>CM060964.1:201197378-201452378 GCA_030765045.1 Tenodera sinensis | reverse complement strand
TAGGTTTCTGGCTATTTTCCAGATTGTATGGTTTTGTGGGTTGATGTTACTTAACACATCGTGCCACTGATTTCTTGTGTATTCTCGTGTTCATTCGTTCGCTTGAATGCTTAGTTCCGTGTACACATTACGGTCTATTAAGTTACGCGATTTTTGCCATTTACGCCTCGCGCGATTTCTGTCCTGAATGGCTTGTCTAGTGTCGCGTGGAAATCTTTGTGTAGAAGTTATAGGATATCTGATTGGGATGTGTTGTTTGGTAGCGAGCTTAATTGATTCTACGATATGCTCAATAGCTTCGTCTTGTTTTTCATGTGTCTCGATTGTGTGATCGTGTATAATGTTTTGTAGTGTGTTTTCGAAGGACTCCCAGTCTGCTTGTCTGTAATTGGGTCTTGGAGGTTCCGAATTAAAAGTGCTTGGGGCTTCAATTTCTAGTAACACTGGGAGGTGATCTGAGTTTAATTCGTTAATTACGTGTGTGTTTGTGTTGTGTGTAATGCCCTTGAGGAGAGCAATGTCTAGTATATCTGGTCTGTGTGTATGTACTCTTGGTATGAATGTCGGCTCTTCAGGGCCTGTTAGAAGTATGTTGTGTCTGTTGATGTATGCTAGTAGTTTATTGCCCGCCTTGTTTGCAGCTACGCAATTCCAGAGGAAATGTTTCGCGTTCAAGTCCCCTGCTATTACTACTTTTTGGGCCATACGCAATAGTGTATCGATGTCGTCCGTGTCAATATCGCAGGGTGGATTATATGCTGCAATAAATGTAACTTCGGTATTAAGAAGCTTTACACTAACCGCGGTAGCTTCTATTCGGTTTAATTGGGGGACAAACGCCTGGTGGTGTTGTGCTGAATTTTGAATAACTACGGCTGTCCCTCCGCCTCTCCTATTTCTATCTGTTCGGTATACTGAGTATCCTGGGACTGAGAAGCGATCTACAGGTCCCAGGTGGGTTTCGTTAATTAGCGCTATTTGGATTGAATTCCTTTGGAGGAATTCCGTAAACTCCTTGCGCTTTCTTTTGAGGTTATTGCAATTCCAGTATATGATATTTACGGTGGGTGTGTTACTCATAACAGGTGAACTGTGCGAGAATTCCCAGGAAATGTGTGACATGGTCAAAGAGGAAAAGTGGGTCGCTGTTGGTGTTTATTTGCTCCAGGAGCCACTTTGCGTGCTGGAGGAACGAGTTCCAGCCTAATTCCAGTTTTGGGTAGCCCAACTTTAAGAGGAAGTCGGCTAGTGCAAGGCCATTTTCAAATGCATCGCGAGGGGTTTGCGACTTTGGGACCAAAAAGCTTGGTCCCTTTGTGTGTGTTGCCTGGTGTGTGGTTGTTTGTGTGGCAGCGGTTTTGTGTGTCGTTGTGGTTTGTTGTGTGTTGTGTTTGTGTTGTGTTGGGAAGTGTCGGTTTGTGGGTGCCGTGACTTGGGCAGGAGCGACCTGCTTGGTCACTGCTGCAGAAGGGGCGGGGGCTGGGCGGGTTCTGCCTCTGCGGTCCTGAGTAAACCATTGCCCTTCTCCTGATGACGGGCCAGCCTGGGGTAATTTTGATTGTTCATTCCTGGGTTTGGGGTTCCTTGGCTGTGCCCTGGGCCTTGCGCGTTCCAGTGCAGAGAGGTATTTGGGGCAACCGCGCCAAGTTGCTCCATGACCTTTCTGGCCACAGAGGGCGCACAGGCGTTCCTCTGTGGGCACTTTGCAGGTGTAGGAGGGGTGGGGGCCTGTACATTTGGCTCAAACTTGTGTGGGGGCCTGACATTCTCTGCAGTAGTGCCATAGCTGCTGGCAGCGTCGGCACTGCTTGGGCTCTGGAGCAGAGTGATACTCTTCTACTCTGACTCTAAAGTGGGCCAAGTATTTGAGGCCGAGTATCTTCCTATTCTCCTGGGTGTCCTCCATTTCCACTAGGAACATTGGGAGGGGTGTCTATTCCTGCCTAGTGAGTGCATTTGCACTGCCCTAATGGCCTCAAAATTCTGTTGTGCCAGTACTGATTTTATGTGTTCTCCGGTGAACGGGGCGCACAGATATTTTATGACAAACCTAACAGTTCTAGCTTCTGGGTGTTGGAGGAGATAACACTGTGCGCCCTCATTCCTGAGGTGTTCCACCATATTATGGTAGTCACTCAGGCTGAACATTTTTAGAGCTAAGTCACCGGAGCGATTTGCGCGGTGTATTGTGTACTTATGTGTAGGTTTGTATTTTGTAGGTTTTGTAGGTTTTGTTTGTATTGTGTGTATGTGTGTTGCCTGGCTTTTGTGGAGATACAAAGGCGCGAGATTGGCCCTATACTCCGTGTAGCTGTTTGTTTTGGGGGTGGGTGGCCTTGTGGTGACGTCAGCGTAGGTGTCCTGGATGTGTGATTGTACTGGAGGGGGTGGTGTAGGAAGCACGATTTCAGAGTCTGGTGTATGTGTGGGTGTTTTTGTGTTGTTTGTGTTTGTGTCAGCTTCCAGTGTTTATTGTGGCTTGTCTCCTGTGTCAGTGTTTGGTGTGTTTGTTTTTGGCGTGTCTGTGATTGGTGTATTTGATGTGCTTGAGATGTTCAGTGTGCTTGGTGTACTGGGCGTGTTTGGTGTGCTTGGTGTGTTTGTGTTTGTGGTTTGTTTTGGTGTGTCTGTGTTTTGTATGCTTGTGCTAGGTGTGCTTGTGTTGTCAGTGTTTGTGTTTAGTGTTGGCATGTTTGTATCTGATGTGGTTGGTGTGTTTGTTTGTGGTGGTGGTGGTGTAGTCTTTTTATGTGAGCGTGTGTGTGGTCTTTTTGGTGTTGTTCGGGTGGTGTGTTTGAGTGTTTTTGTTTTGGTGGTGATAAGTGTAGTGGCTCTGATCGGCTTATTTGGTTTGGAGAGAGACGAGGGAGAGAGAGTGAGAGTTTTGCCTACTTTACCCATGTCTCCCATTACCTGGGGTTCCCTGAATGAGTGTGAAGTGAGAGTTTAGTTAAGTGTTTAAATGAGGGACGGTCTTATTTATTTGGCCTGCTTCTTTCTTTAAAATGACAGATAGCAGGTAGGTTACAAGAATTTTTTTTGTGGTGGGGAAAAAGGCTACTTACGCCCTAACAGCATGCATGCATGCGAGTGTAAGACTCCTACCCTGGCTTCGAACCCGGGCAGCCTACTTCCTAAAAAACCCCACCGGAAGTCTTGAGCTCAAGGCCTCTATGCTGCAGTACCGCATAAAGCACCTGCGCATTCTGTGGTGAGAGATGGAAGCTGCCTGCCAGTGGCAGTAACAGCAAGTATTACTCATGGGAGGTCCGAGGCTACAGGGAGACGCGGCTTAACGGCTAAGATTAACAAAACAAAGTACAAGATTTTTTTTTTTTTTTTTTTTTTGTTTTGTTTTAGGTGGAGGGGAAAAATCTTGTTACGAGACCCCACGGTACTGTGGGAGTCGCCATTGAAGATGGCCATATCCACTAAAAAACCCCATCCACCGGATTAGGAAGGTGAAAGCCTGCTGCGGTACCGCCTGTAGCACCCGCGCATTCAGTGGTGAAGATAGAGCTGGTTCGCATAGCGTAACCAGACGGAGAAGGTTAGGAGCTTGGAGACGAGCTTGACCGAAGCCCAGCTTGCCCCCTAGCGGAGTCATGGATGGTTTGGTAGGAGTCATTTGTGATTGCTGTCCGGAATCAGGGTGCTATGTATCTTGGCGTGAATACGCCGCGTCTGTTCGTGCGCCTCAGAAGTCTGGGAGCGTGTCGATACCCTGCATGCTGGATCCCTGAAACAATCTAAATATACATGTACATACACTAAGAACAAAGGAAGTGCGTACAATTAGTCTCTTAGGTTAGTGGTAATTTGTGGGCTTGTGGCGTCGTCAATCTAGTGTAATTATAATTGTTACGTTCCGCCGTATGGCGTCGTCTGCAATTCATAATTAAGGTTGTTGATATACCATCCGGCATCGTCAATTGGGTGAGTGCATGTCCGTTGTATCGCCTGTTCGTCTGGAGTCCACACTTGGCGGGCAGTCTGCCTGGAATGCAGGTGCGAGCCAGTGCCACTCCCGAGGGGGCCCTCATCCCCCTGGGTCCGCCTTATAAATAAGGACTTGAGGGTTATCTGAAGAGAAACTGTAGGTATGAATGCGTGTGTGTGTGTGTGTGTGAGAGAGAGAGAGAGAGAGAGAGTGAGAGTGATGCACAGTTCACATGTGGATAACATCGGGGTAGTTGACTAGGTTGTCCAGATATTGTTGCATGTCAACATCTGGCTCCCCGAGACAAGAATTTTTTTTTTTTTTGTGGTGGGGAAAAAGGCTACTTACGCCCTAACCGCATGCACGCATGCGAGTGCAAGACTCCTACCCGGGCTTCGAACCCGGGCAGTCTACTCACTAAAAAACCCCACCGGAAGAGTCCAGAGGTCGAAACCTCGGTGTTGCAGTACCGCAATAATGCACCTGCGCATTCAGTGGTAATGATGGAAGCTGCTTGCCAGAGGCAGTAACAGCGTGGTGATGCTGAAGGCTAGGAGACACTCATGACCTAAGCCCTGAGAGCCCACTGATAGCAGTCATTGGTGATAATGGTGAGTGGTGTGCTCGATTCTTGTGGTGAAATGAGATGGTCATGATTGGTGAATGAATGAAGATGACTGAATCCTGGAGTGAAGTGGATTATTCTGGATATGCCGTACACTTCATGGAACGACACAGCTCGGAGCAAGGGCGGCCATGATGGATATGGAAGCCCGCTGACTTGGCTCTGGACGGTAGGCACTGCGGTGGTTGTTGTCGAGTTGGTGGTGGTACCTTCGTACGGCGAGTCTGAGTAGCGACCTCCCTGGTGGTGGTCGGGTTGGCAGTTGGGATCTGGAGCCGGCCAAGCGTCTGCTTAATTGGCTCGAGAGCCCCGGCGACGTTCCTGGAGATTGTGCCACTTGCTGCGGCTGAGATTGTGGCGAGTGTTTCTTCAATAGCAGCCAGGCGGTTGCTGACATTCATTAACTCCGCGTGGAGGTCCTGAATCGCATCCCGTAACTCCTGGCCGACTGCGGGGACTGGTGGTGCTGCCGGCGGTGTTGTAGTCTCTGGAGCTGGTTGAGTTGTGTTGGTGCTTTGTGGTGCTGGTCGTTGCTGCTCGCGTTGCTGTGTGGAAGTGCTGGTCTGTTGTGAAGTTCGCCGTGGATGGCGAGGGCACTGTGCCTGGCCTGTATAATGGCCGAAGCCATTACAGGTGGCACAGTACCGGCGGCGGTGACGCAGGTCGTGACCCTTGCACTGCGCTGACAATGCCCGGGCACCGCAATAGTGGCACCGCGGGCTGGCAGAGCAGGTCTCGGCCTGGTGGCAGAACTGGCAGCAGCGGCGACATGGGACCAGGCGATCCGTTCTGCTGGCCTCAATGCGCAGGCGTTGCCTAACAAGGGCAGCCCCGCCGTCAAGGCAGCTTCCCGGTCGGCCTGGTCCGCAAACTCTATCCGTACCATCATGGTAGGGCCGCGATTAGTATGAATTCTCGTGGCCCTGACACTGGACTGCCACAGTTGCCTGGCGGCTGACAGCAGGTAGCGGTACGGAAAGTCCCGTGGAACTCCGCACACTACTGCACTATGCCGCCAGAAGGAAGCTGTGGGTAGCGGCGTCGTCTGGCGGTGATGGGTTGGCGGCGGCGTCGGCTGGCGGTACTGGGTTAGCGGCGATGTGTGCGCTGGCTCTGCCGCGACTGCTCGTGGCGGAAACTCAGCCACGATTGGTGAGACTGGGCGGCTGGCTGAGAGCGGCTGTCGCTCTGACTTGGCACGCTCTGGCGGTGAATCCGGCAAAGTTCTCGGCGGCGTGTCTGCTCGCGCCAAGACCGAAGTCTTTTGCGCGGGTTTTGTGCTGGTCTTCGCTGTTTTCTTTTTCCCCATGTTGACGTTCTGTTGGAGCTGAAGATCAGGTCCGTCAATCTCTCCCACAAGAATTTTTTTTTTTGTGGTGGGGAAAAAGGCTACTTACGCCCTAACCGCATGCACGCATGCGAGTGTAAGACTCCTACCCGGGCTTCGAACCCGGGCAGCCTACTCACTAAAAAACCCCACCGGAAGTCTTGAGGTCAAGGCCTCTATGCTGCAGTACCGCATAAAGCACCTGCGCATTCTGTGGTGAGAAATGGAAGCTGCCTGCCAGTGGCAGTAACAGCGAGTATTACTGTTGTGCCGGAGGGCAAACATGACATAAGCCCTGAGTGCCCCCCGGTAGTAAATAATGGTGATGTGTATGATGGTGTTCTTTTTGTGTTTCAGCCATTTGGCATCGTTAGGTGTAGATGGATGTGAGGGATGAGTGAATGAGCATGTTTTGTTTTAAAACTCCACCCGAAGGTTTCGTTTCTTGTCCTTAGCGTAATTTATTATTATTATTATTATTATTATTATTATTATTATTATTATTATTATTATTATTATTATTATTATTATTATTATTATTATTATTATTATTATTATTATTATTATTATTATTATTATTATTATTATTATTATTATTATTATTATTATTATTATTATTATTATTATTATTATTATTATTATTATTATTATTATTATTATTATTATTATTATTATTATTATTATTATTATTATTATTATTATTATTATTATTATTATTATTATTATTATTATTATTATTATTATTATTATTATTATTATTATTATTATTATTATTACTATGATTATTATGATTATTATGATTATTATGATTATTATGATTATTATGATTATTATGATTATTATTATTATTATTATTATTATTATTATTATTATTATTATTATTATTATTATTATTATTATTATTATTATTATTATTATTATTATTATTATTATTATTATTATTATTATTATTATTATTATTATTATTATTATTATTATTATTATTATTATTATTATTATTATTATTATTATTATTATTTTAATTTATATTGCGTCCTATAATCTATGCTAGTAGTATTTTAAGAAATGCTTATATAACTAGGTGCAGTTATGGTGATATTTATAAGATTTACAACTTGTAGAGATAACTTCTACTGTGTCATTTAATCTTAGTTACTAGGGTGTGATTAAGCCGGAGGCTTCGTCATTAATCGTGTACCTGATCTTGCCTGGTCGTATAAGTGCACACATGGCGGGCTGTCTGCCTGAAGTGCAGGAGCGAGCCTGTGCCACTACCGGGCAGGCCCTCGTCTCCCGGGGTCCGCCTTGGCTAGGTAGCACAAGGACTTGTGAGGGCTTGAGTGTAAGTGTATGTTTTTATAGTGTTGTGTGTTTGTTGTGTGCTTCCCTTCATCCCCTAACCAGTAATTTCATGGTACTAAATTATTCAGGTATTCCTGTATGTTGAGTTCAGGTTCGCCTATGCTTATAGTGCGATCGAACAATGATAGAGGGCGGAGGTGTTTGTCGCGAGTCATATCATACTCCCCGAGCATTCGTATTTGCTCGTTGTGGTTCTTATTCTTTTTGGCGTATAGGTTGCATGCCAGGTGTTTAATAAACTGCTCGATTGTGAGCATTTTTAACTCTTTGTGTAACTGGTACGTCGGAGCCTCTGGCGGTAGTTTAGCAATAATTCGCAGTATTCTATTTTGCATCGTTTGGAGGCGTTTTATGTGCATTTTTGCCGCATATCCCCATACCGGGGCGGCGTAAGTTAAGATGGGTCGGATCAGCGTCTTATAGAGCGTAAGTCCCATGCGTAGCTTAAGGCTGCTGTTAAGATTTATGAGCGGGTACAGTCTGTTGAGTTGGCCATTGGCCTTTGCTCTGGCTGAGTGAATATGCTCTCTCCATGTGAGATATTCGTCCATCTTAACCCCTAGGTACGTGACGGATGTCTCCCACCCGATAGGTTCCTGATTTAGGGTGAGGGGTGGCAGGGCTCGCCTCCTTTGCCTGTGCAATTTTCGCCTGGTAAAAATGATTGCTTGGCTTTTTCTTGCATTTAGTTTTAACCGCCATTTCTTTTTCCCCATGTTGACGTTCTGTTGGAGCTGAAGATCAGGTCGGTCAATCTCTACCAGAAGAATTTTGTTTTTTTGAAAGGGGAGACAGAAGAAGAGTTGGAAGGATAAAGACTTGGCTTATCTCGCCGGGTAGGGATTGTAGGGGAGGGGAACAAGCTAAACTAAAGAAAGGATAACTAAGAAAGGATAATGTAGTAAGCTAAGTCTGGGTGATGTTTTTCGAGTCCCGCAATAAGCACCTCGGTAATTTAATGTAATTTGTGGATCCACCGAGTATCTGGTGGATATTGTGCTAACTGGCCCGGGTGACAACCATGACCGGAGCCCTGGCTGCCACACACGGTGTATTGATGTAGGGTTAATGTTGTCACTGGTAGTTGCTGTTTCTGCGGAGGTCTACACATGTTGGATGTTGACAGGTGGCGGAGTCGTGCAGTCTGTCCTAATATGCGTGTTGTGGTGTTCGTCTTCTTCGTGTTCTGTCTGGTAGCTCGTAGTTGGAGGGTGGATGTTTCTGCTGATATGCTGGAAGAGTGAATGGAGTTGCTGTTGCCGCTGGAATCTTCTGTGTTGGTTGTTCTGGTTGGAGTGTGTCTGTGTAGTGATACTGTGTTGTAGCGTCTGATGTGGTTGACATGATGGAAGTCTCTATCCGATACAACTTACGCTGTATGGAGTTGAGAACTTCACTATTGTCGAGTTCGATAGTTGCTGCTCGCAGTTGATGGAGAAGTCTGGCTGCGGCGATATATCCTGTCGTGTGATGAGTTAGTTGGCGGGCAATCGCTGCGTGGCGCTTGCGGCTTGTCCGTATCTGTTTATTGATTTTGGAGTTGAGTGTTGAGATTGAATGAGTGAGAGCTGGGACGCTCTCTGCGGCGATATCTCGAACCTCTTGCACTGCAGTTGTGTCCTGTAGCTCGTTGGTCACGGGTTGTGGTTGTGAGGTGACTGCTGAAGTTAGTGAGGAGACTGCGCTTGTCAGTTGTTTGCAAGCCTCCTGTATGCAGCGAAGACGGTGGTCAAGGCCAGAGACCATAGAGTGAGGTTCCTGGGCCTGGGTGCTGTGAAGGTCAACTTGTGATGCTGCTGCGGCGTAGCATGTCATTCCACGTGGTGTGGGTGCGTCGGCGGAGATAGGTGTTGCTGTGTGATGTTGCTGTCTGGCTGCGCTGGTTGGTGTTGACTGCCTGGGGTAAAGTGGGCACTGCGCCTGTCCTGTAAAATGACCATGTCCATTACATGTGGCGCAGTACCGGCGACGGCGGCGGAGGTCGTGGTTGGTGCATTGCAGAGTGAGGCATGAGGCTCCACAGTAATGGCACCTTGGTGCAGCGGTGCAGGCAGTGGCGTCGTGCCCATAGCGGCAGCATCTGCGGCATGGCACTCGGCGAGTAGTCCGGCTGGGCTCAGCAGGCAGTCGCCGCCCAAGTAAGGGCAAGCCCGTCCTCAAGGCGGCTTCCTGGTCTGCAGTGTCGGCGAAGATAATCCTCATCAGACTTGTGGGACCGCGTGAGGTGACGATACGAGTGGCCCTCAAAGCTGACGGCCACTCGTGTTGTGCTGCTGTCAGTATGTGCCTCGCTGGAAAGTCGCGAGGCACTCCTCGGAAGATGACACTAATCCCCGAAATGGGGCCAGTGTGTGCAGGCGGCGCTGGTGTGATGGGCAGGTGATGCTTCGTGGACGGCGGTGGAGGGATAAAATAAAAATAAAATAAAATAAAATAAAATAAAAATCTGTATAATAACCCTGGCACCTAATTACTTACACCAGGGCTAATATGCCAGATCTTTAAAATTTATTTTTTCTACACATGCATACATACAACATACTTTACAGAAATATTTTAAAATAAAATTACAAAATAATATAATATATAACAAATTATAAAGATAGATAAATTAAATAATATATCATAAAACAAAACACAAGAAAATAAGAACAAAAACACAAATTATAACATTTCACACATAATCACTCTAAGAAATAAATTCTCTAAAACAATAATAAATCATTTCAAACAATCAAAATACAATAACATTTCTAAATAAATTAATATATGTTAAAAGAAAGAAAAGAAAATAAAATTTTAAAATTAAAACAAACTAATCTCCTCAATACAACAAAATATAAATTTCATACACAACATCACTCACAACTACAAACTATTACTAAACAATAAACAAATATATAAAATTAAATTATTAATTATAATTATTACATAACATTATAAATTATATTATTACTATTAATATCATTATCATCATTATTATTACCTATCATTATTATTTAAAATTTAATTAATTTAATATTATACCTATAACTAATACTTTTTATAAATATATATTTTTTAATTTAAATTTACATATTTATTAAAAATTTTAAATAAACAAAAATTTACTGGTATCCAGTAAAATATAACTGGTAACCAGTTATATATATATAAAAAAAAGAAGAAAAAGAAACAGCTATAAACTAAAACTCTAAACTGCCGCAGGTTACCGGCGGCATACTATATGTACTGGTTTCCAGCACAAAAACTACAAAATCTACAAAATGTGTGTAGTATAAAGTTCAAAATCTACAATAACCAAAATTTATAAAAACAACATACACAAAAATGTTATACTTTTGATTAATAAGATGGTTTATATACTTTAATAATATAATTATGTGGACTAAAATCACTAGTATTTAATTATTTTTGATTAATTTTTACAAAATTATCTTTCACTATTATTTCCTAAACATCCAGAAGTTTTATAAAATAAATCACATTTCACTTCACTAATTCAACTTTCACATCACTAAATCACTTATTTACTTTTAATTAGATTAACTAGATAATCAGGGTCATAAATCACTTAAAATCCTATCACTAACTTGATCATTAGCACTTGCGGTCACTCAATCCGTCGCCGATCTTCCTATCAATGCATGATGCAGCAATCCCGACTTGGTGAAGACTCGACTCGACTCGCCTCGCCTCGCCTCGCCTCGCCTCGCCTCGCCTCGACACGCCTCGCCTCGCCTCGACTCGACTCGCCTCGCCTGGCCTCGCCTCGCCTCGCCTCGACACGCCACTCCTTTCTGATCATCATCTCCCTGGTCGTGGGTTGTCGCCTGCCTCACACCGATAGTACTTCCTGAGTATACTGCCTCTCCATCCTGACTGTATACTATTGTGCTCGGTCCCTTTACCTCAATGTCTTGATAATTAAATTCCGTCCCGTTCCATTTCATCATATATATGTAGGTTTTCACGGTTTCTTGTCATGTTCCTGGTCTGAATTCTGTGTGATCGTCTTTCTGCTGCATTTATCGTTATGTTTGCTGCTTGTCGAGGTTGTTCTATAATTATCTTTCTAGCGTGTAAACTAATCTTGTTTGCTAGAGCCTCTAAATGTGGAAACAGATCTTTGTTACGTATTATATCAAAGAGCTGATATCCTTGTAGATTTTCTCTTTCCTCAAGCGTAAAATTGGTGTTTTTTTGACATTCAAACATAACATGCTCCGGTGTGTCCTGCTTAAAGCATACGTCACACTCATCGGTGTTCAGTTTATTAATTTTTTTCCAATAAGTGCCGTAAGGTCCATGGCCAGATATATAATGTACAAGTCCTTTCGTATTATTCAAATGTTTGAGTGCCAATCTTTCGGAGATATTCGTGAAGAAAGAAAAGGCACGCCTTCCTTGATTTATAATTTCCCATTCTTCTTGCCAAATATGCATCAGTCTAGTTTTAATTTCCCGCTTAGTAGTGCAATACTGCTCCAAAATATCAGCAACTGCGTTAAAGTTTCCTTTTTTAAGCCAAAAATAAGCTCCTCGAAGTCTTAGAGTTAAATCTACTGGCCAAATTCCAGTTATTACAAAAAGAGCTAAAGTAGGGGTTGTTTTATAAGCTCCCGTGAATCTTAATAAAACTTTCCTTTGTGTCCTTCTTAGGAGATTTCTAATCATCACATTTTTCATTCTAGTAGCCCAAATTGCAGCACCGTAAGTTATTATTGAGCTGAATATACTTGTGTGATATATGCTAACAGTATGGAGCGGAATTTTATAATCAAATTGAATTATTCTAGAAAGTTTCATCATAGTTTTTTCGGCTTTGACCCTTACATGTTCTGTATGATGATTAAAATTTAACTTCTCATCTAAATATATTCCTAAATATTTCATATTCTTATTTCTTCTTATTTTTTCATTTTCAAATTTTAAACTTGGATCCCTTTTAAAATTTCCCTTTAAAATCATATATCCAGATTTTGCTGGGGATATCTTCATTTTGGAACTCTTGCACCAGGTTGAAAGTATATGCAACAAATTATTACTTTTTCCTTCTAATTCTCGTCTTGAATTTGCATCTATTAAAAAAACTACGTCATCAGCGTAAGCTATTACTTTCAGACAGGTATTATTGCGCTGTACTTCCTCTAGGAGTGTTTCTAAAACAATGTCCCAAAATGTGGGCCCTAATATAGAACCCTGTGGGCATCCTTTAGTAATAGTCTTAGTTATTGTTTGATTTATTCCTAAAAGTTTCACTTTTCTATCTTTGCAATAGTTTAAAAGAATTCTATATAATGAAACTGGATAATTTAAGCTTCTTAATCTCTTAAAAAGAAAAGGCCACCAAAGGTTGTCAAAAGCGCCAGAAATATCAACAAAAATAGCGGCTACATATTTGCTTGGTGAATTTTTTGTGGCTCCAATTACTGTGTTAATGGCATCCTCGGTAGACCTTCCCTTCCGAAATCCACATTGGTTGTCATTCATTCCAATCATGGTTCTAAATTCAATTATTCTTTTATTCAATAAAGATTCAAAAACTTTCCCTATAGTGTTCAATAAGCAGATTGGTCGATAGGACTTAGGATCAAGTGGATCTTTATCACTTCCTTTTTTGAGTATTGTCAACTTGGCAATTTTCCAAGCTCTGGGAAATTCTCCTTGCCATAGACAGTCATTTAACATATTGTGTAAATATGGAATTAAGCTATCCCTTATATTAATCAAAATCTCATTTTTAATTTCATCTATTCCAGCTGCCTTCTTTTTCTTAAGGTTTAAAATTGTATGTTTGATTTCAGTTTCATGAAATGGGAAAATGACTGTATTGTTTTCATATGGTGCCTGTAGTTCATTTCTTAATATCCTATTTTGCTCATTATCTGTCTCGTCATTATCATCCGGTAGTAGTTTTCGTAGCAATTCGTTTATAGATTCCGACCAGTTGGTTGTAATAGTCCCATCTTCTTTTCTCAAAGTATTTAACACTTCCGGTTTTTTTTATTTTTTCCATAACTATTTTATATGGTACTCCCCAAATGTTTTGGCCTATGCTGCTTTCGATATAATTTTGCCATGATTTTTTCCTAGTTTCTTGCAGGGTTGTCTTAAATTTAAGTTTGGCTTTTCTGTAAAGTAACAGATTTCTTTCTCTTTCTTCATATATTATAGTTTTTTGATATATTCGTCTAGTTTTCCTTAATTTTCTTCGTAAGTTGTAAAGTTCTTCTGTCCATACGTTGTCTGTATATTTCTTAATTTTGCGCTTCGGTACGGTATTTATCATTATTTGTCTAATTATTTTCTCCAATTCTTTGGCTTCAAAATGTAGATCATTGCCGGTGTAGTTTAGATTTACGTTTTCAAATTGCTGTCGAAATTTCTCCCAGTTGGTTTGTCTGTAGTTTAATCTAAATTCCTTTTTAAAATGTACATTTCTTCTGGGTTCTAAAATGTAATTGAAATAAATTAATCTGTGATCGCTTGTAGTATAATCCAAACCTACTTTCCAGTTTTCTATTTTGTTAACCATGTGAAAATTTGCTAGGGTCAGGTCAATGTTCGATGTTGCACCTGCTCGATTTTCAAAGGTTGGTGCGTTGTTAGGTAGATTTAGAACACTTAAATTGAGTTCTGATATAATCTCTTCCAATTTTTCCCCTCTTTCATCTTTTGTTCTATTGTGCCACCATTCAGACTTCGCATTTGCATCCATTGTATGTAATACTTCATAATTATATTATGTATCGATTCCAGATATGGTTCAATTTCATGGCTGTACTGAAAGTAGTGGTTGGAAAGAATAAAAGTTCCTGTATCATGACTGATTTGTATGCAGTTATTATGTGTATCATTTAGTTGTGTTATTTTGGTTACCTGTAGTTCATTGTTATTTATAATAATAGCTGCCATTGGATTCTCCCCGGTGTGAATTTCTCTCGCCATAACAGGGGTATATGCTAGTTTTTTGTTTATTAAGTAAGGCTCTTGTATGCATAAAATATCGATATTTAACTCATCTATAATCTTCTTGATTTCCGACATAACCAATCTACTTCTCTGGGCGTTTATTTGTGCCAATCTAAGTAATCTGATGGGATATTGATATAAATCTGCCATTATTTCGTCTTAAAAAAACATAACCTCTGGGTGCCAAAAATTTTTGTTTAATACCCAGTTTCCTATTTTCTTCAGTGAGCTCTCTCGATAGTTTATGTACACGAACCAATTGTACTCTTCTCATTTGTGGGGTTTTGGGTTTGATTTTAGGTGGGGTATTGGAAGGTTTGGGTTTGCTATTGTTACTTAATAATTTTGTTACTTTTAGAAATGGATTACTATTGGTGGGATATCTATTGGTTTTTTTATAATTATTTTGCGGGACTTTGTTGGATTTATGTTTAAAGATTCCTATATTACTATGATTGGTGGTTTGAGGGAATATTGGGGTAGGTGTTGCTTTTTGGGAGATTATTTTGGGATAGTCAAGATTATCATGCCTAATCACCGCATAACAATGCGGCCATTTTTGCGACCCATCAAAAGCAATTCTTCCATAACATAAAACAAAATGTTTATATACTTCATCCAGATCCAAGATTTCATTTCTTCTACTATAAACTTTTTTAACTAATTCTAATAATTCGTTTGGGTCGGTTGGAATATTTAGAACTTTTAGTTCCATTCTATCGATAGCATCTGGGCGGTGGAGGGAACGGCAACTCCGGGATAGGCACTGCCACTGCCGCTCCCAGGGAGCTAGCCTCCTGCCTGGCTAGCAGCGGTCGCTCGACTGGCTGGCGTGCATGCTGCGGCGAGGTTCTAGCATCGCTAGTGGCGCTCGGCGCGGCGTCTGCTCCAACTACGGTGGCTGCGCTAGCTCCCACAAGAGGCTCCAGAGGCAGTTCGGGTCGAACGGGGGGACAGTGGTTGCCCCCCGCCCGAGTGTCTTGTCCGCAGTACCGAGCCGTTGTACGGCTTAACCTGCGCAATGAGTTTGATGTTCTCTCTACGAGGTTTTTTGTCATCTGGGGAACATTATTTGGGATCAGGGGTTTTTATAGGTACAGGGAATCGGGTGGGTGGGATTTATCCACGAGCTGGCAGTGCGCGGCTTCTGATTGGCTGGCCAATCAGGTGACGCGCTAATTCCCACCAGGGTTCTGGCCATCAGTCACTCACTGAGAGGTGAACTGAAAAGGTAATTTACTCTGTTTTGGATACAGATTGAACTGTCGCTTTTCCCATCTTTGAGATTATACCACCGGACTTAATATGCCCTTTGGTAGTCTTTTGGATGGTAGTCGGCGCGGCTGGTTCTGGTCATATTGGCCCAGAGTATTTACCAGAGGGTTAGGGTGATTTTGGAGTTTGTTGTACATTGTGCGAGCGCGGGTTTTAATCACGTCGACAATGTACGGGATGCTGGAATGCTCATGGAGGATATGGGCAGGAAATCTCCAGCCGGTATCATAGATCATCCTTAACGCCCGATTCTGCAACGTCTGGAGTCTGATGAAGGTGGACTTTGCCACCACTCCCCAGATCTCGCATCCGTACAAAACCAGAGGTGGAATGATCGCACGATACAGCTGGAGCTTCAGGCGTAGGGGCATGGTTTTGGAACTGAGAATTGGGTATAGCTGCCGGAGAGCAGCATGACCTTGCAGTACCTTGCCCCTGACGTGATGTCTATACGTCAGCCGCCGATCCAGCGTCACCCCGAGGTACTTCGCCGTAGTGACCCAGGGGATCCGACGGCGCCGCAACACGAGGTCCCGCGGGAGCCGGTTGGCTTTCGTATTCGCCAGGAGAATCGCAGAGCTTTTCTCCGGGTTTATAGACATACGCCAGTTCTCGCACCATCTACTGATGGCACGGAGATGGGCTTGTACTTGGTGGTGTCTGTAGCGCGGGTTCTTGTTAGTAGCGAAGATCAGTAGATCGTCCGCATACTGACAGATGTGTGTGTTTGGGTGCGTGGGGAGATCGGCCATGTAGGCTGCGAAGAGTGCCGGTGACAGTACACTGCCCTCGGGGACTCCTGCGCCAATGGGCCTCTCTCTGGAGAATGATCCCTCCACCTTCACCCGGAAGCTACGTTCCTGTAGGAAACAAGCCACCAAGTAAATATATGGAGGGGGGATTTCGTGCTGTATGAGCTTGTTGACAAGCCCCTCGTGCCAAGTGGTAGAAAATGCCTTTTCCACGTCAAGCAACACTGCCACCGTTTTAGCCCTATCCTGGTAAGCCAGGGAAGCTTTTTCGGCTACACGCAGTAGTTGCTCAGTCGTGGAGTGGCCAGAACGAAAACCAAACTGATGTTCAGGAAGGAGACCTTTTTCCTCCAATAGGGGTCCAAGGCGGGACAGGAACAGTTTCTCGAATACTTTCGAGATAACTGGTAGGAGGCTGATGGAGCGGTAACTAGATGGAAAGACCGGATTTTTGCCCGGCTTCAACACGCATACCACACGCGCCTGTTTCCAGACAGCTGGAAAATGACGCATGCTGAGGCATGCGTTGTAAATCCGGGTTAAGTGCATCATGGCTCTAGGGGGAAGGTGCTGGAGCATTTCCGCTGTTACACGGTCCTGTCCAGGGGATTTTCGGGCTCTTAGGGATTTTATGGTGTTAGTTACCTCGCGAGGGGTAACTATCGGGATGTGGAACACCTCGTGGCCCGCGGGTCCGACTTCTAAGAAGCCTTCTACCGCCTGTTCCACGAGGTCAGTATGGTCATCGTTTTGTGGATCTTCCCTGGTCTGGAACTGAGTTTCCAGATAGTCTGCTAGTGCCTCAGCTTTTTCCCTCGGTTCGAACACAAGTCTTCCCCGAGGGCTATGCACAGGATGCTGGTGTACAGATTTATCTTTCCGCAAGCCTCGGACGATGCGCCACGGTTTCCTCTCCTGGAGGTTTACGTGACGCAACGTGTTTTCCCAAGCTGCTTGCCTATGTTTCCTTAGGAGTCGTCTCACCAGGGATTTCAACCTCTGGTGTATTACTCCTATCCTAGGATGTCGGAATCTCTGCCATAGCCGTCTGACAGCATTCTTTGCTTGTATGAGGCGTTTAAGTGGTACAGGGATAGATGTCGGGTTTGGTGCTTCGGTAGGAATGTGGTGTGTGTGAGCACGCACCGCATTTAGGACTGAGGTTGCAAACCCCGCGGCTGCCTCCTCGAGAGCCTCAAGCGAGTCTATTCGAGGATTTGCCTCCACGGAGTTTTGAATGGCAAGGACGGCCGCGTCCCAGTCGACTTCTTCCACCCAGTCCGGTACTCCCAGCGCAGTGAAATTAACGTCTGAGTCGACCACAACAGGGTTATGATCGGAATCCAGAGCGTTAATCACAGAGAGGTCCAAGTGAAATGGAATGTTTTTGGTGATTACGAAATCAATGAGGTCCGCGGCGCCGCGTGCCGGGTAGTGAGTTGGACCTCTCGGCCCGTGCGCGTGAAGGGCGGGGTTCCCGCTAATGAGACGGTACAGTCCCCGGCCCTTAACGTTCTGGGTGCGGCTGTGCCAGCTTGGTGTTTTGCGTTGAAGTCGCCTGCAATGCAAACCCTATGGTGTAGGTTCAGGAGAGCCGTAATGTCCGCTTCATGGAAACGGCCATCCGGCGGGTCATATACCGCCACAAGCACTAGGTCGTTCCCGCCCAAGGATAACCTTATGGCGGTTGCTTCCAAGTGTTGTAGCGGAGGAATGGTAACAGGAGTATGGGTGAGATGGTTCTTTATGAATATGGCAGTACCACCGCCCTGTCGGCCGACCCGATCAGACCGATGAGCGGCGTAACTTGGCAGAGTAAACTGTACACCGGCGTGCAAGTGCGTTTCACAGACCATCAGGATATCAATCCCGTGGCTGTCTACGAACTCTAACAGGCCAGGTCTCTGGTCTCTAACTCCATTTCCGTTTCAGAACGCAGCTCGAAATGAACGCACAGTTCTATGCGCCATTAAGAGCTCGCGGAGTTAGAATACAGTTCCTTGGCCGTTTGAAGCACCGTGAGGTGCTTCTCCACAGCGGAAATCTCGGGGTTATCGATGACTGCCCTGCAGCGCCGTAATATCGGGAGGGAACGCTGAACTAGGTCGGCGAACCAGGTTGACAGCTGAATGAACTCAGCCATGTCCTCGGAAGCGAATGCGTCTCCTAAGGGTTGTTGCTGGTTGTTTTGTCGGGGTACTGCTGCCTCGTTATTGGCTGGGCCAGTCCGGGAGGACGGGCCAGCTTTACTGGGCTCTGCTGGTTCCTGATTGGAGGATCCATCATGAGTTGCGGGGGCTGGTGGAGGGGGAAGTTTTGCAACAGTTTTGTTGCTGTCTTTCTCCCCTGCAGTTGATTTTGCCGTAGAGGTCTGTTTCTTCCCCTTCTTAGGGGGACGTTTCTCCTTTGGAGCGGTGCTGGCGGTTGGTGCAGTCTCCTTGACAACAACCTCTTGCACGACGCTTTCCGGGACTGGCGCTACATTCGGGTCAACCTGGTTTGTAGGGGACTCTTCCGTAGCCTCAGCCTGCGCGAGAGCACTTTCGTGTCTTGCCAGGGCGTTGGCAAACGAAACCCCTTTCCTGACCTCTGATGCAGCTTTGCCCTGCTTGCCTTGCATTATAGCAAGTCGTTTGGGGCAACCGCGATAGATGCCTATGTGGCTCCCATCGCAGTTAGCGCACTTTCTTTGATCCATTGGGGTCAGGCATTCCTTGACAAGGTGCTCCCCTGCACATCGCAGGCACTTGAGCGACCTCTCCAGGCGAAGCTGGAGTGGTGGAAGCCCAGGCATTTATAGCACTGGGCCGGCCCCTCCCTGCCGTGATAGGGCTCAAGTGTAACCCGCGTGTGGTACAGGTGAGTGACCTTATCGATCTTTGGGATTCCCTCCCCTTCTTTGTCGACTACCACTAGGAATAGTGGTAGGGGCACCTTGGTGGGTTTCCCCGCTTTTTCTCTGTTACTTGTTAGTTGTAACACGGACCGCGGTTTGATTCCGTGTTCGTCCGACAGGCCAACACGGATGTCCTGGGGGTCAGTCTCCGAGTCCAGGCCCCTGATAACTCTACGCACCACATGAGGTCGCTGTAGTGAGTACGTGTGGAATTTAATTCCACACGCTCTCAGCACTTCCCTTGCGGCCGTGTGGTCATAAGAGGAAGTGGTCCGGATAACGACACGTCCAGGGAGCCTTGTTGCCTGGAATTCTGCCTTTAACCTGGCCCTCAATTCTTTCATCACTTTGATGTGATTAGGAAAGGGGTCGGACACAATAGGCGGGATTCTTCCCTCCTTTTGTGCGGCTTGATTCTGGGGAGACGCTGCAGGTGTTGGTGAAGGAGCGGGTCGCTCTGGGTTTGAACCAGAGGACCGTTTCCTGCGGCTTTGCCCCACTACAAAGCCATCTTCGTCCGGCAGTGCTGGAGGAATGGTAACGGGAGCTGGTGGTGTCAAGGGGGTCGCTGTCCCTTGATTTACAAGGCCTATTGCCTTTTTAACCTTTGGCCTATTCTTGGCCCTGGTGAGAGTCTTGGCTTTCGCCTTGACTACGTTTACCCGTGGACCGGGAGAGGGGTTCGGGTGAGGTGAATTCATTACGTCAGGCCTTACCTGTACGTTGGTGCTCGGGGTCGGGGTCTTTGTCTTTGCAGGTGCCATTCGGCATCCCACAGAGGGCCTATCGCCTTGCGGCGTGTCTATTGGGGTTCCAACGAACCCCGGGTCCAGACCGGAGCCTGGTTCCTTGGCTGCGGCCGTGTGGGCCTGCGGTCTCGTCAGTCCGTCAGTCTTAGTGTTTGCCGAAGCAGTGCTGTGGAGCCGGTCGCCCATCCCCGCTTGCTGGACTGGAAGGGCTCGGTGAGCCTCCTTCAGTAGGCAAGCAAGCAGAGGATTGATTGACTCTGCCTCCCCCTTGCCGGAGGACCTCCGGTAAAGTTTCTTCTTTGCGATGGTGTCTGGTAGGTCTTCTCGGTGCACCCTAAAACTTGCTTGCCAAGTGTGCTTTGCCTGGCTGTTGCCTGGCCGATGCTGTTTTGCGAGCTCCTTAGGAAGGCGCGTCGTTTCCGCTCCCTGAGGAGAGGCCCTGCTGTGCCGTCACGGTGTTCCACCAGTGGTGCCAAGTAGATGTGGACGAGGCGAGTACCATCTGACCTGGGCGAATGCGCTCCCACAAGAAGAAGATTTTTTTTTTTTTTTTGTGGTGGGGAAAAAGGTTACTTACGCCCTTACCGCATGCGTGCATGCGAGTGTAAGACTCCTACCCTGGGTTCGAACCCGGGCAGCCTACTCACTAAAAACCCCCACCGGAAGACATTTCATTGCAGAGCTGTATTAGGGCTTCTGCGCGTTCAATGGTGATGTATGAGAGCTGCCTGCCGGGGCAGTAACAGCTGGTAATTACAGAAGAGAAGAAGGGGAGAATTTGGTGAATGATTGTGGGTATGATAGTCGGGTCCCGCATTTGCACCCCGTTCAGTGACGCAATGTTTCATGCTGGCATGCAGTGCATGCGAGCGCGTCAACGATGAAATCCCGGGCTGCAGTCATGATCAAGTCCTGGCTACAGCCTGGGGAGATTGAGGTGACAGTGAAAATGAAATTCGTCGTAGTTTTACTTATAACAACTTTATAGTGCTTTTACTTATTCTATGTTAGGCGTCTCTAGTGGGAGCCCCGTCTGTGCTTGGCGTCCACATTGGGAGCCGCGTCGGTGTTTGGCATCCTCGATGGGTGCCGCGTCTGTGTGTTTTTTTTTTTTTTTTCCTTTCTTTCTCTGTGTTTCCGGGTGTCGCCTGGTCGTCTGAAGTGCACACTTAGCGGGCAGTCTGCCTAAAGTGCAGGTGCGGGCCAGTGCCACTCCCGAGGGGACCCTCTCCCCTGGGACCGCCTTGGCTAGGTAGCGCAAGGTCTTGGAGGGCACTGTGGGAGATGGACGTCACGTGGTATGTCTGTAACATAAAGGCAAAGTCGGTGGATTAGGTTAATGTATCAGGTTGTCAAGGTAGTCGTTAATGGCGTCGTCTATGTCTGGGTTGGTTAAGTTTCTGTCAAAAAGGGATAGTGGTCTCATGTGTTTGTCGATGGTTGTTTCGTATTGTCCAAGTGTAGTGATGAGTGTATTGTGGTGTGATGGGATTTTATTGTATAAGTCGAAGGCTAGTTTTTTAATAAATTGTTCTATCGTATGCACGTGTAGGTCTTCGTGCAGTTTTTTGGATGGTGCTAAGTATGGGACTTTGCTACTATACGCAGTATCTTATTTTGTAGTTGTTGAATTCTTTTGATATGTGTTTTTGCCGCGTAGCCCCAGACCGGCGCCGCGTACGTCAGTATGGGCCGTATAAGCATTTTATAAAGTGTTAGGCCCATGTCGAGCTGTAGGGCGTTACTGTAGTTGATTAAGGGATACAGCTTGCTCAATTGAGCATAGGCTTTTCTGCGCACTTCCTCTATGTGAGGGCGCCAGGTGAGTCCCGGATCCATCACTAGACCTAAGTACGTTACTTTATTGGTCTAGGTGATATCATTGTTAAAAAGTTTTAGCGGTTGCAGTCCATGCCTCGGGTGGAAGTGTTTTCTGCGTTTTGTGAACATTATAACTTTACTCTTAGTGGCATTGACTTTTATTCGCCATTGGGCGAGCCAGGGCTCCAGCTGATCCAGTGATTTCTGGATGTTTCTGTGTACGAATGCAGGTTTACCTGACTGAGCCATAATCGTCGTGTCGTCAGCATACAGGAGATATGTTGTGTTCGCGCTTTTCGGGATGTCGTTTATATAGATATTAAATAAAAGCGGCCCGAGTATACTACCCTGAGGGACACCCGCCAGAATTGGACGGGGTGTGGACTTTGCATCGTTCGCTAGCAAGGAGAAAGATCGCCCGCGCAAATAGTTCGCTGTTAGTTTAATCATTGTGTCCGGGAATTTAGTGTTTATCATTTTTCGTATCAGTCCTGCATGCCACACGCGGTCGAAAGCACGTTCTATGTCAAGTAGGACGGCTCCCGTTGACTTATTGAAATTGAAGCCTTTCGTAATGTATTCGGTGGCACGCAGGAGTTGCAGTGTGGTTGAGTGGTTGGCCCTGAAGCCCAATTGTTCGGGAATTAAGATGTTATGTTTTATAATAAATGCATTAATACGTTTTAGTATTACTTTTTCAAGAAGTTTGCTCATCGTGTTAAGCAGGCTAATAGGTCTGTAGTTTTGTCGGTTCGCGTTATTTTTGCCTTTCTTCGGGAAGTGTAGCACATTTGCTGTTTTCCACCTATTTGGGAAGCAGCCGTGCAAAAGGCTGAGGTTGAATAATTTCGTTAGTATTTCGAGTGCGCTGGCCGGTAAGTGTTGCAGCGCAATGTTCGGGATTTTGTCTGGTCCTGGTGTTTTTCTTTTTGGTAAATATCTGATGATCCATTTGATTTCGCAGGCATGTGTTTTTCTAATTCTGTCGTGCGTTTGCCTTTCATGTATGTTTTGAACTACGGCTTCAGTTTCGTTTACAAATACTGGCAGTGATGGCGTTATGTTTGGTTTGAGTGTATTTTCTAGTGCATCTGCCAGTGCTTCTGCTTTCTCTTCATCCGTGGTTGCGATATGTTGACCCACGTGAAGAGGGGGAATGGAGATCTTGTCTCTGGTGAGACATTTTGCTATTCTCCATACTGTGTTGGTGCCCGGATTTAGTGACTGTAATGTATCGTTCCACTGGGTGGATATAACAGTGGATGTTCGCTCGCGAAGTTGTTGGTTCAGTGTTTTGAGTTGGTTCTGAAGTGTCGGATGTCGGTGCTGTTGCCATTGTCGCCTGGTTCTATTTCTTTGTTTAGTAAGACGTTGTATGTCTGTTGGCAGGCGTACAATTGTTTTCTTTTGCCGCTGTAGTGGAACTGCCACCATTATGGCATACTGTATTGCTTTTTCCACCTTTTCAGTAGCAGCATCTATATCCTCAATTGAGTCAACTTTAATGCCGACCTTTGGGCATCTACGGTTTCTGAGAAGGTGTCCCAGTTAGCTTTGTTATAATTTCGCCTTGGTCTGGGTGGCACACTCCGGAGAGGGCCTTCAAGTTTGATAAGGACCGGTAGATGGTCTGACGATAGCTCGTTAAAAACTTTGAGCGAGACGCGGGCGCCGGCTTGCCTTTCTAGCACTATGTCTAGAATATCAGGCGTTTGGTTTGCCTGAAACGGGACGTATGTCGGTTCTGTGGGTGCGTGTATTATATAATCAGATCTGTTTTCATGGCGTAATAGGGTTTGGCCTGCCGCGTTCATGTTGGTTGAGTTCCAAAGTGGCTGTTTGGCATTTAAATCGCCTGCTATTATAACACTTGGGTTTAACTGCAGGA
This sequence comes from Tenodera sinensis, assembly GCA_030765045.1. Taxonomy (NCBI): domain Eukaryota; kingdom Metazoa; phylum Arthropoda; class Insecta; order Mantodea; family Mantidae; genus Tenodera; species Tenodera sinensis. The sequence goes on along the minus strand of CM060964.1, from coordinate 201,428,768 downwards.
GCGAGTTAATGTCTGCTGTGACTATGTCGCCAGGTGGGTTGTACGCTGAGACGATGATTATGTGATTGTTGTTAATTGTGGTAGCTATAGCAGTTGCCTCGAGTCTGTGCAAGGGTGGAACTGGTATTTGATGATGGGCTGTGTCTCTGCGGACAGCTATGGCTGTGCCGCCGCCACGCCTATCTCTGTCGTTTCTATATAGATAATATCCGGGTAAGTTACATCTATCACTAGGGCTTAGGTGAGTTTCTGTCAGAAGGACTATTGGTATGTCGTGTTTATCTAGAAAGTCGAGAAGTTCATGTTTTCTTTGTCTCAGTCCATGTGTATTGCAGGTCATTAAGTTAGTCGTGGGATTAACGTCCATCATGTGTCACATCAAGAAGCCGTTGGAAGAAGTTGTAGTAGACCTGGAGTGTGTCCATAGTCTCGTCAGGCTTAATTTGTAGTCTGTCCAGGGCCATGTAGCACATCTCTAGGTTGTGAAACCACTCTGGGCTATTAACGGAGAGACGTGTGGGGTAGTGACTGTCGCGGGAGTGGTCCTGGGCTTGTCTGGTCAGCGTCGCGGTTCGAGCTGTTGGGAGCTCTTGCCGCCGTCTTTGGAGGAAGCGCACTGGTCCCTGTGCTCGTGCCAGGGTTTGCAGTGGGACCTCCCCGGTTGGCGGGTGGTCCCGGCTTCCTCCCATTAGTTTGGGTTTGTGTCTGCGTCTGTGTCTGAGCCGGTGTCTGTGTTTGTGTCTGTGCTGGTGCCTGTACTCCCTGGTTTGACGTCCGTAGCGCGGCCAGGTGTCGCTGGTACACCACGCAGCCACGAAAGCGTGCCCCGTGTCCCTGCGAGCCACATAGTACACACCTGCGCCGCTCTAGAGGGACGTTGCATGACTGCGACTCATGCCTCCCCGCACACCTCGAGCAGGCTGCTTCGGCCCTGCAATTGGGGGCCAGATGGCCCAATCGCTGGCACCTGCCACACTGCTTGGGGAAGCGAGGAGGACAGTAATCCTCAATCACCACCTTAGAGTAAAGGATGAACGTCTTTCGGGATAGTCTTGAAAGATCTTCCAGGGATGTCAGCTCAACAAGGTAGTGGGGCAAAGGGGTCCTTTCCCTGTTGAAGCGGCGCAGCTGCGTCACCTTTACCACCGAGATGTTGGAGGCCGCCAGTTCCTCCTTGATCTCGTGCTCTGCGCCATTCATGTAGATGCGTTTAATAACCGCTCTACAGGTTTGTGTTTGCCTGGGCGTCACAACGTAGTATGAGACGTTGGCTTGGTTGAGGTGATCGCATAGCCGGCGGTAATCGTCTGGGGTTTTGGTCCTTACTTGGTAGTCATGAGTCAGGGAGGCCCGGCGTACCTCAAAGTCTCTTATACCAGTCCGTCTCGTGAAGTCAGTGAGGAGTTTACTTATGTCCGTCGAGTGTCTTTGATCAATGTAATTGGGGGGCTGGTGTTTTTTAACTTGAGCGTAGGTCGGGTTTGGTAAGGTTGAGTCGCTAGGTTGGGTGTTGGGGCAGGTTGGAGGGAGGGGTTGAGGATCGGGTCGGGTTGAGGGGCCAGGTTGAGGACTGGGCTGGGAATCAAGGAAAGGTTGGGGATCGGGCTGGGTTGAAGGAGCAGGCGGGGTGGTGGGATGGGAAGGGGCGGTAGGAGGGGGAGCGGGCAGGGGTGGGGAGCCGAGCTGCGGAGCGCTGGATGGGGCATTTGGATCAGGGAAGGTTTTGGAGTTAGCAGTGGTATGGGACTTGCGCGTAGGAAGCCTAGGAGGGGTATTGGGAGGAGAAATGGCTGCTGGTGGATTTTGGATGTTGGAGAGGGAGCAGCGCGAAGAAGTTGAGGCTCTGGAAGAGGAGCGGGATGGCGGCAGAGGAGTGTTCTGAAGCTCAGCGGTGGGAGTAGGAGAGGAGGCAACAGGGGCAGTGGGATTAGGGTTGGAGGGATGGGTGGGAGTACTAGGTTGGGAGCCGGTAAAGTCAAGGTTAGTACGCGTCACGTTACGTCGCGTCGTCTGTAGGGAAGTCGGGGACCGTCTAGTCTTAGTCTTACCCATCTCAGAGAGATGAGTCAGTTGTAGTGTGTTGAAAAGTTTAAGTAGAGTAGGTTTTAAGGGGGCTGGGGGGACGTAGCCTAATAGAAAAGAGGAAAGAAGAATATAGCGGTAGAGAAAGAGTCTCTGGCAGGTGCCGAAAGACGCGAGCAGCGGCCGGACACCTAGGTGCGCCTTTACCAATCCAGATGGATGGTGGCTAAGGCCTTGCTGCTCTGCCTGTCCAAAAAGACTAAGTATAGTTTCACTCAGCAACTAAGTTGCTAACCGGTGCGGCAAACACGTAGCGCTTGTGCCGGCAGTCGATACTGTGCTGGCCGAGACCAGTGAAGCCTCTCGCGGCGCGGCGAAGTTGGGTCTTGTAGAGCTGGCTCTGATCCCTTCTTCTCGCTGTACCAAACAGCTAGACGGGCTCTTCCAGTAGCTTCTCGAAGTTCTCGAAGTTCCTGCCTCTATCCCAGTATTTTTTTTTTTTTATTTTGGACTGGCCCCGCCTCCGCCAGCCCAGTATTTTTTTTTTTTTTTTTTTTTTTTTACCGTGGAGGGGAAAAACCCGTTACAGGCGGAGGCCGACATGCTGAGGCCAACAGTGTGAGGGTCCCTGCGCCCTGAAGGGGGAGGGTTACTCACTAAAAAACCCCTCCACGTGTTAGTTCGTACAATGCTAAAGGTTTCGTGCATCATCGTGCGTTAGTCGGGTCCCGCATAGCACCCCGGTTAGTAATTGAAACCTTTAAGCTGGCATGAGTTCATGCGAGCGAGTCAATTGTTGCTTTTTGGTAATGCCCATGAAACCTGGACATGACCAAGAGAGATAAATGCATTGTTAAATTTGTATTGATATTAGACGCAGTTACGCTTACTTATGATTAGGTTGCACAGGCATAGGCCTGTTAGTCATGATGTAATTTGTGCGATGCTTAAGTCTAGGGTTGCACAGGTATTTACCTGCAAGTCGTTATTATATCTGCTAATGTTACTGCTAGCATACCTGAGGTTATTCGTGCAATTTGAGCTTATATCTAGTGCTGCACAGGTGTTTACCTGCCAGTCGTTATAATATTTGCTAATGTTAGAGTTAGTGTAACTGAAGTTAATGGTGCAATATTTGAGCTTATATCTAGCGATGCACAGGTGAAACCTGCAAGTCGTTGTGAGATAAGCTAATGTTAGTATTAGAGTGAAAAGATATTTTCGCGCAATAATTAGGCTTATGTCTAGTGTTGCACAGGTATGTACCTGCAAGTCGTTAGAATCAGCTAATTGTCTGTGATTTTTACACATGCTTTATATAAGTGTTATCGTGCTTGATTTCTTCTTTGTCTGCCCTAGACAGGCAGGTCTTGTAAAAGCGTTTGTCCTGGCCTCGCCGTGTCGTCGGAGTGTCCTACTCCATCATACGGTGGCCCGCTTTCACCGCGCACGTAGGACACTGGTGGGAGGCCCTAGTTCTCCCGGTCCGCCTCGGCATTGCCGAGGGCTTGTAGGGCTCTGTGGCAGGCTGCGGTCTGAAACAGGGAATAAGGAAGGTTTAGTTGTGAGGTGAGAGGGTACAGTCCTCTGTCAAAGTTTCATTTAGTCGTGTAGTAGGTTGTTCAAGAATTCCTCTACTTCCGTGTTATTTGAGGTTAAATTTCTGTCGAAAAGCGCTAGCGGTCTAGCGTGTTTATAAATTTCCATGGTATAGTTACCTAGGTTCGTTACTAAAGGGTTGTGATATTTATGCAAGTGTTTATATGTATCGTGTGACAGCTTTTTAATGAATTGCTCTATCGTGTGCATTTTTAGTTCGTCGTGTAATAGGTCCGCTGGTGCCTTGTAGGGCACTTTTGCTACCAGTCGCAGTATTTTATTTTGTAGCCTTTGTATGCGCATAATATGTGTTTTTGCGGCATAACCCCAAACCGGAGCAGCGTAAGTGAGTATAGGGCGGATAAGCGTCTTATATAATGTTAGTCCCATTTTGAGTTTAGTTGCGAGTTCATGTTTATAAGGGGATATAGTTTGCGTAATTGGGCGTTCGCTTTTCCTCTTATTTGGAATATATGCTGCTTCCATGTGAGTCCCTGGTCCATTTAGGCCCTAACCAGGTGACTGTTTTTCCACTCAATGTTCTCTCCAAATATGGTGAGTGGTGGAAGCTGGTGCTTTCCTAGTCTATGGTTGACTCTTTTGGTGAATATGATAGCCTGCGTTTTCTTGGCATTCACCTTAATTCTCCATTTGGTGAACCAATCCTGTAGCTCGTTAAGGGCGTTTTGTAGCCTCCTGTGTATGAACTCGACTTTCCCCGATTGCGCTACGATTGCCGTGTCATCTGCATAGATGAATAAGTTCGTGTTGGGTGTTTTCGGGATATCGTTCATTGTTATATTAAAGATAACCGGCCCCAATATACTTCCTTGTGGGACTCCCGCTTTTATAGGGCGGGGGGAAGAGAGGTGGTTGTTAACTCTGGACTGGAATGTCCGATTGTGTAGATAGTTTGCGATTAGTTTAATTAGAGAGTCGTGTCTATTTAGTTTTTTGAGCTTCTTGAGCAGGCCCGCGTGCCAAACTCTGTCGAACGCGCGTTCTACATCAAGTAGAAGTGCGCCTGTCGATTTTCGGATGTTGAACCCATGGGTGATGTGTTCTGTGGCTCTCAGTAGTTGCAGGGTTGTGGAGTGGCGAGCGCGGAATCCGAATTGTTCGTTTATAGTTATGTTTTGTTTGATTAGTTGTGCATTTAGGCGTTTTAGTATTACTTTTTCGAGTAGTTTTCCCAGTATGCTTAGTAGACTAATTGGTCTGTAGCTCTGTGGGTTCAAGAGGCCTTTGCCCTTCTTGGGAAAGTGTACGACTATAGCTGACTTCCATCTGTCAGGGCAGTACCCTTTCTCTAGCACATAATTGAAGATTTTGGATAGTGGTTTGATGGCATCTTCGGGTAGGTTAGCTAAGGCTACCGCCGGGATGCTGTCTGGCCCAGGGGCCTTTCGTTTCGGTAGATGTTTAATGAGCCATTTGATTTCGCTGGGACATGTGTTTCTTATTTTGTTGTGAGTTATTTGGTCTTTATATTCGCGCGTTTCTTCTTCGGTTTCGGCGGTGAATTGTGGGCATGAGGGTGTGGTGTTTGGGGTTAATGTTTCTTGTAGTGCGTCCGCGAGTGCATTTGCTTTTTCTTTATCGGTGGTGGCTATGTTTTGATTTGTATGGAGTGGAGGGATTTGCACTTTATCGCGTGTTAGGCAGCGAGCTACTTTTCACACTGAGTCTCGTTCATAATCGAGATTCTCCAGTGTGTTCTGCCATTGCCTCGAGACGTGATTTGCCATCCTTTCGCTTACTAGGCTATTTAGGTGTTTAACGTACTCGAGGTGTGTTAAGTGCCGCGTTTTTTGCCATTTGCGTCTGGCTCTGTTCCTTTCAGCTGTTAGAGAGGTTATGTCTTGTGGGAGTTTAGTTTGATGTTGCCTAGGCTGGCTCATAGGCACAGAGGCAGCTGTGGCTATTTTTATGGCCTTTTCCAATTGGATGACCGCTTCGTTGGTGCTTTCGTTAGTGTTTAATGGGACAGTGGGCAAGTTTTTGCTTACAGTGTCTGCAAATTTGTCCCAGTTCGCTCTGTTATAGTTTGGGCGTATAATTGGCGGGATTAGAGCTGCATTGCCCTCTAGTGTAATTATGAGGGGCAGATGGTCGGATGACAGCTCATTCATAACTTTGAGATGTGTTCTGCGTGTTATGATCTTGGACAGGGCTAGATCTAGCACGTCAGATCTGTGTGTCCTGCAATATGGAACGTAAGTATGTTCCTCTGGGGTATGGATTAAGAGGTCCGAATTGTTTTCGAGGTGTAATAGAGCTCGTCCCTCTTTGTTTGTCTCGTTGCATCCCCAAATTTGGTGTTTCGCATTGAGATCACCGGCAATTAGGGCCCTATTGTGCTGCTGCGTTAAGTCCGTTATATCGGATGTTATTAAAGTACCTGGGGGGGCATAGGCCGCCGTTATGAGCACTTTGTTGTTGTCGAGTGTAATTAGTACGCTGGTGGTTTCCAAATTTTGGAGTTGCGCAGGGGAGGTCAGTTGCGCAGGGGAGGTCAGGTCGTGTTGTATATCGTGTTTAATAATGACCGCGGTGCCACCCCCGCGCCCGTCTCTGTCTGTTCGGTGCGTCGTGTATCCGGGAATGTTGAATCTATGGTTGTCTTTAAGGAGAGTTTCTGTGATAAGGGCTATATCAATATTGTTACAGGAGAGGAATTCCTTGAACTCTGTCTTTTTGCGTCTAAGTCCCCTAGCGTTCCATGTCATGATATTTAGATAATTTTTATAGTCCATCTTGATACTTAGATGAAACCAGGTGTCACCAGCAGTTGGAAGAAGTCTCTATACGACGCTAGTATGGAGCGGACCTCCGACAATTCCGCTTCCATCAGCAACCCGAGGATGTGCCCCGCTGTCTCCCTCAGGTCGCCGTCTTCCATGCCGGTGCTAAGGACGCGCCGGTACATTTGTCTCTGGTGGTGTAGTCGTGGGTCTCGGGTCTCTCGGGGTCGTCTCTGTAGATCTGGCCGGTCCCTCCGTGCCATGCGCGGCACTCCACGGGGCTGGCCGGGCGTCCTGGACCTTGACGGTTCCTCAGCGAGCGTAGCTTGTGCCACAACATCAGCCACACTTGGCACTGGTGGAGCCCGCTCGGGCAATACTCCCCGCGCCCGGCTTCCAGCTCCCACGGCCGCGTGTCTACCTGTCCCCTGGAGGTTAGGTGCCGCCGCCACATGGCGCTGGTATTCGGGGCAAGCCCGGTACCTGGCCCCGTGGCCCTGGCGCAGGCATAGCGCGCACGTTCTCAGGGGGGGGGACATCGCAGCCACGAGAATCGTGGTCACCGGTGCACTTGGAGCACACCCTAACCGCGGCCGAGCACCTCGCCTCTGTGTGCCTGAGCTGTTGGCACTTACTACACTGGACCGGTATGACCGGTCGCCTGTACAACTCCACCTTCACTCGAAACTGGAGTATACATTCAACCTGCCTTAGTCGGTCCAGGTCGTCCGCCGTCGCCAGGTCCACCAGATAGAACGGAAGAGGTGTTCTGGCCTAGTCGTAACGCCTAAGTTGCGTTACACGCAGCACTGAAAGGTGCGCGGCACGCAACTCAGCCTTAATGGCCTCCTCCGCCCCATCATAGTAAACGTGCTTTATCACGGCACGGAAGGATTGCTGCTCGTCCTGCTGCCTCGTGAGCTGAATGTTGAGTCCCTTCTGCCGCAGAAAGGCACACATGTGTGCATATTCCACGGGGGACGACATGCGCACCAGGAAGTCCAGCGACAGCGGGGCCCTGGTCACTGTGTAGCCTTCATTGGCATATTGGGAGTCAAACTCTTGCAGGGTCTGAAACAGCGTGACGTGGTGTTTAGAGACGTAGATTGGCGCTTGCATCCTGGGTGCTTGGGGGGGGCAGTAGGGGCAGGAACCGCAACCGGGTCTGGCCTGGTGAAGGGGCCGGCTACGGGGCTTATGGAAGGGGCCAAGGGAGCAGGTTGTGGGTTTGACTGAGGTGGTGGTGTGGAGTGGTTAGAGCCAGGAGGGGAGACAAGAGGAGGCGGAGTAGGGGGCAGAGAGGGGACTGACGCGGCGGAAGAGGAGCGGGATCTAGGGAGGGGGGTATTCAGGGCAGACGGATTCGGTGTGGGTGTCCGGCCGAGCTCAGGCGTCGCGGCAGGGCCGTTTACCGCCTGGGCTGCGACTGGGGGGATCACGGACGGTGTCACTGGGTGGGAAGTAGGGATGGAATTAGGTGGGGGAGATTCAGGGGCTGAGGGGCCACCAACGTCCAGTTGTCGCTTAGTGACCCTTTCACGGGTCGTGCGCATCTCGCCAGGAGATCGCTTCACTGAGGACTTCTTGGACTTGGTCATACTGGGATGGAGAGATGGAAGTTATAGAGTGGAGAACAGTAAATAAATAAACTATATGCCCTAACAATCCCTAACTTGACCTCGGAAGAGTTTCGGAAAAGAAGAAGAAGTAAAAGCCTAGAGGGGACCTAACGGGGAGCTTAAAAACTGAATAGTAAAGAGGAAAATAGTTGAGTAGAAGAGAAAGAGCAGTTAGTGGGCGCTAAAAAGCCCGAAGTACAGAGGCGCCTAGATTCCAGTCAGGTGACTGTTGGCTACAGACTTGTACTTCTACCCAGCTAAGCTGTTAGTGTGCCTGCACAGGCGGGTTCTAGCTGGCGGGAACTGAAGCTGCAATCGCCGGGCGTCTGGGAGCGTGAGTGGCGGCCTGCGCACTACGCTCGCTGGACTGGAAGATCACTCGGAATCCCTTCTTCACGCTTTTAAGCAAGCTTGGAGGGCTCTTCAAAGCAGCTGCAGACCATCTCGAAGTTCTCCGCCATGGTTAACCCAGTATACTTTTTTTTTTTTTTTTTTTTTTTTTTTTTAAACCGTGGAGGGGAAAAACCCGTTACAGGCGGAGGCCGACATGCTGAGGCCAACAGTGTGAGGGTCCCTGCGCCCTGAAGGGGGAGGGTTACTCACTAAAAAACCCCTCCACGTGTTAGTTCGTACAATGCTAAAGGTTTCGTGCATCATCGTGCGTTAGTCGGGTCCCGCATAGCACCCCGGTTAGGAATTGAAACCTTTAAGCTGGCATGAGTTCATGCGAGCGAGTCAATTGTTGCTTTTTGGTAATGCCCATGAAACCTGGACATGACCAAGAGAGATAAATGCATTGTTAAATTTGTATTGATATTAGACGCAGTTACGCTTACTTATGATTAGGTTGCACAGGCATAGGCCTGTTAGTCATGATGTAATTTGTGCGATGCTTAAGTCTAGGGTTGCACAGGTATTTACCTGCAAGTCGTTATTATATCTGCTAATGTTACTGCTAGCATACCTGAGGTTATTCGTGCAATTTGAGCTTATATCTAGTGGTGCACAGGTATTTACCTGCCAGTCGTTATAATATCTGCTAATGTTAGTGTTAGCATACCTGAGGTTATTCGTGCAATGTTTCAGCTTATATCTAGTGTTTCACAGGTGTTTACCAGCCAGTCGTTATAATATTTGCTAATGTTAGAGTTAGTGTAACTGAAGTTAATGGTGCAATATTTGAGCTTATATCTAGCGATGCACAGGTGAAACCTGCAAGTCGTTGTGAGATAAGCTAATGTTAGTGTTAGAGTGAAAAGATATTTTCGTGCAATAATTAGGCTTATGTCTAGTGTTGCACAGGTATGTACCTGCAAGTCGTTAGAATCAGCTAATTGTCTGTGATTTTTACACATGCTTTATATAAGTGTTATCGTGCTTGATTTCTTCTTTGTCTGCCCTAGACAGGCAGTATACTTTTTTTTTATTCTTTTTAAAGGATGGCCCCAACCCGCCGTCCTCGGTGGCGATCATCCAGAGGAGCTACATCGCCTCCCCATGCACATGCTCATGCACAAGCAGGGGGACAGGGTGCTGGAGTAGTGATAAGTGTATGTTCGGGTTCCGCGTAGCACCCCGGCAGTGTGGCGTATGTACTAGCATGCAATACATGCATCGTGTATGTGTTGTGCCGGGTGATACTCATACCTAGGTCTGAGTAGCACCATCGGGGAGTAAATGTGTTAATTAGTTTGTTAGAGGGACTAACTGACTGACAGTGTTACGTTTGTAATGGGGAAACTTGACAGACAGGACATTGTTGATGGCTACCGAAGCCATGGGACAGACTGACGGACACTGAAGAATAAAGACACCAATAGTATCTATTACGCGATTCAGTGGTTGGGCGGGTGTGTGGTGTAGTTAGTCTTACCATGCAATGTGATTAAGCTGTGTCATGCAAGCTGTGTTACTTACAGAAGAAGTGTAAAGGAGACGCAATTTCCTTAATCATAATCGGGTCCATAGCCAGGTCAAATTCCTTAAGGGTGGGGGGGCCCTCTTACCCCCCCCCCCCGGGCCGCCCTGAAACACAGGGACTTTGAGGGTAGTTGGGAATATAGGGAAGTGTGCAAGGATGGTTTATTATTAAATATCGTGGCCCTTGTTGAGGATTTGCAGCTGTAGAGCTGAAACAGAGAAGTTAAGGGGGTTTAAAAGTATTGAAAAGATGAATTGCAACGTCAATAGCAGGGTTAGGGTTAGTTATGGATCTGTCGAAGAGAAAAAGTGGTCGTTTGTGTCCAAGGGGGTCTGTTTCGTAGTTGCCTATGGATTGTACAAGTTCATTGTAGTTAGTTTTGGTACGGTCATACAAGTCAGCGGCAAGCTTTTTAATGAATTCCTCAAGATTGAGTATCTTGAGTTCATCATGGAGTTTCCGAGCCGGAGCAAAGGTAGGAACCTTTGCAATGACTCGGAGTATTCTGTTTTGAAAACGAATAAGTGTTTTAATGTGTGTAGCAGCAGCGTATCCCCAAACGGGTGCGGCGTATGTGAGTATGCGTCTAATGAGTGTTTTGTAGAGTGTGAGTCCAAGTTGCGGGCTGATAGCGCTGTTGAGATTGATGAGGGGGTAGAGTTTACGGAGTTGGCCTTGTGCTTTGTGTCGTGTTCGTTTAATGTGTGGTTTCCAAGTAAGTCCCAGGTCCATTATTACTCCCAGGTACAATACTTGGTCAGTCCAGGGGATGTCACTGTTGAACAGTTGTAGGGGTGCCAGAGAATGTGCTGGGTATCTATGTTTTATTTTCCTCGTGAAGATAATGGCTTGAGATTTCTGGCTATTTACTTTTATTCGCCATTTACGGAGCCATGGTTCCAGAGTAGTAAGTGCATTTTGCAGTCTCGTTCTCACGACGGAAATGCTGCGGGACTGTGTAGTTAGGGAAGTATCGTCCGCCTAAAGATAAAGACTAATATTTGGGACCTTCGGTATGTCATTTATGTAAATGTTAAATAGTGAAGGCCCGAGTAAACTACCCTGGGGTACTCCCGCTCTTATAATGTGCGGATTAGAGGTAGCTCCGTTTATTGAAGACACAAATTTGCGATTATTTAAGTAGTTGGCAATAAGTTTGACCATAGTGTCCGACACATTTATGTTTTGAAGTTTACGCAAAAGTCCTTCGTGCCAGACACGGTCAAAGGCACGTTCAATGTCCAATAGGACAGCCCCTGTAGATTGTTTAAAATTAAATGCTCTAGTAATGTTTTCGGTTTTGCGAAGAAGTTGAAGTGTGGTGGAATGTTTAGCGCGGAATCCGAATTGCTCAGGAATGATAATGTTGTGTTTGTGGAGGTGGGCATTTAGTCTTTTCAAAATGATACGTTCAAAAAGTTTGCTTAGAGTGCTAAGCAAACTTATTGGTCTATAATTTTGAGGGTTGGATAGATCCTTGTGTTTCTTGGGAAAATGCAGAATTTTTGCAAGTTTCCAAGTATCGGGGAAGTAGCCGGAATCAAGTGCGAAATTGAAAATTTCAGTGAGTCTCTGAAGAGCCCCGGCTGGAAGGTTTTTTAAAACTGCGTTCGGAATATCATCCAGGCCCGGAGCTTTCTTATTAGGTAAATGTCTAATAATCCATTTAATTTCAGAGACACACGTTTTTCGAATTTTGTTGTGTGTGGGTCTGTTTTTAAGTTCCCGCGTGACAAAAGCAGTTTCCAAGATAAATTCCCTATTTGAGGGTTCTAGATTTGGAGTGAGGGTTTCCTCCAAGGCATTTGCCAGCATTTCTGCTTTGTCGAGATCAGAAGTGGCTACTTGTTGCTGTACGCGAAGAGGTGGAATAGTAGTTTTCTCGCGGGTTAAATTTTTAGATATACGCCACACAGATGCATGATTAGCGTCCAAACCAGATAGGGTATCCGCCCATTGTTTGGATATATAATCGGTAGTACGTTTAAGAATATTGTTTTGAATAGATAGAAATTTCTCGCTGTCTACTGTTTTTTTATTTATTTTTTTTTTTATTTTTTATTTTTTTTTTTATTTTTTATTTTTAAGGGGAGACAGAAAGAGAGTTGGACGGGAGAAAGAGTTGGCTTATTACGCCGGGAAGGGAAAAGGGTTATGGGATGGAGTTTTCTCGGGGGCGATAAGGGAAGAAGTGTAACGTAGGTGGGGAGGTACCGCCGAAGCACCCTCGCAGTGCGTTGGTGTACAGCCGGTAAAATTACCGGCATCGCATAAGGATTTCCGGGTGACAGTCATGAACAAGTCCTGACTGTCACACACGGGAAGTGGACGTGGGAAATAGATGGAGGAGTAAGGAATTATTTTATTTTATTACGGGGGTGACGGCGTTGACGTAGGCAAAGGCAGCTCAGACGGCGATGTCGAGAAGCGAAGTTCTCAATGTTGAGAGGTGTTGAATAGCTGTTGGTTGCGCTTCCTGGTGAGAACCGCGTCGCATTCCATCACCTCACATAGCTGGCTACATGGTGCAGTCCCATGGTCGTAGGGGTTGGCCCAATGTACTTCAGTTGTGTCTTGTTGGTAGTCTAGTTGCTGTGTTGCGTAGTGTTGCTGTGTAGCGTAGTGTTGCTGCGTTGCGTTGTCTTGTTGTGTTGCGTTGAGTTGCTGGTTGTAGCGCGTCTTCGGTCCGTAGTAGTCCCTCGGGTGATGGTATGTTTGGCGTTGAGTTGGTCGAGGAGGCACATTGACGAGATTTGCTATTGCCGGTGGAGATTTTTCTGTCTGAGTAGTAGCTGCGCAGGTTGTTGGGTTTCTCGTCCTTTCCAGTCTGTTGACAGTGTCGTTGTATGAAGTTGTGATGTCCTTGAAGACGTCTCGTAAGTTGTAGTATAATCCGCAGAGTTCTTCAAATATTGTATTTGCTTTCTTTAGTTCTTCAGTGTGGTGAAGTAGGTTACGTTCGATGTTTTTCAGTCTTTTGTTGCTTGTCCGTCGAAGTGAGTTCGTCTTGAGGCTGCATTTCTTGACGTCTTTATGCAGAGTTGCGATAGTAGTCGCTGATGTTTTGCGTAGTTCTTTCATTGAGTTATGGACGTCCTTGAGATGTTCTTGTGTAGCGTTGGTGTCTACGTTGTTAGCGATGGAAGTAACGACGGAGTTGAGCTGCTGTAAAGTTCCTTCCATTCCGCCCAGGCGATGGTTGAGGCTTCGAACTTCCAGACGAAGATCCTCCAACTCTTGTCTGGGCAGGTGGTGTATCGGTGGCTGCAGCGTACGATGTGGAATCCTGTTGAGTTGGTGCTGTAAGTGAGTTGACTGGTGAAGGTCTGTGATGTGGCTGAGAAGCTGCGCTGACTGGTTCTGGTTGTCTGCTGAGTGCCCGAGGATAGAAGGGGCACTGTGCTTGCCCTGTATAATGGCCTAAGCCATTGCAGGTGGCACAGTACCGGCGTCGCCGACGCAAGTCGTGCGCGGTACACCATTGTGTGAGGCGACGTGCCCCACAGTAGTGGCACCTTGGTGATGCGGTGCAGGATGTGGCGTCCTGTCCAAACCGGCAACAACGCCGGCAGGGCACATGACGAGTGGCTCGGCTGGGCTCTGCTAAAAGACGCCTCCCAAGTAGGAAAAGTCCTTCACTCAAAGCTGCCTCGCTATCCCTGGTGTCAGCAAAAACGACTCGCACGAGGGTAGACGGTCCATGGTTGGTGATGATGCGAGTGGCCCTCAAAACAGAAGACCACTCGTGCTGCGCTGCTGTTAGGACATGCCTTTCTGGTATGTCTCTGGGGATCCCATGGAAGACAACACTGCATCCAGGATAGGGAGCAGTTGATGTTGTCAGCGATGTATGTTGTTGAGTTGTCTCTTGTTGTGTTGGAGCTGAAGGTGATGTCGAGGTCTCAGGGATCGGCACTCTCACTGCATCCCCAAGAGGTGCCTCGGTGACGGTGGATTGTGCTGTTGCAGGTTGCCGTGGCGTTGAGGTCTCCGGGGCCGGCACTCTCACTGCTTCCCCCAGAGGTGCCTCGGTTGCGGCGGAGATTGGCGCTGAAGTTCGGCGTTGAGTCTTCCTCTTCCCCATGGCTCAGGCGGTCTACTGGTTGCCTTTTTTTTTTTTTTTTTTTTTTTTTTTTTTTTTTTTTTAAACGTGTTAGTTCGTACAATGCTAAGGTTTCGTGCATCATCGTGCGTTAGTCGGGTCCCGCATAGCACCCCGGTTAGTAATTGAAAGCTTTAAGCTGGCATGAGTTCATGCGAGCGAGTCAATTGTTGCTTTTTGGTAATGCCCATGAAACCTGGACATGACCAAGATAGATAAATGCATTGTTAAATTTGTATTGATATTAGACGCAGTTACGCTTACTTATGATTAGGTTGCACAGGCATAGGCCTGTTAGTCAAGATGTAATTCGTGTGGTGCTTAATTCTAGGGTTGCACAGGTATTTACCTGCCAGTCGTTATACTATCTGCTAATGTTAGTGTGAGCAGACCTGAGGTTATTCGTGCAATGTTTCAGCTTATATCTAGTGTTTCACAGGTGTTTACCTGCCAGTCGTTATAATATTTGCTAATGTTAGAGTTAGTGTAACTGAAGTTGATCGTGCAATAAGCTAATGTTAGTGTTGGAGTGAAAAGATATTTTCGTGCAATAATTAGGCTTATGTCTAGTGTTGCACAGGTATGTACCTGCAAGTCGTTAGAATCAGCTAATGGTCTGTGATTTTTACGCATGCTTGATATAAATGTTATCGTGCTAGATTTCTTCTTGTCTGCCCTAGGCAGGCAGGTCTTGTATAAGCGTTTGTCCTGGTCTCGCCGTGTCGTCGGAGTGTCCTACTCCATCATACGGTGGCCCGCTTTCACCGCGCACGTAGGACACTGGTGGGAGGATTTGTTTACCCCGATCCGCCTCGGCATTGCCGAGGGCTTGTAGGGCTCTGTGGCAGGCTGCGGTCTGAAACAGGGTATAGGAAGGTTTAGTTGTGAGGTGAGAGGGAACAGTCCTCTGTCAGAGTTTCATTTAGTCGTGTAGTAGGTTGTTCAAGAATTCCTCTACTTCCGTGTTATTTGAAGTTAAATTTCTGTCGAAAAGCGCTAGCGGTCTAGCGTGTTTGTAAATTTCCATGGTATAGTTACCTAGGTTCGTTACTAAAGGGTTGTGATGTTTATGCAAGTGTTTATACGTATCGTGTGAGAGCTTTTTAATGAATTGCTCTATCGTGTGCATTTTTAATTCGTCGTGAAGTAAGTCCGCTGGTGCCGTGTAGGGCACTTTTGCTACCATTCGCAGTATTTTATTTTGTAGCCTTTGTAGGCGCATAATATATGTTTTTGCGGCATATCCCCAAACCGGAGCAGCGTAAGTGAGTATAGGGCGGATAAGCGTCTTATATAATGTTAGTCCCATTTTGAGTTTTAGATGCGAGTTCATGTTTATAAGGGGATATAGTTTGCCTAATTGGGCGTTCGCTTTTCCCCTTATTTGGAATATATGCTGCTTCCATGTGAGTCCCTGGTCCATTTTAAGCCCTAACCAGGTGACTGTGTTTTTCCACTCAATGTTCTCTCCAAATATGGTGAGTGGTGGAAGCTGGTGTTTTCCTAGTCTATGGTTGACTCTTTTGGTAAATATGATGGCCTGCGTTTTCTTGGCATTCACCTTAATTCTCCATTTGGTGAACCAATCCTGTAGCTCGTTAAGGGCGTTTTGTAGCCTCCTGTGTATGAACTCGACTTTCCCCGATTGCGCTACGATTGCCGTGTCATCTGCATAGATGAATAAGTTCGTGTTGGGTGTTTTCGGGATATCGTTCATTGTTATATTAAAGATAATCGGCCCCAATATACTTCCTTGTGGGACTCCCGCTTTTATAGGGCGGGGTGAAGAGAGGTGGTTGTTAACTCTGGACTGGAATGTCCGATTGTGTAGATAGTTTGCGATTAGTTTAATTAGAGAGTCGTGTATATTTAGTGTTTTGAGCTTCTTGAGCAGGCCCGCGTGCCAAACTCTGTCGAACGCGCGTTCTACATCAAGTAGCAGTGCGCCTGTCGATTTTCGGAAGTTGAACCCATGCGTGATGTGTTCAGTGGCTCTCAGTAGTTGGAGGGTTGTGGAATGGCGAGCGCGGAATCCGAATTGTTCATTTATAGTTATGTTTTGTTTGATTAGTTGTGCATTTAGGCGTTTTAGTATTACTTTTCCGAGTAGTTTTCCCAGTATGCTTATTAGACTAATTGGTCTGTAGCTCTGTGGGTTCGAGAGGTCTTTGCCCTTCTTGGGAAAGTGTACGACTATAGCTGACTTCCATCTGTCAGGGTAGTACCCTTTCTCTAGCACATAATTGAAGATTTCGGATAGTAGTTTGATGGCATCTTCGGGTAGGTTGGCTAAGGCTACCGCCGGGATGCTGTCTGGCCCAGGGGCCTTTCGTTTCGGTAAATGTTTAACGAGCCATTTGATTTCGCTGGGACATGTTTTTCTTATTTTATTGTGAGTTATTTGGTCTTTATATTCGCGCGTTTCTTCTTCGGTTTCGGCGGTGAATTGTGGGCAAGAGGGGTGGTGTTTGGGGTTAATGTTTCTTGCAGTGCGTCCGCGAGTGCATTTGCTTTTTCTTTATCGGTGGTCGCTATGTTTTGATTTGTATGGAGTGGAGGGATTTGCACTTTATCGCGTGTTAGGCAGCGAGCTACTTTCCACACTGAGTCTCGTTCATAATCGAGATTCTCCAGTGTGTTCTGCCATTGCCTCGAGACGTGATTTGCGATCCTTTCGCTTACTATGCTATTTAGGTGTTTAACGTACTCGAGGTGTGTTAAGTGCCGCGTTTTTTGCCATTTGCGTCTGGCTCTGTTCCTTTCGGCTGTTAGAGAGGTTATGTCTTGTGGGAGTTTAGATTGATGTTGCCTAGGCCGGCTCATAGGCACTGAGGCAGCTGTGGCTATTTTTATGGCCTTTTCCAATTGGATGACCGCTTCGTTGGTGCTTTCGTTAGTGTTTAATGGGACAGTGGGCAAGTTTTTGCCTGCAGTGTCTGCAAATTTGTCCCAGTTCGCTCTGTTATAGTTTGGGCGTATAATTGGCGGGATTAGAGCTGCATTGCCCTCTAGTGTAATTATGAGGGGCAGATGGTCGGATGACAGCTCATTCATAACTTTGAGATGTGTTCTGCGTGTTATGTTTTTGGACAGGGCTAGATCTAGCACGTCAGATCTGTGTGTCCTGCAATATGGAACGTAAGTATGTTCCTCTGGACTATGGATTAAGAGGTCCGAGTTGTTTTCGAGGTGTAATAAAGCTCGTCCCTCTTTATTTGTCTCGTTGCATCCCCAAATTTGGTGTTTCGCATTGAGATCACCGGCAATTAGGGCCCTATTGTGCTGCTGCGTTAAGTCCGTTATATCGGATGTTATTAAAGTACCAGGGGGGGCATAGGCCGCCGTTATGAGCACTTTGTTGTTGTCGAGTGTAATTAGTACGCTGGTGGTTTCCAAGTTTTGGAGTTGCGCAGGGGGGGGGCCAGGTCGTGTTGTATATCGTGTTTAATAATGACCGCGGTGCCACCCCCGCGCCCGTCTCTGTCTGTTCGGTGTGTCGTGTATCCGGGGATGTTGAATCTATGGTTGTCTTTGAGGAGAGTTTCTGTGATAAGGGCTATATGAATATTGTTACGGGAGAGGAATTCCTTGAACTCTGTCTTTTTGCGTCCAAGTCCCCTAGCGTTCCATGTCATGATGTTTAAATAGTTTTTATAGGCCATCTTGATACTTAGATGAATCCAGGTGTCACCAGCAGCTGGAAGAAGTCTCTATACGACGCTAGTATGGAGCGGACCTCCGACAATTCCGCTTCCATCAGCAACCCGAGGATGTGCCCCGCTGTCTCCCTCAGGTCGCCGTCTTCCATGCCGGTGCTAAGTACACGCCGGTACAGTTGCCTCTGGTGGTGTAGTCGTGGGTCTCGGGTCTCTCGGGGTCGTCTCTGTTGATCTGGCCGGTCCCTCCGTGCCATGCGCGGCACTCCACGGGGCTGGCGGGGCGTCCTGGAACATGACGGTTCCTCAGCGACCGTAGCTTGTGCCACAACCTCAGCCACACTTGGCACTGGTGGAGCCCGCTCGGGCAATACTCCCCGCGCCCGGCTTCCAGCTCCCACGGCCGCGTGTCTACCAGTCCCCTGGAGGGTACGTGCCGCCGCCACATGGCGCTGGTATTCGGGGCAAGCCCGGTACCTGGCCCCGTGGCCCTGGCGCAGGCATAGCGCGCACGTTCTCAGGGGGGGCGGAACATCGCAGCCACGAGAATCGTGGTCACCGGTGCACTTGGAGCACACCCTAACCGCGGCCGAGCACCTCGCCTCTGTGTGCCTGAGCTGTTGGCACTTGCTACACTGGACCGGTATGACCGGTCGCCTGTAATCTTCACCTTCACTCGAAAGTGGAGTATACATTCGACCTGCCTTAGTCGGTCCAGGTCGTCCGCCGTCGCCAGGTCCACCAGATAGAACGGAAGAGGTGTTCTGGCCTGGTCGTAACGCCTAAGTTGCGTTACACGCAGCACTGAAAAGTGCGCGGCAGGCAACTCAGCCTTAATGGCCTCCTCCGCCCCATCATAGTAGACGTGCTTTATCACGGCACGGAAGGATTGCTGCTCGTCCTGCTGCCTCGTGAGCTGAATGTTGAGTCCCTTCTGCCGCAGAAAGGCACACATGTGTGCATAGTCCACGGGGGACGACATGCGCACCAGGAAGTCCCGCGACAGCGGGGCCCTGGTCACTGTGTAGCCTTCATTGGCATATTGGGAGTCAAACTCTTGCAGGGTCTGAAACAGCGTGACGTGGTGTTTAGACACGTAGATTGGCGCTTGCATCCTGGGTGCTTGGAGGGGGGCAGTAGGGGCAGGAACCGCAACCGGGTCTGGTCTGGAGGAGGGGCCGGCTACGGGGCTTACGGAAGGGGCCAAGGGAGCAGGTTGCTGGTTTGACTGAGGTGGTGGTGTGGAGTGGTTAGAGCCAGGAGGGGAGACGAGAGGAGGCGGGGTAGGGGGCAGAGAGGGGACTGACACGGCGGAAGAGGAGCGGGATCTAGGGAGGGGGGTATTCAGGGCAGACGGATTCGGTGTGGGAGTCCGGCCGAGCTCAGGCGTCGCGGCAGGGCTGTTTACCGCCTGGGCTGCGGCTGGGGGGATCACGGACGGTGTCACTGGGTGGGAAGTAGGGATGGGGTTAGGTGGGGGAGATTCAGGGGCTGAGGGGCCACCAACGTCCAATTGTCGCTTAGTGACCCTTCCACGGGTCGTGCGCATCTCACCAGGAGATCGCTTCACTGAGGACTTCTTGGACTTGGTCATACTGGGATGGAGAGATGGAAGATATAGAGTGGAGAACAGTAAATAAATAAACTATATGCCCTAACAATCCCTAACTTGACCTCGGAAGAGTTTCGGAAAAGAAGAAGAAGTAAAAGCCTAGAGGGGACCTAACGGGGAGCTTAAAAACTAAATAGTAAAGAGGAAAATAGTTGAGTAGAAGAGAAAGAGCAGTTAGTGGGCGCTAAAAAGCCCGAAGTACAGAGGTCCTGCCCTAAGGCGCCTAGATTCCAGTCAGGTGACTGTTGGCTACAGACTTGTACTTCTACCCAGCTAAGCTGTTGGTGTGCCTGCACAGGCGGGTTCTAGCTGGCGGGAACTGATGCTGCAATCGCCGGGCGTCTGGGAGCGTGAGTGGCGGCCTGCGCACTACGCTTGCGGGACTGGAAGATCACTCGGAATCCCTTCTTCACGCTTTTAAGCAAGCTTGGAGGGCTCTTTAAAGCAGCTGCAGACTACTGGTTGCCTGGACCAGTATATATATACCGTCCACTAGTATGGGCCAGAAAGAAAATGAGGGGCACTTCCGCCGGATGGTGAAAGGTGTACCTCACAGAAAACACGTCTATTCTGGAGGTGCAGCATTTCAATGGAATCTGTATTTCCTGAGCCGGTCTGTTTCCAACCTTAAGGCCAGTTTCCAGGAGGAACTGAACTGCACTCCAGCATCCTGGTTCAAAGTGCTCTTCTCAGAGGAGATGGCCAGAGCCTCCTGGAAACCGCTACATTTTACCATGATGGCTGTTTCCTTGAAGTTGTCTCTATGGTCCTTTTCAAGCAGTGTTCCACCAGCCCCGACTTTTCAGGCTGCATTAAACGTATGGACTGTTCATGCTCCTTCACTCTGGTAGTAATGGTCCTGCCAGTTTGCCCTATGCATGGGGTTCCTCACTCACAGGGGATGCGGTATACCCCTGGTACATTGAGGTAAAAGTTTTTCCTTTACCAGTATGACTCAGGTGCCGTAGTTCTTATTTTAGGTGGCTGGGATTGGAGATACAGCTCTGTGGGCCAGAGAACTTCTAGAATATGTCTGTCGACTGCGTTAGGTTGTTCCAAAATTCTGTTATAAATTCCTGTTTCCAAGTAAGCTGTTGGCAAATGATTAGTTATGAATATAACTAATTTTATTTTCTCAAGGTTTGCTGAAAGTTTATTTGATTTAAACTAATTTGACTTACAATTTAAGACATAATTTAACTTTATAATAGTCATTTAAATAATTGGTTGTACAAGAACACTAATATCATCTGCAAATAGACACCTGCAATGTTGTTAATGTACAATGGGAAGCCATTAGTGTAAATAAAAAATAACATTGGTCCTAATATGATCCTTGGGGAATATCTTGGTTTACTGATTTCCGTTAGGTGGTGAGACAGGATATTGTAAGACCCTAAAAGAAAATCGTTTATGTGAATATTTGTTAAGAGTGTAATTTGTTTTTGGTGTTGGTATGAGTTGGTTAAATGACGAAAACGTGTTACTAATGTTCATTGTTACAAACAATTAAGTTTGTTTAAAGACGTCACAAATACTTCCATATTTAATTTTTATATATATCTATAAATAAAAGAATTATATGTGTTCAATATTGAAAGCGAAGGGAGAGTGGCTAAAGATCGCCTCCCTAAAAATGTCGGAACTGTTTGATGAACGCATACGCGGATGTACACATGGCAGTCGGAATCCTAGACTTGCAACCAAAAGAATTTGATAATAGCGTCCGTGTCTTTGATATAGATGGATGCATTTTTATGTGTGCGCGTCATAAAATAGTGAAAGTAAATTTACTAAGTGTTTAAAGACCGTTAAGGTGAGTATAATAAGTGAAACTTTGGCTAACTTTAACAAGTTAGTTAATACAAAGTGTGCAATTAAATGAAAGGAAGTAAAATAGACGAAGTGTAAAGTGATAGAAAACACATTTAGCGAAGTATCACTAAATTTTCAGACATTAAATCTTGGCGATGCTAGGGAAGTCGATCCACTGAAATAAAGGACTTGCTACTGTGATACGATTTAAATACTGTGAACAAGAAGGTGCGAATAAAATATTTCACTAAAGTTAACCGCGAGTGTATGTTCATTCCATCCAGTACCACGGCCTGAGATAACGAAAGAGTCAAAAGCTCATCACCATCACCTTCGGTATATTATAAAAACAGCACCAGTAGTATGATGATGCTTACTGAGATTAATTACCACCCTTTGTTTTCTGTTTTCCAGGTATGAGATGAACCAGTTACGATTTTCAATTTTTAATCCCTATAACTATAGTTTCATGGTTTACTCAGTCAAATGCTTTCGCTAGGTCACAAAAAAAATTCTGCCCATATTTTCATTTAATGCTGTTAACACCTCATCAATAGCTCACCTTTTTAGTGTGGTGATAGTGTGTCTGCCTCACATTCAAGAGATCCTGAGTTCAAATCTTGGTTAGGGTGAATTAACCAGAAAAGGTTTTTTTCCAAGGTTTTCCCTTGTCTTGAGAAGACAAATTTCAGGTAACTTTAAGCTCTATGGACATCGGGCTTATTTGAGCATAATTTCACCTATTCATTCCTCATCTGATGTGACATTACATTGGAGCACGTTAGTATAAAAAAGCTTCATGTAAAGCTTGAAAGTTGCATTATTGATTGATAGGGCTAGAACTTTGATGCCCTATAAAATTTAAAAAATGCCTTTAAAAATTGAAACATTTCCTCTTTACCTGATTACCCTCCCCTTATGTAGCACTTACATCCCCTAGGACTTACAAGCCAGTGTCTAGAGTCAAATGCCTATCGGGGAGCACAGGAGCCTGTAGACTGGACAGAGTGAAGACCTGGAAGCAGATGGTCAGTCAAGCACCAGATATGATAGTAAGGAAAAGGATGATATGAAATGCAGGCAAAATCGATGATTGGAAAGGTGATGATGGAGCAATTGGTGGAATGAGTCGCAGGGGAAACTGGAGAACCTGAAGAAAACCTATCCTGGCACCGCTTAATCCACCACGAATACTACATGCAGGTTCCTGGGATCGAACCCAGGCCACCTAGGTGGTTGGCCAATGCTCTAACCGCTCAGCTATGGTGCCGCCAAAACAGAAACATTTTATTTTAATATCAGTTTAAGGGAAACTCAAAATTACACAGCAACATGGGTGTCAATGCCTTGGAAGTCAATGCACTTAATGTGCTGACTATTAAACTATTATTTTAATTTTTATATAAAGAGAAATTTTTATTTAGCACAAATTAATATGGTTATCCGCAACAAATACTATAACTTTTGACAAAAAAATAATGAATTAATATTATCTCATTGCAAACTTCCAACAGGTGCCCCCCCTCTGGAAAAAAGTCTGCCAACGTTCATGCATAGTAATAGAAGTAAGAGTTGGTGGATGTGGAGGTGAACGTGGAGATAGCGGTAGAACAAGAATTCATGGCTAAACAGAAAGATCAGCTTCTGGTCATGTTGTTACATTACACAGCCAGGCTAAAGAATTTGACTGTTCTCTTATTGAGAAAAAACTACTTTTGTTTTGATAGTAGGCTAATATAGATTGCATCTGCATTTTTTTGCTACTGTGAGACAAACCCGAACATTAGTTTATATGTCTTGAGTATTGATGGTTATCTGCTATTTGTCTCTGATAACACTGCAGCTCTCCATGTGGAGAAGCTGACATCTGTCATGTATCTTCTGTTCATACTCAGACTGTAGAGGAGCATACTTAAAGTAAACTATGTCACTTGCTTCCAAGTCTCCCGCTAATTCTCCAGGAGAAAATTTCCCACCTAACAGTACATCTGCAATTGAAGCCAATGTAGTAAACCCTTTATATTTGTTCAAAATGGCATTAATTTGTTTGCTAAAACTTTCCCCATATTCCCTTTCACATTTTCTAAATTACTTGACCCTTTTTCACTAAGTCTGTCTGCTCCACTAACTTAACTCCAGATTTTTCTACACAAGTTATAGCACCAGGTAGGAATCCAAAATTTGACTTTATGTACCAAATTTTACGTGTAAGTTCTCCACCCAAAAGAAGTTCCTGAGCAACTTTGATAGAGGCTGCATCACTACTATCAAATGTTTCAATGACTTTTTTCACAACCTTTATGTTCTCACAGTAGAGATTGGATGCTTCTATCCAGGTCCCCCATCTGGTTACAACTGGACATGAGGCAAAGATACATCAGGGGCATCAGACTTCAATGCTGTAACGTAAGACAGTACCTCTGAAAACATTCTCTTGATGCATCCTATTAATTAGTCAACTTCAAGAAGCTGACTTCGCAACTCCTTTGCAACTCTGTGTAAAGTATATGCTAGACATGTTACATACACCATATTCAAGTAAAGAGCTTTAAGGAAATTAGCAGCTTTTACCATGTATGGTGCAGTGTCGGTCAACAAAAAGAGTATCGTCACAAATGAGAAAACACCAGTTACTGTTATTCACACTTTATTGCCGTCTAGTCAGTTAGCGTAGTGCTAACGTTACACTTAGATCACTGTTGTGCAAACTCAGAGCACAGAACAACGGTCGAATAGGATCACAAACAAGAACTATCAGATTACACTCACACTGAACTGCTACTCGGCACGATTCACTGAACGCTTCGTATACGTCTTTTCCTCACAACAACTTCTACTCCTTCACTGCTACTACTCTACTCTGCTCTCTGGGCACAAGCGGGTCCCTTATATAGTCCTTTAGACAAAGGAAATGTTCTGGAAGTCGAATGATTGGGAGAACAGTCCAGACACCACCCTGCCACATAATGGCTATTGTTTCCGTATGCTCTATTGTACAGTGGCAGTGGGTCTTTTATGGCAGGTAAACACCTCTGGCCTGTTCCTACTACCTGGCGGAGATCAGACCCCGACCGGCATTTCTTACCAGCAGCGTCCGGGCTTACTGTCGGTGTGACAGTATGTTGTTGAATATATTAACACCATAGGTCTGTGAAACAGGTTGCTGATTGTTGAAATTCTTTTTTCTAGCTGCTCACAATTGATTACGAATTTTATCCTGTTTGTCTCATAATGGCCTAGTGAGCCTATACTTTCATCAATATATAGCTAATTTTTTTTCCTGACACTTTTTGCCTAATCTCCTGCATTGTTAATTGGTAGCATCTACTAATGTAATTCTTTCTTAAAGTTGAAGAACTGTAAATGCTTTCTGGTATGTTTTTTCTAGGAAGGCACATAACTTGGGATTATTCACTTTGTTTAATGGAATGTCTGCACAAATGAATGCTTCACAGAGCTCTTCAAAGAAAAGTGAAACTGAATAAGTTCACCAAGTAACATTTGGTGTGCAGTGTTTTTACCTTCAAGCAGTTGTAGACCTCAAATATCTTTTTCTCTCTTCACCTGTTGGTCTATAGTAAACTTCTTTTTGACTGCCACTTTTACTTTGCAAACCTTACAGAAAAGTATATTCCCATCCATGCAGATGACTTTTTCACCATAACACAAAACAAAATTCTTTAAGTTATGCAGCACACTTTGCTTTACTTTGGGCATACTGAACTCCATACCTCAATTCTTTATACTGTGTAAAAAACACCTAATCTTCACCTGCTATTCAGAAGTTGTTAACAAACACAATGAGTCATTAATTAAAGAATGCACCTATCTGCTACTTGTTAAATGTAACTTAAAACTTCTGACTGAGCATGTTCATTGTCAATCCATAGAAGGGGAAGAAAGTGTCTTTGTCTAGTTTTCCTGAAGCTTTAGTGCAATTTTCATCTGGTGCTGCTAAAAACCGAGCAAAGTAATTTACCAAGAAATGAAATGTAAAGAGCATAAATGTTCCTTTGCTTCTGAAAACAAAAATGGCAAAATGTACCTAAGATGATTTAAAAATGCATAAATATGCAGTAAAGCTGACTGGAATGTATAAAAATGCACAATAATGCAATAAAAGCCCTAAAAATGCCCTATACCATAAAATTAGCAAAATATGCAACAAAAAATGCCCTAATAAATATGGTTAGTGTAACAGATTTATATACAACTCATTAATGAATTAGGCTTGCCAATACCCTAGTCATCAAAGTCATCAAAATCCTAGCCCTATTGATTGCTATTCTTTGTCTAAACACAAACTGTTCTTCCACAAGTAGATTTTAATTTTTAAAATAACGTGTCTGTTACACATTACTTTCCTGATACTTTTGAGAATAATAGTAAGGGAAATGTTGGCCCATAATTTGAAACATTATCCTGCTCGCCTTTCTTGAAAAGTGGCTTGAAAACTTAATATTTCATTCTATTAGGAAATATTTCAGTTCCTAATGATTCATAAATAGCTAAGAGTGACATTTGTATAATGTGAAACCGATTTGAGGAGTTTGCTTATTATTTCATCATATCCTGCAAAACTTTTAATTATTTTATTAATTTCAGATAGTGTAATATTTATTTTAATTTCTGGTAGGTACATTACTTATGAAAATATTCTAAAAAAATTTAGTGCTCATTCCCTGTTTCAGTACTTGATGTTTAGCTTCTCCATTATATTGAGGAAGAAATTGCTGAAAACGTCTGCAATCTTTTGAGGTTCACTACCATCATTTAATGTTATTTTGGGGCTTTCTTGAGGGTACCTATCTGTTTCTCTCATAATTATACTCCATATAGTGTTCATGTTATTCTCTGAACTAATTACCTGTTTGTTATCGTGCAATATTTTGGCTGTTTTAATTGCTTTTCTGAGGATTTTGCAGTATCTCTTTTAATAACAGTTTAGGTAGTTGTTAAATTTCATTTTCTCTCTTACATTTACATGCAGATTTAATACCTAATGTAACCCAGGATTTATTTCTCTTCTGCTTATTTGTTTCAGTATATTTAACTGGAAAGTGTGCTTCAAAGTGAGCACTGAAATGTAAAAAGCTATTAAACTTTCTCATTACCCCCTTAATTAGATAAACTTTACTCCATGATTCTCTTTTGAGTGCTTCATTAAAACTGTTTAGATTAGTCTCATTTATTTTTTCACATTATTAATATGTATATTCTGGTTTTAGTTCTACGTTCACATCTTTGATATCTAATACTTATGCCTCATGATCTGATAGGCCATTTATGAATGAAGTAACAATAGAAGATTTAATTTTATCTCTATTTATGAATACACTATACAGTGTAATGAACTACACTAAAATATTTTCAGAGCATATAGAGATATCTTAAACAAGTGATTTGAGACAGGAGACATCTTGTTTGTTCAAATTTGGAAGTTATGTTTATAAGTTTCTCAAGTGGCAGTACATCACTTGCTAATATCAACCACTTTAAAGCACAATACACACAACGAAGTGGCGTTTTAGAGAGTATCTCTCTGACACGGTAATTATGACATTAGCACTCAAGTACAAGGTCATTATAGTTTGTGAGTTTGAGTCTCCTTCACTACCTTTTTTTTGTTCCTCCTTTCTCTCTTTTGAGTAGAGCATATTAATAATTTTGGTCTAGATTTTAAATTGTTTCAATTTATGTATTTGTATTTAAAACATATCAGTACAATTAATTGCAATTCCTACCAACCAAAGGTTGATTCCTGCTTAGTACATTCATACACTGTTCTTCAAAATGGAAAGTGGTTTATAGGAGTGGGTTAGTGAATGTGTAGAATTTAATGGCCCGTTAACAACGAGGTCATTTGGGCCCACAGTTAAACAAGAAGGGCTGAAACACACTCACAGAGTTAAAAGCACAATTAAAAGAGATAGAATATTAAACATTAAGACCGTAAAATGTATGGTATGAAAAGCTTAAAATGCCATAAAACTTCAAAAATCTAAAAAACACCAAAAGCTAAAAAGAAAAGCAAGTCTGACTTCCGAAAAGTTAATACATTAAAATACCATAAAAATATCTTAAAGAGCTAAAAGTACACGCGCCAGACCGGTTTTTCGAAGCCAATAGCGGTGACGAACTGCAGAGTCTTAGCTACAGATCCTCGGTCGTATCCCAGAATAGAGGCTAGTGTAGGCCCCAGACCAATAGACTGGCGCTCACGAGCGTATTGCGGACAATCGAGTAATATGTGTGCGACAGACAGTTTGACATCACTTGTGGGACAGACAGGCACCGGGTCACCACGCAAAAGGTAGCCATGTGTGGCTCGTGTGTGCCCTATCCTCAGGCAGGTTAGAATAACTTCAGCCCACCTGGAATCTCTGCAGGAGGCCAGTCAGGGTTGAACACCGTCCTTAACTGCCCGCAATTGAGTGCCAGCCAGCGCTTCCCATCATTCCTGCCATACAGTTAATAAATGCCGACGAAAGTACCACCGCACATCTGTATAAAGCGCTCAAAGAGTCGCAGCTGATAATAAAATTTCCAGGAGTCAAACTGGAGATAAAAAGTAAAAGGTAAAAGATGGCAAATTGCTCGGCAATGAAAACGCAATTATAGTTCGGAAGACGATACGGGTGAGCCTCACCGTTAGACACCAAACTGCATCCTGTAGCAGCCCCCATCTGGGAGCCGTCGATAATGCCGGAGTGTAACTTCGATAACGGCCCAGGATTTTGGCAAAAAGCTGGCGAAACACCGAATGAAGGGTAGTTAACTTCGCACAGCGCGAAAACCCTAGGCCGAAGCGGGCACGCTGGAGCTGCCAGGAAGGACATCGGCCAAGAGAAGACCGCATCACCGCAGGCAGTTGGATGGCGTGTGCGGAAAGCAGCTCTTGAAACCTTATACCACAGGGGCGCGATATAGTGGTATTTTGCATGTAACGGTGCGCAAGGTCTAGACGCAATACGCATTGAATGATGGATGTCCAGATGCCAAACCTGCTACATAAGAGCAAAGCAGTAACGAGCGCCGGATAGACAACGGAGGTTCACCAGACTCAGCATAGACACTCGACTAGTTCGGAAAGCTCCAGTGGCAAGACGGATACCAGTATGATAAACAGTATTTAAAAGACAAATTTAGAGGCGGACTCCGCGCCATAAATAAAACAGCCGTAATCTAGTTTGGACCGGACCAATGAGCGATTCAACCTCAACATTACTGTGCGATCGCCGCCCCAAGAAGGCCCAGATAAAACCCGGAGCACCCGTAGTGCAAGATCGCAGGAAGCACACAGATGGCGAATATGGTGCTCCCATTTGAGTGTGCCGTCGAGGTGAACGCCCAAGAACTTAAGGTGTGGAACAAACGGCAGGCGTGTGCCATCCAAATGAAGGTCAGGAGGAGAATGTACACCACGAAGTCGATGAAAGTGGAGGCACTGTGTTTTCGCAAAAGAGAAATGAAAGCCGGGGCGAAGCGCCCACTCGGCGATGGATGTTAAGGTCAGCTGTAGTTGACGTTCAATGTGCTCAAGATTATAGGAGTGGCAGTATTGTATAGCAAAGTCGTCAACCTTCAGTGACATAGGTATTCCGCTGCGAATAACACTAGTGATACCACTAATGGCAACGGCGATAAGCGTGACACTCAGAATCAACCCCTGTCGTGCACTATTCTCCTGGATCCTCTCCTGTGAGACTGTGGTCCCAATGCGGACACGAAAGCGCCGAAGTTTTAAAAAGTTAGAAATAGAAGATCGCTAAGTGACTGCGTAAACCGTAATAATGAAGAGTACGGAGTATTCCATAGCGCCAGGTGGTGTCGCAGGCCTTCTGCAGATCGAAGAGGACACCCATCACCTGCTGCTTAAGCAGAAAGACATTTTGAATATAAGCTTCCATGCGTGTCAGGTTATCGACACTGGAGCGATTGCGACGAAAACTGCACTAAACATTGCTCAGTAGGTTATTCGTCTATAGCCACCACATTAAGCGAGTGTTAACCATGCGTTCGAAGGTCTTACAAACGACACTCGTCAGGCAAATAGGGCGGTAGCTAGAGGGAAGTGTCCGGTATTTTCCGAGTCGAGGGATAGGGATGACATTACCCTCTCGCCAGCAACACGGGAAAACCTACTGAAACCAGATGCGGTTATAGATGCTCAACAGGAAGGCGAGAGCCACAGGTGGAAGATGAAGCAGCATTTGTCGGTGGATGTCATCAGGGCCAGGAGATGAATCCTTTGCGATGGACAAAGAATGCGCCAGCTCCGCGTCTGTAAAGGGTGCGTTGTACGATTCACAACAGTCGCCCTTATAATCGAGAACTATCCGCTCTACAAATTCCTTGATAGGTATAAAAGATCAATCGTAGCTATCAGTTTGGCTAGTAGCAGCGAACGAAGTAGCAAGGGGGTCGACTACATCCTGCTTGCTGGTGTAATGTGAGTCCTGTACGGCAAGACCTGGAATAATCGTCCGGCGATACTTGCCGTACATACGCCGGACAGCAGTCCACAACATTTGCACCGAACTTTGACGGGAAAGGGAAGAGATGTAAGTTTCCCAGGACTTCCGCTTGGCACTGCGGAGTACAAAGCGAGCCCTACCACGCGCTCGTTTAAAGCTACAAAGTTCGCCTTCGTAGGATGTAACGTAAAGACACGTAGAGCACGCTTGCGTGCTTTAATAGCCAAACGGCATTCCTCGGACCACCAAGGTACAGGAACATGACGTGGTGTAGATGAACCTCAAGGAATGCTGGAATCCGCTGCGAGAAGGATAGAGCAAGTAAAATACTCTACTATGTCATCAATGGTGGTAAAAACATTGTCGGTAAGGTGAATGAGGGAAAGAAATTTCCCCCAGTCAGCCTTGGAGATAATCGAGTGAGGATGGCGTGTTGACACAGAATGGTGGCCGGATAGGTAAATGTTAATGGGGTAGTGATCACTGCCAAATAAGTTGGAGAGGACCGACCAGTCGAGTAGAGGTACTAGTGACGGAGTACCATAAGAAAGGTCTAGCGCGGAGTGTGTACCTAGGCAGATGATAAGAAAGTAGGCACGCCAGTGTTTAATAGGAGTAAGTCGGACATATCGCAAACATCTGCTATAAGGCACCCATGAGCATCGTCAGTATCGGAGCCCTAGTGAGTGTGCTTGGTATTCGATCACCGGGAAAGATGAGTGGTGGCGGAATCTGTCTCAGGAGAGCCGAAGATAGTTTTTGTGTACGACACTGACCGGTAGAGAAACAGAGGCTCTGCAGCTGTTATCGGATCGCTACAGCTTGCAGCGGTGTGTTAAGTGGTACACTGGTGGCAGAGATATTATGCGCCACCAGAATAGCAAACCCACCGCTTGCTCGCCTATCATCTGCAGAGTCATGTCTAAATGCGGAATACGTGCCAGGAACCCATTAACATTCCACTGGAGTATTTCCATGCCAAAGAAGAGATTAGAAATTTGTCATCTTTTTCTTCTTCAACTTTACCTTAACCGACTTCAGATGTGGGAGGTGAATTTCGCCATCCTGTGGTGACTCCTCCGATGTGTGGGAAATTGAAGATCCCCTGCGGCTTGGGCAACTGGAGCGGGAGCGGGACTTCATTGAGTATGTGCGGCTGCTGCCGCGAACAGTAGGCCTAGAACAATGGCTTTCAACAGGCTGGCTACGGCTTGTGGACCTCTTGTGAGCTGGTGTTTGCACGGCTGTAGATGTAGCCGGTGCAGTGTGGCACGAAACAGTGGAGCGGTACTCGCTGGTAGCTCTGTTTGTGTGGCAGCATCTGACACAGGAACATGCTGAATCGCTACGGTGTTGGCAGGAGCGCGTCTGGTAGCTAAGGCATAACCTGTGTTGGTCGCAGACTTCAGCTGCTCAAAGCGACGACGCGCTTCTGGAAACGTAAGATATTCTTTAACACGTAGCTCCTGTATGCATTTCTCATCTAGAAACTTCGCACACTGATGCAAGCTAGATGGATGACTCACTCTACAGTTAACACATTGAGAATCACGGGTACACGCCATGCCCTCATCTGCTGACAATCCAAAACGCTCACAGACAACAGGATGGGTGCACGATGTCTTCGTATGGCCGAACTTCTGGCACTGGTAGCACCAAACAGGATTCGGTACATACTGACGTACTGAGTCACGCTCGTAGCCGCAGTAGATGTACTCGGGCAAGTGAGTGCCCTTAAATGTGAGGAAAACTGTCCATAGAGCCAACTCTTTACCATCCTGCTTTCGCGTGAGACGGTACGCCTGACACATTCGCTGATCTGACAAGCAGGTTACAACTTTTTCATTTGTCAGATTGTCGAGCCTGGAGGTCGTTACGACTCTCCTGCAGGTGTTTAAGATTTTATGTGAGGCTACCCGAACGGGGTAGGAGCCCAACATACTCGCCTTTAACAACTTCTGCGACTGGTCTGCAGTAAGTACTTCTACCAATGGCGTACCGTCTCTCAGTCTTGTCGCATTCTTCACCGGGCCACAAATTCGGTCAACTTCTGTTTTAGTGTAAAATGGACTAATATCCTTTATCGCTTTGCCTTCACATGCTAGGGTCAGTACCAAGAAAGTGTCAGTGAGAGGGTTTTTGCGCGGATGCATTTTGAATTGGACCCCCATTCGGAACCATCGGGTCAGCCTGCCATCCGGGGGTCAAAGGATAAAAGACACCAAAATCTCCTCGGTCTGTGCCACCATGGAGCCCCCTCCACCTCCATGGCTGACCTCAAGGCGTACTTCAGAGGGACTACCCGCTGATCTTAACTGCTTGTCCACATGGGTAAACCGTTCACCACGCATACCCCGGCTTTGTGTCCCTACCACAGGCATAACCGCCTGTGGTACCCCTATTAGGCCACGCTGCCTCAATGGAGTCAGTGTGGGTTCAGGGGACTTGTGGTTGATTACACCGGGGTTCCGTCCGCGGTAACACGTCCTGCCGGTGATACTAACCCGACGGCTCACGGCGGTCGGGGAATTAACACAGACCGGACCCCGACGGAGCTACGTGGGTGTACATGACGGTGTGGACGGGCTCCGCACCTAAGGTGTACATGGGGGCAGTGTGGAGGGTTTGACCAACCATCGCGCCTGAGACCTCCGAAGAGCACACAAGTCGGGGGCAGCGCTGAAACCGTGAGACAGGACCACAGAGATAGGAAAGATCCCTGCTGGTGAGAGAGGAGCTATAAAACTAAGGCCTTACTTATTGTAATCATAATAAACCTAGAAGAGGAAGAGGATGATAAATGGTAGCAACATAACAAACTGGACGTGGCACAGTTGATAGACATGAAGGGGGTGAAATGAGGGTGAGCGGCTTGGGCCCCCGGGTACGCCAAACCCGTACCTATCGTAGTAGGCCCCCTGGAGGGGGGATTTATAGGATGAAGAAAGAATAAAAACAAAAATATCTAAGTGTGTACGTCATTTTATAGGAACTGCTTATAATTGTGACCTGCATTTTCATGTTGACAGCAGCAGAGACACGATTGTCGTACTCTATGCAAGATTTCTGGTGTGAGCCGAATCAAGGAAATGACAGTAATGCTCTTCTTCATATGGAATAAAAAAAGAATGAAAAAAATACTAACCGCATGACAGGAAACAAACCCATGACCTTCAGGGTTTTTGGCGATACGTTAAGCCACAAAAGCAGTTAAACAATTGTCCCTAGAGAAGGCTACATAACGCAGGAAGGCAGCTTACCGTTGTTCAGTAACGCATGGTCAAGTGATTAGTTCGAGACTTGAGAGATTTTATGGCATTAAATCTTGAGAACGCTGATAATGAGCTGCTGAAAATCTATTTCTATACTCGGACAGCAGTTTTAAAGACCTAAGTCAAATTTTTACCTGGATTTGTTTTAACATAAACTTACCAGCATCTGATACCAATACACTTAATACCACATAACTGTGTTATGTTTAGCCGCGGACTACACATGCCTGTCTCAAATTACTTATATCAGTCACATTTACAATGTCACAAACTATTTCGGTGTAGTTCATTAACACCTTTATTTTGTTGTTGAAGAGCCATTCTGAGTTCTTGTGGGAAATTTTGCTGAATAAGGAATGCACGTTGCAAGGTATGGAGCTGATTTGATCCCTTAAAAGACTAGGTGTCATATAATCAATATTTATATCACAGCAAACTATTACTTCTCTTTTTGGTTTAAGCAGAAACTTCAGGGAGTATTCTAATTTTTTTAACACTTTGTAATTACCAATTGGTGAATGATACTGCATACATTTCTATGTCCTGCTCATTGTAAAACTTGGAAAGATCTACAACCGTATAAGGCACATAATCTCTTAAAAATACACAAACCCCTCGTTTTTCTTAATATTGTCTTGAGAATGCTGCTCCTAAAGATTACCCATGCAATGAAATCAGTACAAATGCCTGTTCTTTAAAATTGTATTCAGATAAACACAATATACGTGATCGCAATTCTTCAGTTTCAAGACCAAGGGAAAGCTCATCTACTTTGTTTCTTAAAACTCTTACATTTTTTGTGAAAAACGTATAAAAATTCTAGTACTGTTTATATTTGTTGTATTACTATTGTTTGTGGATGCCCCTCTATTTATGTTAATTATCATTCCAAATTGTTACTGGGGAACCTAGCTAGCCTAAAAGGCCATATTACGCATTAAAACCAGGAATTCTGTCCCTAATTCTGTTAGTAATAAGCTGCGAAAGCTGCTTTTTGCCTTTAGGGTTACAGTGTAGACCATGAGATGTGTAACCATCTCAGCCTATACGTCTAACATCTATCATCCCAATGTGATAGGCCACAGCGTTCAACAAGGCACTCTCAAGTCGCGGATTCGTATCCCTCACCCTCCTATGAAACTGGGGACCTGACATACCTATGGAAAAGCCCTACAAACTTCACATTAGTGATGACTACTGTTCTTACTGATGGCATACAGATCGTTTTCAATAATTTAATTAAGGTGTGCCGTATTGTTGAAAAAGTATACCATCAGGAGGTTGAAGAACAGCATACTCCATGAACATGTCGGTATATCCGATTCATTACAGCTTCCTCTGCTCTGCATTACAGCTTCGGGGCTCTGTCCTTCATTAGTATGCGCTTTAGGCGAATCAGGTTGGTACTCGCGGAATGTATGCAAGTGTTCCGTTCCATATGGCTGGCACTCGTGTCTGGGTAATTTTCCCGAAATGTAAAATGTCGCGCCGTCCGAGAAACAGATTCCATCAAGGGATGACTAATTTTCTTCAATTCTAGCTAACATTGATCTGCAAAGGATTTTGTTTGTGCTGTATCCTGAGGCTTGATTTCATGGTAAAACTGAATTTTATAGGTTCCTAAGCGCAGTCGCTTTTGCATGACACAGGCGTGGACAGTGGAAAATGTAACTTTCTGCTTCCCCGTCTGACTTTTATAGACTCTGTGCGAAGGCCATACCAATGTTTACAACGTCATCAGCAGCTTTGCGTCTTACATGTTTCTGAATTGGAAAGGAGGTCTCCTGTGACACGCAGTGGCTGTCCCATTCTATAGTTGATGTGTAGGAATACTATGTGTAAGTTGAAGCTGGTGCTCCGCTGAAAACGACATTGCATGAGTGTCACGGTCTCTCTCTCTCTCTCTCTCTGTGTGTGTGTGTGTGTGTGTGTGTGTGTGTGTGTGTGTGTGTGGTATGTGTGTGGTATGTGTGTGTGTGGTATGTGTGTGGTGTATGTGTGCAAGTGTGTGTGTGTGTGTGTGTGTGTGTGTGTGTGGTATGTGTGTGGTGTATGTGTGCAAGTGTGTGTGTGTGTGTGTGTGTGTGTGTGGTATGTGTGTGGTATGTGTGTGGTGTATGTGTGCAAGTGTGTGTGTGTGTGTGTGTGTGTGTGTGTGTGTGGTATGTGTGTGTGTGGTATGTGTGTGGTGTATGTGTGCAAGTGTGTGTGTGTGTGTGTGTGTGTGTGTGGTATGTGTGTGTGTGGTATGTGTGTGGTATGTGTGTGTGTGGTATGTGTGTGTGTGGTATGTGTGTGTGTGTGTGGTATGTGTGTATGTGGTATGTGTGTGTGTGTGTGTGGTATGTGTGTGTGGTATGTGTGTGGTATGTGTGTGTGGTATGTGTGTGTGTGGTATGTGTGTGTGTGGTATGTGTGTGGTATGTGTGTGTGTGGTATGTGTGTGTGTGGTATGTGTGTGGTGTATGTGTGCAAGTGTGTGTGTGTGTGTGTGGTATGTGTGTGTGTGTGGTATGTGTGTGTGTGGTATGTGTGTGTGTGGTATGTGTGTGTGTGTGTGTGGTATGTGTGTGTGTGGTATGTGTGTGTGTGTGTGGTATGTGTGTGTGTGGTATGTGTGTGTGGTATGTGTGTGTGTGTGTGTGGTATGTGTGTGTGTGTGGTATGTGTGTGTGTGTGTGGTATGTGTGTGTGTGGTATGTGTGTGTGTGTGTGTGGTATGTGTGTGTGTGGTATGTGTGTGTGTGTGTGGTATGTGTGTGTGTGGTATGTGTGTGTGGTATGTGTGTGTATGTGTGTGTGTGGTATGTGTGTGTGTGTGTGTGTGGTATGTGTGTGTGTGGTATGTGTGTGTGTGTGGTATGTGTGTGTGTGTGGTATGTGTGTGTGTGGTATGTGTGTGTGTGGTATGTGTGTGTGTGTGTGTGGTATGTGTGTGTGTGGTATGTGTGTGTGTGTGTGTGTGGTATGTGTGTGGTATGTGTGTGTGTGGTATGTGTGTGTGTGGTATGTGTGTGTGTGTGTGGTATGTGTGTGTGTGGTATATGTGTGTGTGTGTGGTATGTGTGTGGTATGTGTGTGTGTGGTATGTGTGTGTGTGGTATGTGTGTGTGTGTGTGGTATGTGTGTATGTGGTATGTGTGTGTGTGTGTGTGGTATGTGTGTGTGGTATGTGTGTGGTATGTGTGTGTGTGGTATGTGTGTGTGTGGTATGTGTGTGTGTGGTATGTGTGTGTGTGGTATGTGTGTGTGTGTGTGTGTGTGTGTGTGGTATGTGTGTGTGTGGTATGTGTGTGGTGTATGTGTGCAAGTGTGTGTGTGTGTGTGTGTGGTATGTGTGTGTGTGTGTGGTATGTGTGTGTGTGTGGTATGTGTGTGTGTGTGGTATGTGTGTGTGTGGTATGTGTGTGGTGTATGTGTGCAAGTGTGTGTGTGTGTGTGTGGTATGTGTGTGTGTGTGTGTGGTATGTGTGTGTGTGGTATGTGTGTGTGTGTGTGTGTGTGTGGTATGTGTGTGTGTGGTATGTGTGTGGTGTATGTGTGTGTGTGTGTGTGTGTGGTATGTGTGTGTGTGGTATGTGTGTGTGTGTATGTGTGTGTGTGTGTGTGTGTGTGTGTGGTATGTGTGTGTGTGGTATGTGTGTGTGGTGTATGTGTGTGTGTGTGTGTGTGTGTGTGTGGTATGTGTGTGTGTGTGTGTGTGTGTGGTATGTGTGTGTGTGTGTGTGTGTGTGTGGTATGTGTGTGTGTGGTATGTGTGTGGTGTATGTGTGTGTGTGTGTGTGTGGTATGTGTGTGTGTGGTATGTGTGTGGTGTATGTGTGTGTGTGTGTGTGTGTGTGTGTGGTATGTGTGTGTGTGTGTGGTATGTGTGTGTGTGGTATGTGTGTGTGTGTGTGTGTGTGTGTGTGGTATGTGTGTGTGTGGTATGTGTGTGGTGTATGTGTGCAAGTGTGTGTGTTTTTAGATTGATGGATGGAGAGAGAGAGACGGGGAGGAGGAGCCCTTGTTTAACCACGAAAACGATCTCCATTAGTCTTCGAGCAACAGCCTTTGGTTTAATCTGTGTAGGTTTAAACCCGATCCATTGTGATATTTTGCAAATGTTATTTTCTCTTTACCTGATTACCCTTACCTTATGTAGGACAAGCCAGTACCTAGGGTCAGACGCCCGTAGGGGAGCACAGGAGTCTATGGACCGTGCAGAGTGACGACCTGGAAGCGTGTAGTCAGCCAAGCACCAGGTATGATAGTGAGGAAGAGAATGATATGAAATGCAGGCAAAATCGATGATTGGGAAGGTGATAATGGAGCGATTGGTGGAATGAGAAGTGGGGGAAACCGGAGAACCCGGGGAAAACGTCCTGACGCCGCTTCGTCCATATACGGGTCCCTGGGATAGAACCCGGGCCACCTAGGTGGTAGGCGAACGCTCTAACCGCTCGGCCACGGCGCCGCCACAAATGTTAGTTTTAAAAGAAGATATAAAACAGTTTCCATAAGAGCAAACCAGATTATTGTTCAGTGAAGTGTGGTACTCTTGACATGTTCAAGATTGGTCAAAAATAGAAGAATAAAAATACATTCCGCCGACATGATCATTGCAGTTATAGGTGGGATATAAATGAAAAAATATTATCCCATAAAGCAATGACAAAATAGCTGTGCCACAATGTAAGTGTTGTAACAAATAGTCATTGCAATATGTTGTGCAAGTGTAGCAAACAACCTCGGTATATTTTAACCGAGACAAAAATGTTTGGTTATCATTATTAGTATCCATACTTCTCCTTCCTTTCCATATGCTAAGGTGATTGATTCACTGAGTGCCACTTAAAATTCATTATGTAACTTTCTCTATCATTTGTTACAAAAGACCCAAACTGCATTTCTTTACGTTCTCCATAATGTCTAAATTAGTTGTTCAATATACACCAAGCTAGGGTGAGCACACTGCCTGTTTCCTTTCACACCGTAGCGAACATTACCAAGCGAGAACTTGTGAGGCTCGTATTCGGAAGGTCACGGATTCGATACCCACGGCCGACGTTCCTCACCCAGGGGGTTTGCGGCAGATTTTTCGGGTCACCAGGCAAATACTGGGAAGCATAATTGAGTCATTCCACGTCAAATCGAACAAAATATGGCAAAAAAATAACCTTGATCTCTCAGATTTTCTTGATTTTTTTTCTTTGTGTGTGTTTTGGAGCAAGACATATTTGACCGGTGTTTCTTCGTTTTATAAAAAAATTTATTTTGGCAGATATTAATTTTTGAAATGCCCCAAAAATCGCGCGCTCCTCACTCTTCGATCAATCATAGCTCCGATTGCAATGAAGCAAATTACTTGATCTTTGGCTCAAATTAAAGAAAAATCGCAGTATTTCGTTAGGTATCTATTAGAAAATTTTATTAATTATTATTAATATTATATTTTATACGATTAAGGTTTTAAAGTTAGATAATAGCATAAGCTGGACCATTTAAAAATCTGAAGAAAAAAACTAAAAATACAATGAAGTTAATTCAAGATTCTCAGAAAAAAATCAGAATGGAGTCTCTAATAGTTCAGTTGTAATTAACTTACTTGCAAATTAGTGCAGCGAATTCGCGAAGCAGCGGTGACGGCTACGGTAACCTCACACAATTGCCACCTTCCATTACGGCAACTGTCCACTGCTTGAGGTTCCATGAATGTTACAACAGTACAGTAAGGAGAACACTGCTAGCTGACACTATTATCTGTACACTATTAGCATATTCAAAATGTTTTAAAATATGCATTTTAAACTAATGTTTCCATACAACACTCAACTTTACCTCCTTCTTCGAAAGAAAATTGTTTCACTAAAGCTTTAGTTTTTGACAAAGGAATGAAGGAGTGTAATTTTACAGCACACCTGGACCCTACGTTCTTGGCCCTTGACCTTGACTGGAAGTCCTGTTGGCGAATCCATAGCTTTTGCCTCTTTCATCAGCTCATATTGTATAATTCTGCGAATGAAACCATGTACTCGGGGAGGGAGGGGGAAGGTAGTGATATCTGCATAATCTGAGACAGTCCTTGCTAATTCACAGGTGCTTTTTAGTGCAGCGTGCAGTTGAAGACATAGATCTTTGCGATAAAGAGTGAATATAGTGAATTTGTGAGACATTGATCATAGCGCAAATCAATTATGCCACCTGCACATTCTAAATTAGGAACCAAAACATTACACAGTCAGAGTAGAGAAATTATTTCAAATGTATGAACGTACATGAAGGAAGAAGCTAAAAGCAAAGAACTGCTTACATCAGAAGATTTTTCAAAAAAATTCAGAAGTTCAAAGGCACATATCAGATGCCACAGGAGCTGATAAAGAAGGTACATTGTGGAGACATTTTTCTGCATGGACTGTGCTGCCTTAATAAGAAGAAGTTATCTGATTAGCATAGCTGACACATCAATTCGCATGCTGTCTGCAGTCACCTGGCTTATTACTCGCTTTCAAGGCGAATCCAGCTGTACAAAGAGATTACTACTTCCTGTCCTCCGTGGGCGCTTGTAGGCCTCCAGAAAAAAAAATTGTAGCAAATGCACTAATGCAAGCTCCATAGTTTTCAACATCTTATTTTATAGATAAAATGTCAGGGAATTCGTGTTTTTTTTTTTAAGATTTTTAACACACCGATTTAAATTCTATTTTTGGTTTTACAAAATATACCATAACAACAGTCCAAAATTTATGTGTAATAATGATTGATCAAAAGTTCTGAAAAGTGTTGTATTTAACCTTTCCAGTGCGTCAAACCGTAACTCTCAACTCTATATGGCCTTAGACTAACAAGTGATTTTATATTACCGTGCGCGCAGAAATTGCTTAGTTTCTAATAGACATAATTAAGCAAGTAATTTAAAAATACGGAAATAAAAAACATACGGGTCTCCTTATTTGATGCCTATTATCCATAAAACAATTTGAACCTCCTACGAAAAAGTCGTGTTTTACGGGTGTTCGATTTGACGTGGATTGACCCAATTACATCCCCCAAATTTCCCGTCCCTCCATTTCATTTCACCTTCATTTCAGTCCGGCCTTTCAGGGTCTGAATGTTGGTGATGGGCGAGTTTGGCGCTGCTGTATGGGAGAATTTTGGACTGTAGTGTTTGGAGTGCAATTGTTACCCTCACATGAAGTCTGTGATGCTTTTACCATGTTGGTATCAATCATTGACTTACGATTTCTAGATTACGTATTTGATAACTACTGTCTGTTAACCACCTCATGGTCTAAGGGCAGGGGTGTCAAACAGCACTCACCAGGCATGAAAAATGTTCCCCTATTTTCCCTCCCTCCGTGATGATCAAATCGGAAAACGGGAAAAACAAAGCGAAAACCGGTTTTACTAGCGCGTGCTACTGCAGTTAAGGAGGGGTGGACTCCTCTCTTCACACCCTCGGAGTGACGTTTGACATGCCTGTCTAAGGGGAATGAGGGACAGGGGAGTGACATTTCACGCACTATAACCTTAGTTTTGTAAACATCCGCGCAATCGTTGTTCTGCTTGTCATGTTGTAGCCGCCTGACCGGAAGCTGCTTGGCGAATAGTGTCAAGATGAAGCTTCAGCAAAAGTTCCGGATCCCCATGCTGGCTCGCGCTACTCGCCAGTAGCGAGTATTAGCCAGTGAAATAATCTAGCACTCATTTGCAGTATACTAAACTCCTCTGCCTGAGAACCCAGGGTGGTCCCAAGTCTACAACATAACTACTGAATCCTCCGCTTGTGTCCGTATTGGGCATCATGGCAAGAGGGCTGCATTGGAGAGGGACAGCATGCATAGTCTTTTTTATTCTTTTTTCAAAACATGACGGCCTCCACCCTGATTCTTCCCCCTGCCACTGGGCAATAACCACCAGCAATTCAAAGGGGAGAGGTGAGAAGCAACGTATCCAAATGTAAATTTCCTTCAGTTTTGTCAGCAGTAGGTCTAGTTTCCTGTTTTCTGTTGTACTGTCGCAAACCGGTGAGTTACTGCGCAATATGTCCTTCCTTTTCCGACCCTGAATATCAACTAAATCTGAATATGATGATGTGAATCAACTTCAGCAACCTGGAACTTCTTTACCAAACGCTCTCATGAAAACTAAAAATCTGTATCATCATCATCATCATCATCATCATCATCATCATCATCATTATTATTATTATTATTATTATTATTATTATTATTATTATTATTATTATTATTATTACTATTATTTTTTTGTTGCTGTTGTTGTTATTAATTTATTAGTGTAACAACGGGGTAAGTTGATTATCCTGCATTCAGTCCTGGCGACTTAACGCACCTGCGTGTTTTGCCCTGTTTACTGCTTGGATGTATATGAACTATATTAAATCCTCTAAATTTTATATATTTGTAAACTTATGATTGCAGATGTTAAATATAATATTTGATAGTTTATCATTTAAATCTTACCTGTGTCTTTATTTCGTTAGTGTCTACGATTTAATACATGCAGCAACAAGTATGAGCTGTAAGGTATTAAGATTTTAAGGACAGCAACCAGGCATGCATAATGTGATCCGCAGTAATACACAATTTATGTGTAGAGGGATATCAAGGTAAGGAAGGAGACACAATCAATCTCATTATGTAACAAAAGGTGAGCGAAGCCTTGGGTCTATTAGCTGTTACAATAAAAAGTAAAATATATTCTACCTGAGATTTACGCCTCACAATTTTAGAACTACCGAAGACTTGGCAACCGCAAAATTTGTTTTAAACCACAAACCTTGTAAAACCAACCCTCAATGCTCTACCGGCTTGGACAAGGCTGGGAGGCGAGCCGTCATGTTTTGAATATCATGTAAATGTAACGAATCAAAGCCTTGCTATGTCTGTTGAAAATTTCCTTGCATACTCTGAACAAATTTCTGATGAAAGTCCTGTTTTTTGACCAATTAGATTTACGAGTCATCCCGTACAAAGTTCTTTTTCAATGTAATCTTTAGGAGTTAATTGAAATATATTAGCATCAATGTTTTAAAAGTGAGTGTAGTGGATACAATGATATGCTATTTGATAATCCATAAGAGAAATAAATAAAGCAATTCTCTATTATTTTATTGTAGGTTTTAAAATGACTTTCTGTATATATAAATTCTGTTGACTCAGAAGTGTATCCTGACAGACAAGAATGATATGCAAAACAAAAATTGTCTGTTTGCAGGAATGCATGACATTGTGAGGCAATTAGCAAAAAGCGGCCTGAGCACCACTGTTCTTCATTGGATGAATAAGAATGATGCTTTAGACAGAGTTATTATATCACGAAGAATAGGAGCAGTACTTGATTCCAGTTGTAGTTCTCTGGATGATGCCCTTTATTGGATAGACATGGTAAGTGAAAGGATATAGCTCATTCTTGGCACATATCAAAACCTCTTGACACAATTCAGTTCTGTATTACTTATTGTTACTAATCACTATCTCGGCAACTGCACCTTGCCTACCTTCAAACCTAGCTGTCAAACTTAACTCATAACCCATTTAAGTGATTCCTTTAATTATATACTTAAAGAACACTTTAGGAGTTTACATTTATGTGTGTGTTACATAAGTTTACTACATTTATACTTTTACATTGCAAAATATTTCCAACGAAGTTTTTTAAATACTTTTTAAATGCATTTCAATTATGAATAGCTTTTATTTCTTAGGCGACTTCGCTGAATAATTCTTTCACCATGCTTCTTTGCATCGCGGTTATTTAGTGTACCCGTAAGGGTTGGTCGGAAGTATTTATCACCGTTTCTCAAGCAATATGCATATGAATACTATTATTTTTTGCTCGCTTTTATCTAGTGCAATATTGTTTATTATTACATTGTGTATATATATGCAAG
Source organism: Tenodera sinensis (assembly GCA_030765045.1). NCBI lineage: Eukaryota > Metazoa > Arthropoda > Insecta > Mantodea > Mantidae > Tenodera > Tenodera sinensis. The sequence goes on along the minus strand of CM060964.1, from coordinate 201,386,037 downwards.
GTGTCCAAAAAAACTGAAAACGCTTAGTATGGTGTGTGGGACGGCAAACTGATCGCTTTTCAAGAAGAAACCCCTGTCCAGAACTGCATGGTTTGAACGCTGGAGAGCGTCGAAGTTTGAGGACGAATGGCTGTGACAATTTGTTACGGTTCGTTTTGGTACCTTTATAGGAACGTATGCAACCCTTTTGTCATCTGTGTACTTGAGCCTAATAGCATTCCTGCGATGCGCTATATTCCTCCACAGAGTCCTTGATGTCCAACCTACAGCGCTACTTGTGTAGTTTCCAGTACAGTAACGTTTTAACAGCAGTGCAACACGTGCCAGTACACAGCTGCAAAAATGGTTGACATTAGCACCAGCACACGTTGATGTAAATATGCGGAATCACCTCAACGTCGCATATCCAAATCGATGGATTGGTATAGGTGGACCAGTTCCATGGCCAGCATCTGACACCTCGATTTTCTTTGGAGTTACATGAGGAGTATGGTGTATGGCACCCCTGTCACGTTAGCGGAGGACCTTACTGCTCGAGTCCATAGGGCGACTGAAAATCTTCAAAGACACGTGTTGGGTAACATGCTCGATATAGGCTCTGCAATGAAGTATGGGTACCCGTTTCCAAGCCCGTTTGTTATGTAGACAGCTAAATGTGCTACTCATATTTGGCTTATTGGCGAAATGTGAACGTACACCCATCTCACACTTCGATGGGATGCAGCGCCCAAACAGGTGTTTCATCTTGAAAAACGATCAATTTGCCATCACGCACAACATACTCAGCGTTATCGGTGTTTTTTTTTTTTTTTTTTTTTTTTTTTTTGGGGGGGGGGTGCAGCTTATTTGTGTGTATCTATGTGTGTATGTGTGTGCGCGCGTGTCTACATACAGTAATCTTCGGTTTAACGGCTAATAAGGAGAGAGCTGCCCGTAAAAAGGGAGTCCGTTAAATCGCGAATCGTATAAGGAATATCTAACATAAAACATTACGAAATGATTCAACTTGCTCAGCGTCTGCACTTAATTATTAATCGCCCCTTTTTAATGTTGACAACACGTCTTACCGAAAGCGTCACAGCCACCCAGCCACTCGCAGAAAATTCTTTGGTCATTAGCTTTGCGAATTTATTGGCAGCAGCCCCTTAACTCCACACAACCAAGCCACACTCCGAAGAATTTAGGCCATTTCGCCTTCGAGACGTCAGAGCGATTAGTCGCATAGAAGAGAGTGCTCCGCCGTGATTGACTACTGGATTCATCACCGTGTTTGGACGACGGCAGAAAACAGTCCATGTCAGGCAGGCATTTATGCTGACCTACTTAGAATAGAACAGCAAAACTACGGTCAATTATAGTGGGCAACCAACAAGACTACAGCCAACGCCATAGGCCGGTTTTAGGTGCATTTCGGTGTCCGGCCCTCGTTTGCTCAAGTTCATAAGCACCTGCTGCTGCTGCAGGTAAGAGGTCAGCGGAGGTAGTTGTGCGTGCTGCACCTTTGGGTGCAAGGTAAGATGCCCACTCCCAAATACTCTACCAACCCACCATCCAAACCTAGGCCTAAGAACGGTACCCAGCACCAGCACTGGTGCTTACACCCAGCCAGCCGTGAGACCTGCTCCGGAAGGCAACAACGGCAATGGCTACACCAAGCGTTTTAAAAACACGAGCAACCAATCTACCAACAAGGGTGCTTCCCGCGAGCCTTCTCCCCGGGTAAGCCAAGTTCAAGAGTCCGAGGACTCTGACTTCACCTTTTGGTTCTGACGTAGAGTTTTCAGCTCAGATGGGGCTTGGGTCTCATCTTATCCATCCAGGATTTGATTTATTGTTTTTGCCATTAGGTATACAGGTACAGTAGGCATGGTCAAAACGTTACATATTACATAAAAATGTAAGTATCAAAGAACTCATCAATATTATAAAATACATTGTCAAATAAACAGTTTTTTTATTTTAGTCTTGAACTGTGCCATATTTAGTTCTCTTATGTATAAAGGCAACTTATTGTAAGCCTGATGCTGGTGATTAAATAACTTTCTTTAACTTTCTCTAACCTTGTAAAAGGAAGATATAACTTGTCAAGATTTCCAGTAATTAAATTGTGTGCATGCCTATTCAGTGAGAACTGATTCAGATTCTTATGGACATACAGTCATAATTGCAATATATAGCAATTATACACTTAAAATTCTCTGTTGCTTAAACCGCGGATGATGAGGCTAGCTAATCGGGTATCTCTAGGGAGCTAAATGAAGCAGAGTTTCGTGTGGTGGTCCGCCAGCGGAAGAACTGCAAGATCCCTAAGCTGACGACGGACATCACTATCACCCACCAGCAGTAGCCAACCAGCCAGAACATTCCAGTAGTGATTACCGACGACTTCCGCAGCTCGGTGGGGTTCCTTAAGGAGGTCATGCCGACCCTCCCGGGGTCGTGTACCGCCACTAGGTGGAAGAGGCGCTTCGTCTTCCAGGAGAAGCACATGGAGGACTGTAAGCTTCTACTGTTCGCCCTCTGCCGCCAGGGTAACTCAACAAACCTGCGTCTAATGGCCAAGCCGCTAATATAACCATCCCCCTCTTCCTGGTTTCGGTACAGATAGCCAAAGTCCGGGAGAACAAGACTGATGGTGTGACAACCATTTGCTACCTCTGGGTAAGGATTGAGGCAGCGAGGAGGTCTCATGTGCCTCCTAAATGCTACTGTTGTCTGGGATTCAAACACTCTAGCCACTTTTGTCGGCGCAACTTGCATTGCCTTCGATGTGGTGGCCCCCAACCTAAAGAGGTCTGTTGCTCTTACGGATGTGCTCATTGCTCAAAGTGTAAGGGTAACCATGTGACATGTTATTGCCGGTATCCAGCAAGAAAGGCAGTTATTGCCTCCAAGAAGTTGGCCGAGTTAACTAGGAGTGATGCCTGGCTTCGAATTCGAGGAGTTTATGAGGTGGTTGCAGCAGTTGCTGCAGTCACACGGTCAGCGAATCTGCGAGTTGATCGTCGATTTCCTCTCCACCAGTGACTCGGGGGTAAAATGTTTATTGCAGCGGAGGGAATGGCCCTCTTGACCTCTGTCATTCTACGCGCCCAGAATGGCCAATCGAACTATATCTCGCATCTCGTTTCGGTTTATCTTCTGAAACGCGGCTGGGCTGGTCGATCTGGGGCCGAGTTAATCCAGTTCGTCCGCTCCTATGCTCTAAGTGGCCTCTTAGTCGGTAAAACACATCTCCGTCCAGACACCTACTTCCGTATGTCGGGCCACGTTTGACAAAGAACCGATCGTCAAAGTCGCCTTGGTGACGGAACGGCCGTGTTCGTAAGGCAGAACGTGTTCCATTGCCCCATCTAACTCCTACCACTTCAAAGCTTAGATGCCACGGCAGTTAGTCTAGACCTCCATGGCACGGAGGTTCTAGCCTCATGTAGCGTCCTCCCGGAAGACAGTTCCTGACCAAGACCACCTTTCTATCGTTGTACTATATCCCAGTGCCATCATGGTCGGCGATTTCAATGCTAAACACCAGCGTTGTCATCCTGGCTGATGGGTGGATGCTTGAGGTAATGCAATCATTTGCCTCATCAACGCGGACCCTGGACTTCGATTGCAGGGTCCATGGCAACCCACACACCATCCGCGAGGTTGAAGACTGCCTTCAGCCATCGGCTTCGCGACCATCTAGCGTTTCCTATTTCACCCGATCCTCACTTCAGTCAACGCGCTTCGGTCTAACCATAATCCCATGCTGACAGAGATAAACACTCGGACTTCACCACGATAGCTCGCTGGAATGGTGTACGCAATTACCTCCGGACTTCATATCGTCCAACCCCAAAACCAGATCTCCCAACTCTAGTGGCTGCGGTCTCGTCTTTCACTTCTATAGTGACACGAACTGCGCATAAACTAATAGCTCACAACCCTACACCCTGATGTCCTACCCTTGATCATTAGCCGATCCCGCACGGCACGGAGACCTTACAAGCGGCACCGCACGTCCCACAATCAAGCCCCCTTGCTGCGCCTGCGCCGACTAGTCCGAGTCCGACTACGCGAACACTAATGAGCCAGTGAGCCCCCAATGAGCCTGTACAATCCCAATGAACCTGTGCAATAATCTAAAAGACTATTGTGAAGATAGGAGGGTATATTTGCAAGGGGAAAATTCAGTCATAAGAAGGGAAATAACCAAAGGATGCCCACAACGAAGTATTTTAGGTCCACTTTTCTGGGATATTTTAACGGAACCTATATTGGAAAAATTAATGGATTTAATTGAAACCATGGAAGTTATAGCCTATGCGGATGATCTAATGATTTTAGCAGAAGAAAATAGTAGAAATGAGATAGAAGAAAAAGTAAAAATTATCATCGATACCCTGAATGTATGGTGTCAGAGGGTTAAATTGGAAATAGCCCCACAGAAATCGGCATATATGGTTCTTAAAGGAGGTCTGAAAAGAAATCCGACGGTAAAAATAAATAATGTTAATATTAAAAGGGAAACGATTATTAAATATCTCGGGATTTATTTGGATGAAAAACAAAATTTCGACGGACATATTGCTAAAATAAGGAATAAGGCAGGAAATGTTATTATGAAATTGGTAACCATGACGCACAGAGATTTTAAAATTAAATTAGAGGCAGTTAAGAAGTGTATGACGGCGATCCTATATGGAATAATGGGCTATGGAGCAGGTATATGGGCACATAAGGCAAAATTAGGGAAGAATGTTAAGGTATTAAGAAGAGTACAACGACAAACCCTATTAAGATGTATGGGTATAGTAACTACGACACCAACAACGGCGATATTAGAATCTTGGGCGTGTGGCCAATTGATTTGATAATTAGACAGAGAGGAGCAATCTATTGGCTAAAGAAGAATCGGTTAGATAAAGTAATGGAAATTATTGGAAAAGAATACGCTACGAAAAGGGATATAAGAAATGAATTATTGAATCAATGGCAAGAAGAATGGCAACGAATAAAAGAAGGAAGGAGGGCTTATGAAATTTATCCAAATATTAGGGAAAGATTAGGCTCGAAGAATATACAGCCAAAAAAGGGGGGTGTGCAATTTCTAATACCTATTTTAATACCTATTTTAAGAAAATCGGACGTAGAATAAATGACAATTGTGAAATATGTAACAAGACTGATAACCCGGAACATGTCCTTTTTGAATGCATAAGATTTAGTGAAATGTTAGAAGATGGAAAAAGAAATTTAGCGGGAAAAAGAAAATGGAATATAGTTCGGAATAAGGATGATTTTGATCAATTATAAGAAATAGTGTGGTTGGTATCGTTAGTAGAAATGGAATTATATAGACAAAGGATAGACCAGGTAGAAGAAGAACGCCCAGTGGTAAATATTACGCCAAGAAGATCGCAAAGAATACAGAATATGAGAGATGAAGGAAATGATGAGAATTTGGAAGAAGAAGAAGAAGAAGAAGAAGAAGAAGAAGAAGAAGAAGAAGAAGAAGAAGATGTGATGAATGATGAAGAGATAAGGCTACCAATAAGGATAAATAGAAGAAGAGATTTGTGGATTTCCACGGGAAGAATTGAAGCGGCAAGAAGAAGAAGGGATGTGCGGCGTTTGGCAGAGATAGAAGAAGAATTATTAGATGAAGGTCAACCTGGAATAGAAGATCCAGTAGATCCAGATGAAGAAAGAAGAAATCCCCAATAGATGAGAATCCCAAAAGAAGATAAGTAGTAATAGTTTTTGTAGAGTAGAAGTAGGAAGCATAAGCTGAAGAACCAGCCTCTTCTCCCGATGTAAAGGTGAAAATCTTGAATTCCGGTTGAGAAGTGGAATGGATACCAGTTTTTATTTAGTGGAAGTAGTGGTAGGATCAGTAGTTTATCTTAAATAATTAATAGTAGAAATTGTAATGTAAATAGTTAATAAATTTATTAAAGTTTCACGGGCGATCAGCCGTGTGAGGTTTGAAAATATTGAGCTTTCGGCCATTGTAAACTCCATGGCCTTCGTCAGAATGAAATGACCGTTAGAGTCCAGGAGTCCAGGAGTGAGTACTAGTCGTCTGGGTTAACCCAGGCGGATGGTAAGGTGGCCACGGTACCTATCCGTTTAAATACGGATTTACCCGTGTGGTGGTATAGGTTGGTATATGTAACAGGCTTTTTTGTCTTTGTAATGTCTGATGGTGCGGGTTGGGTTCCTGTGTTGTCACTGGCGGCGGGATCTGTCGGATCTTGGATGTCTAGCCATCCAAGCGACCATTTCCCTACTGATTACTTCGTCAGCCTTGGCCGGCGAGCAATGCAGTGCCAGTGACAGGAAACCGAGGGGAATAGGTGATAGGTGTGGAGGATGATGAAGGCAAAGCGGTACCTACCAGCCAAGGGCGTCCTTGGGTAGACGGTAGCTCTGTCTCCGCCTAGGGAGGCGATGGTCATATTGCCCCAGGCTGTTCACCAGCTGGTTTGGGTGAGGTATGAGTTTGTCATACATTGTGCGAGTCCTGTCCCGCACTACGTCCACAATGTATGGGATGCCGGAATGAGTGTGAAGGATGTGTGATGGAAATCTACGGTCGGTACCGTAGATCATCCTAAGCGCCCTGTTCTGCACGGTCTGCAGCCTGCGGATGGTGGAACGAGCCACCGTACCCCAGACCTCGCACCCGTACAGAATCAGGGGCGGGACGATCGCACGGTACAAGCGTAGTTTCAGGTATGTGGGCATGGTTGATTGGAGTATGGGATATAGCTGTCTCAGGGCGCCATGTCCCTGACCGACCTTTGTTCTGACATGTGGAGTGAAGGTTAGACCACGGTCAAGTAGTACCCCCAGGTATTTGGCAGAGTTAACCCAAGGGATTCTTCTCCGCCGCATTGCCAGGGATACACCCGGCCGCCAGTTTCGAACTTTGCCCAGTAGTAGAGCTTGGCTCTTCTGCGGGCTAATGGCCATTCTCCACTGTTCACTCCACCTGCCGATAGCGTCGAGCTGTCGCTGAAGTGGAGGGAAGCAGTACCGAACATTTTTGTTCTGTGCCAGTATGAGGACATCGTCAGCATACTGGCACGTAACAGTATGCGGTTCCACGGGTAGGTCAGACATGTAGGCAGCAAAGAGCAACGGCGATAGCACGCTACCCTCCGGAACTCCAGCCGCTATGGGTCTGACCGAGGACAACTTCCCCTCCACCCGCACCCGAAAAGAGCGATCCCGAAGGAAGCTACCAATCAGGGTGAGGTAGGGGGGAGGGATTTCAGCCTCTTTGAGTTTGTACAGTAACCCCTGGTGCCATGTGGTTGCAAAGGCTTTTTCTACATCCAGAAGCACCGCGACTGTTTTGAAGTTTTCCTGGAAACCCAGGGCAACCTTCTCAACCAGCCGCAGCAGCTGTAGTGTAGACCGTTAGAGACGCCAGACGCCAGACGTCAGTTCGAGTCGAACGGAGGTGAGGTGAATGTTCCTCCGGTCGAGTGTCTTTACCGCAGTACCTAGCCGTCATACGGCTTTACCTGCGCGATGGTTTTGACGGTGTCACTACAGGGATGTTTTCACTGGGAAATTTGTTGGGACAGGGGTTTTTTATAGTAATTGTAGGTAGGGATTGGTTCGCAAGTGAGCTGTGCGCGAATTTTACGCGCTAATTCCTACCAGGGTTCTGGCCGTCAGTCACTCGCTGAGAGGTGACTGAACTGGTGATTCGCTGTTTTGAGTACAGATTGCATTTTCGCCTTTCCCATCTTCGATTAGATCGCCGGACTTAAGATGTCCTTCGGCAATCTTTTGGATGGTAGTCGGCGCGGCTGTCTCTGGTCGTATTGGCCCAGGGTATTCACCAGAGGGTTGGGGTGGTTCTGGAGTTTATTGTACATTGTTCGAGCGCGAGTTTTGATCACGTCGACAATGTACGGGATGCCGGAATGTTCGTGTAGGATATGGGCAGGAAATCTTCGGCCTGTATCATAGATCATCCTTAATGCCCGGTTCTGCAACGTCTGGAGTCTGATGAAGGTGGACCTTGCCACCACTCCCCAGATCTCGCATCCGTACAGGACCAGAGGCGGGACGATCGCTCGATACAGCCGAAGCTTCAGGCGTAGGGGCATGGTTTGGGAACTGAGGATGGGGTACAACTGCCGCAGGACAGCGTGGCCTTGAAGTACTTTGCCCCTGACGTGATGTCTATACGTCAGCCGCCGGTCCAGCGTGACCCCGAGATACTTCGCCGTAGTGACCCAGGGGATCCGACGGCGCCGAAGCACGAGGTCCAGCGGGAGCCGGTTGGCTATCGTATTAGCCAGGAGAATCGCAGAGCTTTTCTCCGGGTTAATAGACATACGCCAGTTCTCGCACCATCTATTGATGGCACGGAGGTGGGCTTGTACTTGTCGGTAACTGTAGCGCGGGTTCTTGTTAGTAGCGAAGATCATGAGATCGTCCGCATACTGACAGATGTGTGTGTTGGGGTGCGTCGGGAGATCGGCCATGTAAGCTGCGAAGAGTGCCGGTGACAGTACACTGCCCTCGGGGACTCCTGCGCCAATGGGCCTCTCTCTGGAGAATGATCCCTCCACCTTCACCCGGAAGCTACGTTCCTGTAGGAAACTAGCCACCAAGTAAATGTATGGAGGGGGGATTTCCTGCTGTATGAGCTTGTAGACAAGCCCCTCATGCCAAGTGGTAGAAAATGCCTTTTCCACGTCGAGCAACACTGCCACCGTTTTAGCTCTCTCCTGGTAAGCCAGGGAAGCTTTCTCGGCTACACGCAGTAGTTGTTCAGTCGTGGAATGACCAGAACGAAAACCAAACTGGTGTTCCGGTAGGAGACCTTTTTCCTCCAAAAGAGGTCCGAGGCGGGACAGGAACAGTTTCTCGAACACTTTCGAGACAACTGGTAGGAGGCTGATGGAGCGGTAACTGGATGGAAAAACCGGATTCTTTCCCTGCTTCAAAACGCATACCACACGCGCCTGTTTCCAGACAGCTGGAAAGTGGCACATGCTGAGGCATGCGTTGTAAATGCGGGTCAAGTGCATCACGGCTCTATGGGGTAGGTGCTGGAGCATTTCCGCTGTTACACGGTCCTGCCCAGGGGCTTTACTAGGTTTTAGGTGCCGGATGGTGTTAGTAGTAATAGTCCCGGATTAAGCAATTGGATTAACGATAATCCTGCCGCTAGGGGCGCTAGTGTCGCCGTTAATCCGTGGATTAACGGCGACACTAGCGCTGTTGTAACTAAATTTTTAAATTTTCCCGCCATGAACCTCCCTTAATCCCCTTAATCCTGGGATTAAATTTTGAAATTTCCCGCCTTGAACCTCCCTTAATCCCTTAATCCGCGGATTAACGGCTACGGCGCTAAATTTTTAAATTTCCCGCCGTAGTCGTTAATGAGCGGATTAAGGGAGTTTTAAGAAAGGTGCGGGAAATTTGAAAATGGGAGGATTAAGGTTGATGGTGGAAAATTTGAAAAGTTAGCGCCAAGAGCGGTAGGATTATCGTTAAGCGAGTTGCTTAATCCGTGGAACGGTTTTATGGAAGATAAGGAATTGTTTTTTTTTTTAAAAAAAAGGTGCAGGGACTTGGAGAAAGGAGTTGCGATGTGTCGTTGAGGGAGGTTGGGAAGGAAAGAAGCAAAGGATGATGAAGCAGTGGGTAAACATGGGATGCGGAAGTGACGTCTCGGGATTTGATTGGTGAAAATAAGACGAGATGAGATTGGAGGCTAGGATTGAAAAATGCCGTTGATTGGAGGGAAAAAAAGGAGCGTTGCGATTGGATGAAAAATGAGGAATGAATGGAGGGGGAAAAGGAATAAAAAGGGAGGGTAAATGAGGGTGAAAATGAATTACAAGGATGATTGCGATAACGATAGCGTTGCTGACGTTAGGGTTAGCTAGCGCAGAGAACAGTTGCGTTAGTTTTGGGAGGTGTGGGTTCGAGTTGAATGACAAAACGGGTCATTTGGAAAATGTGACAAGATGTGAAAAGGATTACGAATTGATGCCTAATTGCACGTGCGAGTACCGAAAGGGAAGTGGATGTAGGTTTGGTTCTGATTTTATTAATTTGGGAACGCTGAAGAACGTGTACAATTGTTTAAAACCGATAACGCGATGTCAGAGGGGTAAGAGGTGTTCAGGGATGATGTATGGTAGCGTCAAGATGGGGCAACTAGAATGTCCGGAGGGTTATGTGGCAAATGAAAGTTGCGGGTGTGAGAAAGGAAAGAGGAGGGAAGATGGGTGCAAATTTTATAAAAAGCCGGTGAGAATGTACGCTGGCGACAATAGTTCGATTCTTGTGGAGATGGTGGATTGTAGTTTGTTGATGGACACGGTGGATTTACCGGAGGGTTTGCAACTGGAATGGAAATTGACCCCGGAGGAAAGTGAACTTGTATTAGCGTATAGCATGGTGAATGAGATGAATTCCTACTTCTCCGAAAATTACGGATACATATTTGGCGAATGTGGTAATGGAGAGTGGCAGTTAAACTTAGGGGGTAGAAGGGTAAGTGGGAGAGTAAAGAGGTCCTCAAGATGGACTGCGGAGGGGAATTTGAAAATAAATTCCGAATGTGAAGGAAATGGCGGGGTAGCGGGGAGGGTGTCGGTGAACAGCATAAGAAAAGCAGCTTCGGAGAGGTGTAAGAAGGAAATAAATGGAGTGAAACAGAGGATGAGAAAAGAATGCGATAGCAAGATGAAGGAAAAAAGAAGGGAGGTAGATGCAACGAAGAAGGAAAAGGAAGAATGCGAAGAAAGAGCTACGCGAATAGAGGAGATGATGGAAAGAATGAAACAGGAATTGGAAGAGAAGAAGCATAACGTGACGAAGCAGCAGGGGTTGGTGAATAGAATAAAAGGAAATGTGGTGAAACTGATGGATGAGTTTGAAGCGTTAAAACAGATGATTTAAAATTTGGAAACTGCATGTACGCGCGGAATTGATGAATTTCCTAATTATGAAGGAAACTATGACGAAGACACAATTACCAAAGAGGGAGATGAGGAAGCTGTTGGAGGGGAGGAAGAGTTGCTGGAATACGAGACGAAGTGAAAGGATAAAGCAGATGAAAGAAACAAAATAAAATATAAATATCTAATAATACAGAAACTTTTGCTTGTGTTTTTTGGATTGGTGAAGTGTGAGGAAAAAAATGTTTTTATTATTATTTTTAATACTACCAGGATAAATATGTTATTAGTTTTATTTTTGATTATTATTTTATTTCTTTGTTTTGGGACAGCAAAGAACAATAGATGAAGGAAAAGGAGGTCTGTGAAGGTAAAATGAATAAGGATAAATAAAGATAAACACAGTATAAAATAAAAAAAGCTTGGAAGCGGAGATTATATTGCAATAAAAATTGAAAGTACAAATTGTTACATTATTAAACATTTGTAAGTACATATACAAAATACAAGATTTGATAGATACCCTCACACACCCACCCACACACAGTACACTTTAGCGCATTGATTTTTTTTTTTAATTAACACAGATGATTTGCAAATATTTCTGGCACAGTTTATTTTAAATACTGCAGATTACCTTTAGGACACCTGCACAAGTTGTGACGGATATGATTGAATGGGTTAGGGAGCTCGTTTAGAGAACAAATGCGCCGTGCCTGACAATATAGGCACCTTGGCTGCACAATGACCGGACGAACGTTGCATTGACGAAAAACGGGGTCCCGAAGCAATTTATCATCATCATAAAATCTATTACCAGAAGTAAATGGTTTCCATACACAGCAATAGTAACAATTTTGGCTGAGCCATCTAAACTTGCAATCAGAACACGTCCACCTTTTTTTTTTGGCTTTATGGGTTCCGTAAGTACTCAAAGAAAAAAGCAAAGCTCAGGATCAAAATTAAATACTGCGCAACAAGTTTAGGTGAAAAATAAGTGGGATGTGTTTAAGGAGGTGAACCTGAATACAATTAGCACCGATATTTAGTATCAGGAAAATAAATGCATAGTATAATAAGGTACTCACCAGAAATTTGCAAACCACACGCAAACTTACAACACGCAAATATCAAAAAATAGTTAACAAAAAGTTAAATACAAAAAACACTACAGTGTTATATGCTGCATAAAAAAAATAAAATGTCACTCAATTGTTGCATTAGAGGAGCACTTGCAACACGGTTGCACAATGAGTATTAGTAGTTAGGAAGATGTTCGCTGTTTCTTCCGCAGAGGATGAGGCGTATGTGCAGCGTTCCTTTTATTTGCGAGGCGAGCCACTCGCAGCCGAGCCTCGCGGGTAACGGGGAGTAGAATAGGAACTGCCAGGTCGGAGATTTGTTCTTCTTCTTCTTCTTCGTTTAGCTCAGGGATGTTGGCAAGCAGGGCATCCCATCCGTCGTTAGCGCACCCACCAGCCGCGCACCAGCCACTGCTGTGTTGGAGCAGAATGGTGCTGGCATCCCAGCGTGGAAACAGATTCCGCCGAGCTGTAGACGGATAGAATGCCGCAGGAGAGCACGAGAGGACTCTTAGAATCGCTGCAGGGGAAATGTCAAACTGAGGGTTGAGGGGAGGAGGGGAAGATACTTGTCTTTGAGGGGAAATAGGTGTGAATGCTTGGTAAATAAATGAAGCAGAAGAGGAAAAGCTGTTTGGGGGAGGAGGAGGGGGAGGAGGAGGAAAAGAAGGTGAATGAGGAGAGAAAGGTTGAAGCTGGATAAGATCGAGGGACTCCGGGTCAGAGGTGTGAGAAATGTTTGGCAGGGGCGAAGCAGGCAAAGAAATTGGCGTAGAGGTTACGCCAGGTTGAGGGTCGATGAATATTGAAGCACTGGCTGGAGAATATGCTGGAGAGTTGCCGGTGCTGGGGAAAGAAGGCTGAGAGATGGGAGGAGGAGGAGGAGGAAAAGAAGGTGAATGAGGAGAGAAAGGTTGAAGCTGGATAAGATCGAGGGACTCCGGGTCAGAGGTGTGAGAAATGTTTGGCAGGGGCGAAGCAGGCAAAGAAATTGGCGTAGAGGTTACGCAAGGTTGAGGGTCGATGGGTATTGAAGAACTGGCCTGAGAATATGCTGGAGAGAGTTGTTGAGATGCCCACGGGAAAGGGGGCGTAGCTCCTGCATACGCAGAGTTTACAAAGGTACTGGAGAAGTAACCGCTGTCGGTGTTGGGAAAAGAAGGCTGAGAGATGAATGAGTTGCTGTTTGGCAAGGACTGCTGTGCCCAGGATAGCTGCGGGTGGTAATTTTGAAAAACAGGTGAAAGTACCTGGACTGAAGAAGAAGAAGAACAATTTTTCCAGTGGGCGTAGTAGTAGTAGTAGTTTGGCGGCGTATTGGGAATGAGTATTACCGAAGAAGAAGAAGTGGAAGAATCGCTCCAATGATTGTTTTCCTGCAGTGGGAGCTCCTGGTTGCTGTCTGTGAACGACTGCTGCGGCTGGTAAACAGGAAAATCCTCCTGGACTGAAGAAGCAGAATAATCGTAGCGGGCGTAGTAGTTTGGCGGCGTATTGGCAATGATGCGCACCGAAGAAGAAGAAGAAGAAGAAGAAGAAGAAGAAGAAGAAGAAGAAGAAGAAGAAGAAGTGGAAGAATCGCTGCAACGGGTATTTTCCTGCAGTGGGAGCTCCTGGTTGCTGTCGGCGAACGACTGCTGCTGCTGCTGCGGCGCCCAGGATAGCTGCGGCTGCAAAACAGGGGAAACCTCCTGGACTGAAGGAGAAGAATAATCGTAGCGGGCGTAGTAATTTGGAGGCGTATTGGGAACCACCTGCACTGAAGACGAAGAAGAAGACGAAGAATGGTTGCAACGGTTGTTTTCCTGCAGTGGAAGCTGGCCGAAGCTGAGGTGAAACGCAGGCAAAGGTGCCTGTGGCGCAAGATTATTATCGTTGTTCGTGGAGATGTGAAAGGCCGCAAGAGCGTTCACGACGTCTTCAGGGTGATTGTGTGCTGCAACGTTGAAGACAGACTGTTGCTCTGGGGTGAGCAATTGCCTATACACGCGTCCAGTAGACGGCGAACAGTAAAAATCTTCGTTTGACACGGTGAAGGGTTCCATGTTGACCAACCAAGTAACACGACAAGACTGAGAATGGAGCTAGCGAGGCAAAAGCTTGCGAGTTTAAAAGGACCGGTAATCAGCACAGGATTTCCGCCAAGCAATATGGCCGATGCCTTTAAAGTTCTGGGGGAAAGCGCACGTGGGAGAATTAAAAGGCTATGCAAACGGAAACTAATTAGCGCAAAAATCTTTAAATGTGGTTTTGCGGTAGACGGTTGGCAATTTAACACCATATCGAAACCGGATGTACTGGCGCCCGAGTGGCGAGACCGGCAGCTGCGGCGAAAGGCACCCGATTGCAACTTGGGAAATTGTGGCGAGATAACCAGCTGGACTTGCTAATGAGGCATTTAACGGACTGCTCAACCGGAAATTGCGGTCGCGATAAGCAGCCTTTAAAAGAGCGAGGCGATAAGCGACTTGCACAAGTGCGAATTGGACGTTTGAATAGGTTTGCGTTGAAGTAATACGACTGTTATAACATTATAACATACAATCATACCGTATACGTATTTAAACAACAAAGAAAAAGGTTTTTTTTTGTTTTGCGATAAACCGAGCAGGACCATTTTTTTATTTTTGTTTTTGTTTTTTTTTTAGTTTTTTGGTTTTTGCAGAGCGCGTGCAAAGAGTTTTTTGGAAAAAGTGTGTGTGTGTGTGCGCCAAAAAAAAAAAAAAAAGGAACAAGGGGGGAAAAAAAGGTTTAGGAGAAATCGCTTTAACGAAGCAGAAACATGGAACCGCAACCGGGGGTAAGTCAAGACCTATCCTTGCAGCCAACCTTTGAAATATTAAGGCATAGGCAGAGATCCATGAAAAGACTATTTTCAGGCTTTACCGAAACAGAAATTTCCGTGAGCCCTACCCCTAGAGATGCAAACCCCGAGCAATGGGTGGCGCATTTATTTAACGACATTGTAAATTTTGCCAAGGAGAACCTTCTAGACAACGAACCCGGTTATTTAGGAATATCGATATCCGACCAAAAGGAGACGACCAAAGCGTTTAACATGAGCGTGAGGCGCGCAGACCAAGTGAACGCAGATGCCGTCATTGAAAGCATCGAAAAGGTCATGCAAAGCAACCAACAGTTGTTGCTAAGCGGTCCCCTGAAAGTAACTTTCGTGTGGACCAAAGACGTCGCGGGTTCGTGTTACCGACCATGCGATGCCTGCAGCGGGAACAAAGGCATCGTAGAAATTAGAAACAAAGACCAATTGTGCTTAGCAAGAGCCATTGTTGTTTCCAAAGCCAAAGCGGATCGAGACGTGAATTATACCACGATGAGACGCTCAGAATTTCTTCAAAAACAAAAGGCGGAAGCTCTGTGCCAGCGCGTGGGGAAAAGCAACGTCAGCTGCACGATAGATGACGTCAGATGTTTTGAAACGGTGTTAAAGGGCTACGCGGTGACGGTGTTTGGCGATCATACGGGCAAGGTCGTGCTGTACGCGTCCGACAAGCAATGCGATAAGCACATCGACGTCATGTTTCACGAGGGGCACTTTAACGCCATCGTCGACCTTCACGCGACTTTTAAATGTAGATATTATTGCCGCCAGTGTCACTATCCCTCGGCACACAAAAGAGAATACCATAGGTGCGAAGCAAAGTGTTGCAAATGTCACCAGCAATGCGATGCCCGGTTTGATGCTTACATACACTGTACTGCGTGCAACAGAGACTTTAAGGGACCTACATGCTACACGAACCACTCCAAGAAAGGCGCATTTTATCCCAAACAGCTCTCGGTGTGCGACGTGGAGAAGGTGTGTGCGTCTTGCAATAAGCTGGTGAACTTGAGATATAGAAAAACCTCACACGAGTGCGGGGAAAAATACTGCAAACATTGCAAGACACACGTGGATTCCAATCACTTCTGCTTTATGCAGCCGTATGCTTGCAAGAACAAAAGAAACCGATACGTTTTTATGTTCATAGACTTTGAGTGCACTCAAAACGTACCCTATACCGGTAAACAGCACACTTACCAGCATGTGCCTAACTTGTGCGTGTTATACCAAGCCTGTCCACTTTGCATCGACGAACGCCGCAAGATGGCGTACTGTACCGAGTGCGGCGCCAAAGAATGGGTATTTACGAGCGACCCCGTAAAACAGTTATTTGAGCATATCACGCAGCCGAGGTTGGCAGCCTGGGACGTCATCGTGGTGGCCCATAACCTCAGAGCCTACGACGGCCAATTTTTGTTAAAGTACATGGTGGAGCATTTAAAATGGGCGCCGGAGCTTATCATGAACGGCAGTAAGATATACCGAATGAAGTACGGTGACGTCACCTTTATCGACTCGCTCAACTTCATACCCATGCCTCTGTCTCGCTTTTCCAAGACCTTCGAGTTGAAGGAATGCAAAGGCTATTTTCCTTATTTATTTAACACCAAGGAAAACGAGCACTACGTCGGACCCATTCCCGACCAAAAGTATTACTGCCCCGAAGGCATGTCGGTAGAGACCCGAAGAGCCTTCGAGCAGTGGCACCAAGAAAATGAGGCCTCCGGGTACGTCTTCGACATGAAGGCGGAAATGGTGACGTATTGTAAGATGGACGTCTTTCTCCTCAGTCAGGGGGTTTCCAAATTCAGAAGGGAATTCCTAGACGAGAACGACATAGATCCGTTCAGGGAATGCGTCACCATCGCTCAGGCGTGCATGTGCGTGTACAGGAAGCGCTTCATGCCGCCGAAAAAAATTGCCCTCTTACCCGCGGGCGGGTATCGACTAGCGGACAGGCAGTCTCGAATAGCATGCATATGGCTCACTTGGGTGGAGTTACAAAATAATAATATTGTCATACAGCACGCCATGAGAGGACGAGAAGTGAAAATTGTCGGCCACAAGGTGGACGGGTACAGAGAGGAAGACCGAACCGCGTACTTCTTCCACGGCTGCTTCTACCACGGCTGTCGGCGATGCTTTCACAATCGCCACGCCCCCATATACAACACGGCCAACGAAACCATGGCCTCCAGGTTGGAGAGCACAGAGAAGGTCACGGCCGAGATCCGACGGGCCGGGTACGTCGTGGTGGAAATGTGGGAGTGCGAGTTCAACGCCGCCATGAAGGCCGACAGCGAGCTGCAGCGTCACGCCAGAGACTTTCCGGTACCCGAACCCCTGAACCCTAGAGACGCCTTCTACGGAGGCCGCACCAACTGCACCAAGACGTACTGCGAGTCCGAGGGGGACCGCAAGATCTTCTATTACGACGTCTGCAGCCTGTACCCGTTCGTGAACAAGACCAAGCCCTACCCCGTGGGCCACCCGAAGATCCACGTGGATCGCTTTCCGCGCCTGGAAGACGTGCCCGGCGGGCTAGTCAAGGCGAAGGTTCTACCGCCCCAACACCTCTACCACCCGGTGCTACCGGCGCGCATCAACGGGAAGCTCCTGTTTGCCCTATGCCGCGCTTGTGCGGAGGCGGAGAACCAGGCCGAGTGCGACCACCGCGACGACGAGAGAGCCCTGACGGGCACCTGGGTGGTCGACGAAGTGAAAGTCGCCCTCGAAGACGGCTATCGCCTCCTCCAGGTCTACGAGATCTGGGAGTACGACGTGGTGCAGTACGACCCGGCCACCGGTGGCAAGGGACTGTTCGAGGACTACGTGAATCAGTTTCTGAAGATGAAGACGGAAGCCTCCGGTTGGCCTACGGGTTGCGACGCGCAGGAAGCGAGAGATCGGTACCTCGGGGAGTTCTGGGAGCGCGAAGGCGTAGCCCTAGATCCCCGCGCGATCGCACCCAACCCCGGTCGGCGCGAGCTCGCCAAGCTGATGCTGAACAGCTTCTGGGGAAAACTGGGGCAGAGGGACAACCTTCCCACGTGCGAGCTCGTCGACAGGTACGATCGCCTCCTGGAGCTGCTCAACGACCCGGGCGTCCAAGTGCAGACCTACATGCCCGTCACCGACGACATCATGTACGTGGTGTGGAGGTACTGCGAGCAGAGTCCCAAGGTGAACCCCACCGCCAATGCCGTCGTAGCGGCATACACCACGACCCACGCCCGCCTGGAGCTCTACTCCTACCTGAAGCGCCTCGGAGAACGGGTGTGCTACTTCGACACCGACTCCGTCGTTTTCGCCGCCACTCCGCGGGACTGGGCACCGTCCGCCGGACGCCTCCTGGGAGACATGACGGACGAGCTGGAGAAGTACGGACGGGGCTCGTACATTTCCCGGTTTGCCTCGACGGGGCCGAAGAGCTACTGCATGGAGATTTGGGCCCCGGAGACGGGTAAGACCTTTACCGTGTGCAAGGTGAAGGGCATTACCTTGAATTCGGGCAACTTGCAGCTGGTGAACGCCGAAGTGATTCGCAACATGGTGCTCCGGGGCCCCGACAGAACGGTGACGCTGACGGGGACCCAGATATCGAGGAAGCCGTCGTGGACGGTGGTGACGGAACCCTGCGTCAAGACTTTTCGCATGCTGGTAACCAAGCGAGTGCCGGCCGAGGGCTTCGACACTTCTCCTTTCGGTTACAAAAGGGTTAGGCATAAATGAGACACCCGGCGCGCCTTGCGGGTCAGTTGGAACGAGGGCCCTGCGGGAGAGACGCGATGCCACGACGACGGTCGGACTTGCGGCGGTTTAATTTTCCCAGCACCATGCTGGTGGCGGGACCGTCGCGATGCGGAAAGTCGACCTTCGTGAAAAACCTCATACGTCACGCCGACCGCATGTTCGACAAGAGCCCGAAGAGGGTGCTGTGGTGCCACCCGCCGGAGTACTCGCCGAGGCTGGAAGACTTGCCTGGGAAGTGCGAGACCCATCCGGGCATTCCCCAACTGGAGGATGTGGGAGAGAACTTTCTCGTCATATTGGACGACCTGATGGCGGAGGGCGGCGGAACGAACGTGTCAAATTTTTTCACCAGGGACTCTCATCACAAGCGCTTCGGAATCGTGTACATTCTGCAAAACGTGTTTCCGCAAGGGCAGAAATATAGGAACATATCTCTCAATGCAAACTACATCGTGGTCTTCAAGAATAACAGGGACAAAATGCAGATAGAAAGACTGTGCCAGCAGATCGAGCCCAGGAACTCTAGGTTTCTGCTGGAGGCTTTCGAAAAGGCTACCCGACACCCTCACGGATATCTGGTGCTGGATTGCACGCAATACACGCCCGACCTATACAGGTATCGAACCGGCGTCCTTCCGGACGAAACGCTCTCTTATTTTGTTGCAAACTGAGACCGTGGATCCGAAAAAAAAAAAGAAGAAACTTGCATTCGCTATATATAGGGTGTTTGTGGACTCCACGTGCATACACAGGGTGTTTTTTTTGAACGTTAAAATAAGGCGCGTTGGACGAGGCGAGTCTCATTCCCGTGCCATCATGGTTAGAGGTAGGTTGAGCATTGCCAAATTGAGCAGCCCTCTCATAGCAAGACAGCATGCAAATTTGAAGGCCATAGCCAGGGCAAAGGCGCCTCGGCGCAAAAAATTGTTAAAAAATGCCGATGGAGATCTGATAAAGGCCATTTGCGAATGCATGCTCAACGTGAGCAGAGGTCACGTGCAACTTCCGCAAAAGTGCCTCACTCGCTTGAAGAGATGTAAGGCGTCTTGGAGGAAGTTGGTAGACAAGCGGGTGCCCTTAAAGAAGAAGAAGAAAATATTGATTCAAAAAGGAGGTTTTCTGCCGGCGTTTCTGCTACCCGTATTGGCTTCGCTGGGTAGCGCTCTCGTGTCCAAATTTGCAGGATGAAGTACGGGCGACAGATCGTGGTGGCACCGCAGCCAAAAACCGCGGAAAAGCTTCACGTCATAGACAAGAGCATTTCTAGACTAGCTAAAGAAATAGAGAACGTACAGCGAGCCAAACTGCCTGCCGACGAAAAGTGGCGTCTGGTAAAATATAAATTGGCAAAGTATCTGGATCTGGTGTCACAAGTGAGACGACCCTTCCTTAACAACGACAAAGACGACGGCGACGACGACGATGCTTACGAGGACGTGGACCGAGACGTGCGGGTGAAGCAGGAGGTCGCTCCTCGAACGATCAAACGAAACCCTCTATCCCCTCGAAAGAAAAGGAAGACAAAGTCACCCACCTCCACATATCAATTGCGCCCCCGCCGTTGGCTGCCCCTGTAAAAAAAAAAATGAAGGAATGGACGGAGTTGAGACGATTGTATGCCAAACCGGAACATTATGCAGGTCTGGGAACGGTAAAGCCCCTGCGAAAGGCCACCGGAGAGTCAAAGGCCAACATCGAGTCCTTCCTTCGAACCCAGGACAGTTACACTTTGCACAAACCCGTGAAAAAGCGGTTTCCCACCAGATACTATCACGTGACCAATATGGACGATC
Organism: Tenodera sinensis; assembly: GCA_030765045.1. Taxonomy (NCBI): domain Eukaryota; kingdom Metazoa; phylum Arthropoda; class Insecta; order Mantodea; family Mantidae; genus Tenodera; species Tenodera sinensis. The sequence continues at coordinate 201,365,642 of CM060964.1, read as the reverse complement.
TCTGGGAAGCCGATCTCAACGTCATGAGCAGCGTGAAAGAACATAACAAGCCGTATGCTTACATTCTCACAGTGATCGACGTATTCTCTAAATACGCGTGGGCCGTTCCTCTCAAAACGAAACTTGGCTCCGAAGTGGCGCAGGCGTTTCGTTCCATATTTTCTCGGCGCGTTCCCAGGGTTCTACAGACGGACAAGGGAACCGAGTTCACCAACAAGTCGTTTCGCGAATTTCTAAAGAAGCACGACGTGCAACATTACACCACCAAAAATAACGTGAAAGCCAGCGTCGTGGAACGGTTTAACCGAACCCTGAAGACCAAGATGTGGAGGTATTTCACTCACAATAACACTTACAGGTACGTGGAGGTTCTTCCCGCCCTTCTCGAGTCGTACAATAGTTCGCATCACAGGTCCATAAAGATGGCACCCAAGCAGGTGAACGAGTCCAACATCTTGCAGGTGTACCGCAACCTGTACGCAGACAGGCGCCTGCCGCGGGCAAACAGACCCAAATATATCGTCGGCGATCACGTGCGCATTTCCAAAGAAAAAATGAAATTCGACAAGGGGTACGAGCAGAACTGGACGGACGAGATATTCGAGATAGCCGAGGTGGTTCTCGGTCGGCCCGTGGTATATAAGTTGAAGGATCTGGCCGGAGAAGCCATTGACGGCATATTTTACACCGAAGAGCTGCAAAAGGTCGCGCTTCCCGAAACTTTCAAAATTGAAAGCATTTTGCAAACTAAAGGCAGAGGGCGCAACAAACAGTTGTTTGTGAAGTGGAAGGGATATCCGGCCAAATTCAACTCGTGGGTTCGGGCTTCGACCGTCGATTCGGCATGATCAAGACAAAGCCGTTCTCTCTCACCCTGGTGAGCAATGCTTCTATGGAACACTTTACCGATAACACCACGGCAAGATTCTCAAACATCTTGCCCGAGAGGGTCGTTCTGCAGGGGGAATGGGAGGTCGCTCTGCAGAAGGTGAGGTATCCGGTAAAATTTTACAACGTCGCTCCAACCGAAGCAGGCGTCGTTGGCACCAAATACACCATGACGAAACTTCCCACGCAGTTAAAGTTCAGCTTGGAAATGCCGCAAGGCATCGTGTACCGGCCCAAAGACCTAGTGAAACTCGTGAACGACGTCATTCTGGAACATTTGTCGGTACCCAATTTCTTCATCTTGCACGAGCACACTAACAAGGTAAGCGTCAATGCAGAGGTCGCGCATCCCGAGCTATTGCCCGACGCTCCCTTCCAAGGGTTTGTGGAGAACGTGCTGCGCACGGCTGTACCCTACACCGTCGGCAAATACGAAACCTTGAACGACGCACCCGCGCAGAGACCAAAGCCGACGAGACCAAAGCCGACGAAACCCAAGCCCACGGAGACAAAGCCCCCGGCGCAAAATGCCGGAAAACCCAAACCTTCCCACCAACAGTCACCTCCCACTGTCCCCTCAGCGCCGCACAAGAGCGACTCCAGCACGGTAGACCGTCCTCCGCCCGAGGCGCAGGACCTCCCTGCCAGGGCGGTCAAAGAACCGCATGTCATTCACAGTTTGATGCTGACGCCAGCAATGGCCAGAATGCTAGGTTTCGATCCCTATACCAACGTCGTTCTGCAGGCAGGACCAAAACACCCTGTAGATCCGTATATGGGGTTTCCTTACGAAATGTTCATCTATTGCAATCTAGTGACCCCGCAAGTGGTGGGAGATACCTTCGCGCAGGTGATAGAGAGCGTAGCCGTGGAATACGAGAGAAGCAATAACACTTACATGACCGACGAAAAGACGTTCTTCCCACAAAATTGGGTCCCACTCATTCAACAGGACTTCAAGACGGTCAACATAGATTTAAGGAACGGATATGGCGATCTCTTGCCATTTGCCGACGGATTTTCCTCTACTATAGTTCTCGCCTTCCGTCCCAAACCGCACTAATGGACGTGCACACCGTCACGGAGTACTATCTTAACCAGGCGGGTGGCGCATTGGACGATCGCGATTTCGTTCTATACAGGGGCAAGCGCTACCAAAGAGGCAGCGGACTCTTTTCCGCTCTTGGAGGACTCTTCAGAAGGGTGTTACCCTTTCTAAAGAGCGGAGCAAAGGCTGTCGGGAAGGAAGCGCTAAAGGTGGGCGCTCACGTGCTCTCCGATGTCGCCACCTCTGGAGCAACGCCCAAGGAGGCCCTGAGGCAAAGGTTAAAGGAGGCCGGGTCCAATTTGAAGCGAAAGGCCGAGGAAAAGATCGATGGCATGCTCGGCTCCGGATTGAAACGCATCAAGAGAATAAAACGAGGCAAACCCCGCCGCGTGAAACAGTCGAAGCTGAAACGCGGAAGGCGCAAGGTTCAGGACGTTTTCTCGTAATGCCTGAAGAAGCCGTTCTCATGAATTCCGAACTGGACCTCTTCAAGGAGGTGCCCGTTCAGATGAGCATCGAGGAATCTCGAATCATATTTCTAAACCCTCAAAACACGTTAATGAAAAATGCGCCAATCACCTTTCATTATTCCGGAAATGCAGACGATTACCTGGACCTCACTTTTGTCGTGCTCGAGCTCGCGGTGCGCATTGTAGACGACCAAGGAGCGCCCATCAAGTCCGAAGTGAACGCCACTTTTGTCAACAATGCATTAAATTCCCTGTTTCAACAGGTCGAGGTATCGCTCAACAACGTCATCGTCTCCATGCCTCAAGCCGGCTATCCCTACAGAACTTATTTCGAGACGCTCCTCAATTACTCCGAAGATGCCATGAACAGCAAGCTAGAGTCGTCCCTCTGGAAGAAGGACACAGCGGGCATCATGGACACTTTCGTCGCCAATGCAGGCTTTCAGTGGCGTCAAGGCTTCACCAAAGGCAGCAACGTCGTTCAGCTCATCGGCCCCCTGTCGAACGCCCTATTCAGACAGGAGAAACTACTGTTGAACAACGTCAGCATGACCATCAAGCTTACTCCCGCCTCGCCACAATTCTATTTGTTTTCCGACGTGGCCTCCTTTAAGGGCTACGCCGAAATCCTGTCGGCCACCCTGCGTCTAAAAACCGTGCGACCCTCGCCCACCATCAAACTGGCGCATCACGCCGTGCTGGCCAAGAGCAACGCCAAGTATCACCTCAAGGATGTCAGCTTTCACGCCCTCAGCATTCCGAAGGAGTCCAGGGCAATGACGTTCAGCGACGTCTTCATAGGGCAAATTCCCAGAAGGGTGGTCGTGGCCATGGTCACCGACAAGGCTTATTCCGGCGATGTCACCAAAAACCCGTACAATTTACAACACTTCAACATGAACTCCTTTCAGCTCTATGTCAACGGTCAACCCGTTCCGTCCCAACCGCTCCAACCCGACTTTGCAAACGGTCACTATCTGCAATGCTTTCAGACCCTGCAGGACGGTCTAGGAATTCATTTCAAAGACGAAGGGCATTCCATCTCCAGACAAGCATACCCCTTAGGATATACGGTAATGGCCTTCGACCTCACGGCCGACATGAGCGCTAACGAATCTCACATGTCGGGGCAACGCCACGGCACCGTCTCTATAAGCATCGGTTTTGCCAAGACCTTGACAGAACCGGTTATACTTTTGGTGCTGGCGGAAATTCCCCGCACTCTCGAAATTGACGCCAACCGATCCATTCTGGTATCATGAACACCTTTCAAATACAACAATTTTTATCCACATGCCCCTCCACGCGTCCTCACTTTTTAGGCGTCTTCCCCTCCGATAAGCTTCCCAAAATTCACGGCGTTAGAAGATTCCCCTTGGCTCTAGTCGCCAACACCGATCCCAGCACGCAACCGGGCAAGCACTGGGTTTGCATCTTTGTACCAAAAAATGGCCGGGGAGAATATTTTGACAGTTATGGAATGGGTCCCCTCTTGCCTCATTTTCGTCAATTTCTAAACAACCTCTGCGGTCCCCGATGGACCCCTAACTCCAGAAGGCTGCAAGGTCATGACAGTACCACCTGTGGGCATTACGTCATCGATTACCTCTCCCACCGCTGCTCCGGTCTTCCTAAGCGCACATTCTTTTCCAAATTTCACGTCAGCAATTACGCACACAACGATCAAGTCATTCTCAGAACCTACAAACACGTATGCCAAGCCAAGTGCTCTAACGCTCAACAGTCTTGCCAACCTCTGCAGGTAAGTAGCTACAGCATTGTGACGTCATACTTAGCAAACCTCCTATTCGCACATATCGTCTCTCTCTCACTCTTGTGTGTGTGCTTTCAGAACGCGCTCCCGTTACTATAAAAACAACCCGCAGTCGCACCGGCGGTCGTCAGTACCAGTCATGCAGAACGCGCAGGCAGACACGCCATCCAGGTGAGTGCTCAACCGACTTTTTTTTTCTTCTTCTATTGGTTCTCTCTCTCTCTCGTTTCACGTGCATTCCAAACGGTTCATTTCTCTCTCTCCCCCTTGTTTCAGTGCAAACGACGAGAGCCATGCAGAAACAACCGATGCCGACGTCACGCAACTCGTCAACAGCGACAGTCCCGCTCCAACACAACAAGAAGAGGATAAACACCAACCCAGCACCGTAGTGGGTCCTCTGTCGGACATCTACTTCCTAAATCCAAAACAGAGCAAATTCGTGTGTGTGGGTTTTTCGCCAGTGTCACCGCATCAGCTGGTGGTCAGCATTGCAAAGTGTGGACAGCACAACGCAGTGGTCCTGGGTTCCACACAGTGGCACAATCTCGTCGATGTTAAGGCTATCTTTCAACGTCGTTTCGAATCCGGACAGGGCCCTCTTCAATCCTATCAACTTAGCAACGGCGTCCTCTTTGTCATCAAAAATGTATTTGGAAAGCTAAAGATCGTCCTCAAAGATCTGCAAGGGGTCACCGTCACACTCAATCATCAAGAGTGGATCGCTCTGGATAACCTGCAACGAATTATCACAGACATTCTCCATCACAAAAAGAAAGAGGAGGTTGACGTTCAAAATCAGATAATGGCCTACCGCAAGTACATGCTTCACCTCCATGCTACCGGTGTGCCCTTCCACACCATGAATTTCACGCAGTTCACCAAATATATACGCTGTGCTAATTTCAGAACTTTCCTGGAGGTAGAGCTTTATCTCAAGTCTGAGTTTGCGCAAAGCATCCAAAAAGTTCCATCTTAATTTCCATCTATTTCTCTCTCTCTCTCACTCCACGCGCTCCTATGCTCGTGCAATCAGTCGCTTTTTCCATCTTCTTAGCAGCAGCATCATGGGATATAAAAATTTCCTCTCCGTGTACTGCAAAGGACAAAAGGTGTTTAAAAACTACGAGATAGAGGGGCATCCCTGCAAAAATGCTCCTTATGCTCTGCGCTTCGTCGATAACACCTACGAGGGAAAATTCATCACCGTCAAGATTCACAGCTGCGAAACCCAAATCCATTTTGTGGTTTCCAACATCAATTTCAACGACATCCATTTCAAATCACTCTTGCGGCGAGATGAGGGCAGCCACGAAGCCAACGAGGACCAGTGGTTCCAATTCCTTCCCGCAAGGGGTCTATTTATCATTTTCTACGAGCAACAATACATCTCGGCAGACGAAATGCAGCAAATGAGAAACCAAGAGCGCATGTGCCTCGGCAGATGCTTAACGGCGCACTTGGGCCATACTCCAACCTATATTATGGCAGATCACATTCACGGCGATTGGATGTTTAGCGTCCGGGAAAACAGAGTTCTCCTTGAAAATTCAGACGCTGAAAGCCCGCCAAACAGATTGTTTTATTCAAAAAGCAACGGTTGGTGGTAAAATCTCAACGGTTTCCTGTCACACGAACAAAATAGGCTCCTCCTCCCTGCGGTTTCCCACGGATGTGTGTTATCGCAATCTCCTTCCCCCTCCAGCGCATGTGTGTTATCTCAAACCCAATTAGCGCTTCCGCCGCATGCCTCTTTATCAAGCTCCTCCTCCTCCTCTCTGCGGTTTCCCACGGATGTGTGATATTTTGCCTTCAGTTCGTACTCAGCTCTCGTGGAGGAATGTCCGGCGAACCGTGCAAGACCTACCACTGCTCCGCCTGCTTTCACCCCTTGTGCAGCTGCAAACTCCGTCTTCGTCTCACGCACATGTGCACCAAGTGTCAACTTGGACTATACGAAGATCTCTCCGAACTCAGCGCGCAAATCCAACAGTTTCTCCGCAAGTACCGCAACAGATGCTCCACACAAACTGCCCCTGCTACTCCGTCCTCCTAAAGTTTCTGGAAAACGGACGACGCATCCAGGTGCTGCTGCCCAACGAACGACAAGTGTTGCTGCAGAACGGCAACGACATCTTTCAACGATATCCCCCAGCCGACGTCGACATCGTCTGGAATCAACTTTCCATAGACGCCCAGCAGGTTTGTGCTCCTTTTCGAAGGTGCAAGCTACATTACAACCTACCCTCACAAACCACTCATATCGACGGACCTGCCCCGTTTGTCAAAAACTGCCATCTGTGCCAGCATGTCCCTGGAAGTTCTTAATGAGCTAGAAGAGCTATCCCACAGCGCAGACACTCAAAGCGTATCTTCGCTTCAACAGAACGTACCATATCGCGTCGTGGGCGTTAAAACCCTCGACACAATTCACGGAACCAAACTCGTCGCCAAACTTGACAACGACTCCGAAGTGTTCCTACCAACCAGATTCGCTAAGGCCTCTACCGAACTCATCAACAAACTCAACTCAACATCCTTCTGCATCACTTACGGAGGCGAAGAAAAACTTCGAAGTGGCTTCAAAAGGTACATCGTCAAGTTTACCCCTTATACCCAAAAATAATGGCATGTCAAACAGATCCTTTCAACGTGGGAAACAATCTCACCATCAAACTCCTCTTCAACGCCCAACTCTCTAGCAAAGGAAATCTTCCCTCTCCCATACGCATTCTCTCCTCCTACACTACCTTCTTCGGAAACGTCAAAATCGTCACCGTTAAACTCCACATCCAAGATGCCGACGTCATCCACATCCAATGTCTACCAGCCAAAACTCACTCTCGTCAACAAAACGCTCGCTGCACCATATTCCTCGGAAACAGCAAAAATCCTGCTATATGCAACAGAGTAACCAACTCGGGATGCTTGTCTACCCGCTATAACAACGACGTCATCATTCCCATCTCCATACCAACCTTCGACCAGGAACTTGACCAAAACTTTTCGCACCTAATGCTCTCCTGCATCACAGAACCTCTCTGCGATTCATCAAAGTTTCGCATCTACACCAGCAGCGAGGACGAAGAAGAAGAAGAAGACACCCAACCAACATCCAATCTCCAGTGCACCACGCAGTTCAAAATTGTTCTAGTGAAGCAAAACACTTAAGAAATTTAGTGCATTCAAAAAGTGATTTGTTTAGCTTATGAAAACCATAAACATATATCTGTTCCTTAGTGTTGTGGTTTTTTTTCATTAAAAACAGTTGTATGCTAATCTATTACGCAATTTATCATTCACTGCCTTGTTTTTAACTTGTAACAAAAATATTTTTTCTGTGTTCAATAAAAAATTAATTTTGTAATTTTTCAATGTATCTTCTCAATAAATAAATAAATAAAAAAATAAATAGTCCTGATTAAGCAACTGGTTTTAACGGTAATCCTAACCGCTCTTAATTTTCAAATTTTCCCGCCTTCATCCTTAATCCCCGGATTAACGTGGCGCTAAATTTTCAAATTTAACACCGTCACCGTTAATCCACGGGATTAAGGAAAATCAAGCAAAACTCAAGGCGGGAAAATTTAAAAATTTAGGCACAGGGGCGCTAGTGTCGTCGTTAATCCGCGGATTAACGGCGACACTAGCGCCCCTAGCGGCAGGATTATCGTTAATCCAATTGCTTAATCCGGGACTATTACTACTGGTGTTAGTTACCTCGCGAGGGGTAACTACCGGGATGTGGAACTCCTCGTGGCCCGCGGGTCGGACTTCTAGGAAGTCTTCTACCGCTTGTTCCACGAGGTCAGTATGGTCATCGTTCTGAGGATCTACCCTAGGCTGGAACTGAGTCTCCAGATAGTCTGCTAGTGCCTCTGCTTTTTCCCTCGGTTCAAAGACAAGTCTTCCCCGAGGGCTGTGCACTGGATGCTGGTGTGCAGATTTGTCTTTCCTCAAGGCTCGGACGATGCGCCACGGTTTCCTCTCTTGGAGGTTTACGCGACGCATTGTTTCGTCCCAAGCTGCTTGCCTGTGTTTTCTTAGGAGTCGTCTCACCAGGGATTTGAACCTCTGGTGTATTACTCCTATCCTAGGATGTCGGAATCTCTGCCATAGCCGTCTGACAGCATTTTTTGCTTGAATGAGGCGTTTTAGTGGGACAGGGATAGATGTCGGGTTTGGTACTTCGGTAGGAATGCGATGCGTGTGAGCACGCACCGCGTTTAGGACAGAGGTAGAAAACCCCGTGGCTGCCTCCTCGAGAGCCTCTATCGAGTCTATTCGAGGATTTGCTTCCACAGAGTTTTGAAGGGCTAGGACGGCTGCATCCCAGTCGACTTCATCCACCCAGTCCGGCACTCCCAGGGCAGTAAGATTAACGTCTGCATCCACCACAACAGGGTTGTGGTCGGAGTCCAGATCGTTAATCACAGAGAGGTCCAAGTGAAATGGTATGTTTTTGGTGACCATGAAATCGATGATATCCGCGGCGCCGCGTGCCGGGTAGTAGGTTGGACCTCTCGGCCCGTGCGCGTGAAGGGCGGGGTTCCCGCTAATGAGACGGTACAATCCCCGGCCCTTAACGTTCTGGGTGCGGCTGTGCCAGCTTGGGTGTTTTGCGTTGAAGTCGCCTGCAATGCAAACCCTGTGGTGTAGGTTCAGGAGTGCCGTGATGTCCGCTTCATAGAAGTGACCATCCGGCGGGTCGTATACCGCCACAAGCACCAGATCGTTCCCGCCCAAGGATAGCCTTATGGCGGTTGCTTCCAGGTGTTGTAGCGGAGGAATGGTAACAGGAGTGTGGGTGAGATGGTTCTTTATGAAAATGGCAGTACCACCGCCCTGTCGGCCGACCCGATCAGACCGATGAGCGGCGTAACTTGGCAGGTTAAACTGTACACCAGCGTGCAAGTGCGTTTCACAGACCATCAGGATATCAATCCCATGGCTGTCCACGAACTCCAGCAGGCCAGGTCTCTGGTCTCTAACTCCATTTGCGTTCCAGAACGCAGCTCGAAATGAACGCACAGTTCTATGCGCCATTACGAACTTATGGAGTTAGAATAGAGGTCCTTAGCCGTTTGAAGCACCGTGAGATGCTTCTGCACAGCGGAAATCCCGGGGTTGATGATGGTTTCCCTGCAGCGTCGTAGGATTGGGAGGGAACGCTGAACTAAGTCGGCGAACCAGGTTGCCAACTCGATGAATTCAGCCATCTCCTCGGAAGCGAATGTGTCCCCTAAGGTTGGTTCTGGAATGTTTTGTAGAGGCACTGCTGCCTCGTGGTTGGTTGAGCCAGTCCGCTGGGACGGGCTAGCATTGGCTGTCTCTGCCGCTTGTTGATTGGATGACGCAGCTTGAGCTGTGGGTACTGGTGGTACCGTTAGAGGCTCCCCGCTCCCCCTATATATACAATGTTAGATGAGAGGGGGTTGCGTTGCCCTGGCCAATGAGCGGGTGACGATTTGTGATTGGGCCTGCTGTTTCGGGCTATGTTTGTCACCGGCCACAGTGTTTTCTTGAGGGTCAGTACTTGGACCAGAATCACTATAGTTGCTGTTGTGAATGTGTTTCATGGCTATTGTCCAGGCAGGGCTTAGCTGAAGACCGCGGTCCCTGTTGTAATTGTTTGGATGTAGTTTGATTTGAATGGCTTCCTTAATGACTCTGTCCCAGTATTTATCCGTATGCTCCAGAACTTTGGTGTCTTCAAAGTTTATTTTGTGGACATACTCTATACAATGCTCGGCCACTGCTGACTTATCTGGTTGTAGGAGCCTGATATTGCGTTGATGTTCTTTACACCTTTCTTCTATTGTGCGTCCTGTTTGGCCTACATACACTTTACCACTTTCTTAAAATACTACTAGCATAGATTATAGGACGCAATATAAATTTAAAAAAAAAATAAATAAATAAATAAATAAATAAATAAATAAATAAAAAAAAAAATACGCTAAGGACAAGAAACGAAACCTTCGGGTGGATTTTTAAAACAAAACATGCTCATTCACTCATCCCTCACATCCATCTACACCTAACGATGCCAAATGGCTGAAACACAAAAAGAACACCATCAACTATCCTACACATCACCATTAGTTACTACCAGGGGGCACTCAGGGCTTATGTCATGTTTGCCCTCCGGCACATCAGTAATACTCGCTGTTACTGCCACTGGCAGGCAGCTTCCATCTCTCACCACAGAATGCGCAGGTGCTTTATGCGGTACTGCAGCATAGAGGCCTTGACCTCAAGACTTCCGGTGGGGTTTTTTAGTGAGTAGGCTGCCCGGGTTCGAAGCCAGGGTAGGAGTCTTACACTCGCATGCATGCATGCGGTTAGGGCGTAAGTAGCCTTTTTCCCCACCACAAAAAAAAAAAAAAAAAAAAAAAAAAAAAAAAAAAAAAAAAAAAAAAATAACCCAAAGACCTCCGCCGAGGCTAAGAAGCGACCTGCCACTCAACGCGAGAGCGGAAGAGGCAAGTGCCGAAGAGTCGAGGCTTCCAAACCTACCACCAGCCAGGGCCTCCCACGGGAACAAGTTCCACGGGTAGGCCAAATTTCGGAGTCTGACTCCGAGGACTGTGGGAGTATCTACTCCTGCAGATCTTCCGTCGCGATGGACGACGAACCTTCTTCATCTGGTCTCTCCTCTGGAGAGGAAGAAATTCCTCAACAGGGAGATGACGGCTTTCGTGAGGTGGTCTCACGCAAAACCAAGAGGCAGCTGGCCGAGTTAGCCAAACTGGCACAAGAAGGCCTTTGTAACCTCAACCATCCCCAAACACCTCTCCCTGAAAAGCGGCACGTTCCACCGATCATCGTGGACGACTTCACAGGGTCTATCGACTTTCTTAAGCTGGTGATGCCTACCCTGTCGAGGGAGTGTACGGTGCGGCGGAGCAAGAGCCGCTTTATCTTCCAGGCCAAATCGGCCGAAGACTACAACATCCTCCTCCACCACCTTAAGGACAAGGGTATCCCCCACTTTACCTTCGGGTTGGAGAGAACCCGCGACGTCCACAGGGTTATCCGCGGTCTCCCGGTGGACACACCCATCGACGAGATTGTCGCGGACCTCAAACGCCAGGGCGTCAGCCCAAGACTGGTCAAACAGCTGACCAGAGCCGCACCAAATGGGCAAGGACCCAGAACACCCCTCCCACTATTCCTCGTAGTGGTGGAGAGAGCCCTCGACCCGGAGGGTAAGAAAATTGATGCCATCACTGGCCTATGTTACCTCCGGGTACATATTGAACCATCCAAGGGTTCTAGCGGTCCTCCCCAGTGCCATCGTTGCCTGGGATTTAATCACTCAAGCCACTTTTGCCACAGGAAACTTCGCTGCCTGAGGTGCGGTGGCGAACATTCAAAAGAGGTCTGCCCGAAATCTCGGGAGGATGTGCCCAAGTGTGCCAACTGTTCCGGCGCACACGTAGCTTGCTACGGAGGCTGTCCAACAAGGAAGGCCATCTTAGCAACTAAGAACCCGCCACAGGTGGTCCAACCTTCTGCGGCGGACAGCCCCCGGGTAGGCCCTGCCCCGGCAGGACCGACCCAGGGTTCAGCGTACGCGGCAGTGACCAACAGAGCTGCGGGTAAGTCTGTGGCGTCGCGCGTTAACAACTCCGACACACACCCCAATACACAAACACAAGCCCCAGTTAGACAACCAGCTCCCCTTCCTCCTAGGTCGGGAAAACGCCGACGTCCTCGGAGGCCTGCTACCGTCTCCGAAGCTCGCGGTGAGCGTGGGGCTCCCACGCCCGCCCGCCGGCAGAGGGAGGTCGCGGTCGAAGTGGACCCGGTGCTACCGAGCCCTCCTGTCCAACCACCTCCACAACAAACCACTACCCCTCCCACACCTCAGTTCCAGGACGTACTGGCGTGGTTGCAACAATTGTTGCAAAACCATGGCCAGAGGATCTCCGAACTGTTGGTAAGTTTCCTCTCTGCCAGCGACCAACCCAGCAAAATGGCCATAGCCATGGAGGCGATCGCTTTCCTGACCACCGTCATCCGCACGACCCAGAATGGCGGATCAAACTAGGTCTCGTACCTCGTTTAGGTTCGCGTTTTGGAACGCGTGTGGCCTGGCCGGTCAGGAGAATGAGCTCCACCATTTTGCTGGAGCGCATGCCCTAGACCTCATTCTGGTGTCAGAGACACATCTCCATCAGAACGTCACATCCCGACTCCAGGGCTATCACTGTCTCAGATCGGACCGCGTCGGCCGCCGTGGGGGCGGCACAGCGATCTTCGTGAAGAACAGTGTGGTCCACAAACCCATTCAGCTCCCTCCACTTCAAACCCTAGAGGCCACGGCCACTTGTGTCCACCTCGGAGGTACTGAAGTCCTGATGGTGTCTGCTTATCACCCACCCCAGAGGCAGTTCGTTCCAAACGACTACCTCTCCATCCTTGCCCTACATCCTCACGCCATTATTGCCGGGGACTTAAATGCTAAGCATCAGCGCTGGCATAGCGGCCCCCGAGCAGACGCTAGAGGCAACGACATCATCAGAATGGTAGACGCGGACCCTCAACTTAGAGTAGAGGGTCCCTGGCAACCTACCCATTACCCGCGAGGTCTAGGACGGCCATCCGTCATAGACTTCGCAATCATCAAGCATTTTCCATATCATCTATCACTCACATCGGTCAACGAACTTCATTCAGATCATAATCCCGTGTTGGCCATCATTAACACCCAGGTTGCCAGTCATGAGGTCCCGATCCAACATCGGAACGTAGACTGGGACTGCGTCAGAAGTTGCCTGAATGGCTCCATCCCCGCCAACCCCAACATCACAGACATCCCAACCCTAGAGGTTGCGGTCTCTTCCTTCACCTCTGTCGTGAAGCGAACGGTCCACAACCTCACCATCCACACCCCAGCTCCTCTTCATCCTGATGTCCTGCCTTTAGAGCTTCTTTTGCTCATCCGTCGCTCTTGGGCGGCTCGCAGGCGCTACCAGAGGCAACGCACGCCCCATCATCTAGCGGTTCTAAGGCGTTTACGCCATGAGGTTCGTCTCCGCCTACGCGAGCACCGTGTGCGCGCGTGGGAGGATACGATGACTCGTTTGAACCCGGAAGATGGCGACGTGTGGAAGATCGCCAAGCGACTCAGGAACCGAGGAGGGTCACACACCTCACCCATCCAAGGCACCCGAGGTCTGGCCTATGAACCCCAAGCCAAAGCAAATGTGTTTGCTGACTACCTGGAGAGGACTATGCGTCCTAGAGACGATCCGCAGGACCTAGACTTCTCCGACCGTGTCCGCCAGGAGGTACGTCGATACCTTCGGCGTCCTCATGGGGAGGCGGATCGGCTTCCCATCATCAGACCTAGCGAACTCCAGGGCGTACTCCGACGCCTCGACCGCAAAAAGGCTGCGGGGCCTGACGGGTTAACCCCTGCCATGCTCCGCCACCTTCCTTTCAAGGCCGTGCTCTTCCTTACTAAGGTCTTCAATATGTGCCTCGCCCTTGGTCACTTTCCACGCGAGTGGAAGCAGGCCCGGGTGATCTGCATATTGAAGCCAGGGAAAGACCCGGTTCATCCTGCCAACTACCGATCCATAAGTTTCCTGTCTGTACTCTCGAAAGTACTCGAGAGGCTTATTCTAGTCCGCTTGTCTCCCATCTTAGGGGACATTCAAGCCATCCCTCCCCATCAGTTTGGGTTCCGGCCTGGCCACTCAACATCTCAGCAGTTGTTGCGTGTGGTGGAGGCAGCTGCCCTGGGTTTCCAGGACAAATCCTATACCGCCGCGGTTTCTCTAGATGTTGAGAAGGCCTTCTCTACGACCTGGCATGCCGGTCTCCTTCACAAGCTCATCCAACTGGAGTTACCCACACATCTAATACACCTGCTACACTCATTCCTAAAACACAGATCCTTTGTGGTCGCAGTTGCGGGAACCAAATCCACACGAAGGCCAATCAGGGGCGGAGTCCCCGAAGGTTCTGTATTGTCCCCTACGCTGTTCAGCGTATATGTGGCCGACATTCCATCCGAGCAGCACGTTAACATAGCCCAGTATGCTGACGACGTGCTGCTATACTGCACAAATAAACACCCTCGCAGAACCTTCCTCCCCATACAGCGACACCTCCGCCTCATCCAAGAGTGGTGTAGGCGTTGGCGATTGTCCATCAACCCGGAGAAAAGCCGCGCCATACTTTTCACCAAACGCCGCTTTCCCGCCAACTTCCCCACATTCACATACCTTCGCCGAAGGATTGAGTGGGTAGATTCCCTTACCTACCTGGGAGTAAAGCTCGACAAGAGCCTAACTTTTCGGGGACACATCAACGACCTATCAGCGCGGACCAGTGGGGCAATTGCCTCATTGTACCCTATGCTGCGGTCGGGGATGCCAATCCCCTTAAAGCTACGTCTCTTTCGGGCTCTCATTATCCCTATCCTCCTGTATGCCTGCGAAATCTGGGGCATGGCTGCAGACACCCACCTCCTGCGTCTGCAACGTATACAGAATAGAGGTCTTCGTGTAATCTATTCTGTATACCGCAGATTCCCCACGAGACTACTGCACGAAGCCTCGTCCCTCCCGTACGTGGAGGACGAAATTAGGCGCCGGGCAACTAAATTCTACGACCAGTTTCCACAACATCGGAGCGCCCTGGTTAGGTCTCTTGGGGACTATATCCCTAGAGAACGCACGCTTGTGCAACACCGGGTTCCCCGCATGGCTTGCGGGCACCCCCGGTAACACAGGAGCTACCCCATCAACAGCGTAAGCTGAACTCCTGACAGTCCTTCCAAGAGCAGTTTGGAAGTCCAAAACATTTCGCCAAATATCCATATTTGGACCACCCATCAGCAGAGCCCAACGGCAGTTGCATGCTGAAAGTAACATCCGACGAGGAGCATAAAAATGCTACCTCCCAACAATCCCCAATCCTCATTCATCACCAGCCATCCTATAACTTCCTCATCCCGTCATGCAGTGGTTAAGCCCTAAAAGGGCAGGTACACGGATGACACACCTCGGGCTGTTCTCAGCCTGCCATCTTGTAGTCTAGTCTAGTCTACCCTCGTCCTGTTCACTTCACTTGGAGCTGATGGTGCTTGGGCAGCGAGTTCTTGGTCTTCCCGCCAGGGGACATTAGGAGCGCGACTGCGACTGCGGCGACCGTGGTGGAGCTTCGAGAAACTATTTGATCTTCAAGCGACGGCCTTTTCAGGCAAAGCTCTATCTCTGCGCATACACTGCAAGAGGCTTGACAGCAAGTCGTAGTGTATCGCACAGCTTCCTTCCTGCTTCTTCTTCTTCGACACCGTTCAGGTAGCGGGTTGCCGAACAAGGCTTAGCCATCTACCCTCGGGTAGATAAGGCGCATCTTGCAAAAGGTGTCCGGCCCTCTGTTCGGCACGCTGCTCAGCCCCTGCTACCTGCAGGTGAGTTCACGTGAGGTGTGTCAGTGTAATACTGCACCCCAGGGTGCAGTATCGTACCTGTCTCTATGGCTTCTCTTCCCTCTTCTCCCGGCAAGTCCCGAAAGGGGCCTGCCAGCCTTCCTTCTTCCCCCGGCAAGTCCCGAAACGGGCCTGCCAACCAGCCTGCAACAGCCGTTGCCAGCACCTCCACTGGTGCCATACCTAAGGCCTCGTCCACCGAGGCAAGAAAGCGCTCTGCCAAGCAACGCACACGCGGAAAAGGCAAGTGCATGAAACTAGACGCCACTAAGCGTAAGCAAACCAACCAGGGCCTCCCACGCGGCGAATTTCCCCGTGTAGGCCAAATTTCGGAGTCCGACTCCGAATCTGACAGTGCCAGTGTCCGCACTGAAAATTCATATCACAGCGGGAGAACCTCAGTGTACTCCTGCAGATCCTCCCTCGCCATAGACGAGGCAACCACCTCCTCTGCTCTCTCCTCTGCCGAGGAAGAGAACCCCGACCCAGAGAATGGATTCCGTGAGGTAGTCTCACGCCGTTCCAAGCATCTAGCCGCCTTGACCGCACTGGCTCAAGAACGGCTACGCAACCCACCCCAACCATCCCAATCAACCAAATCCACGAAGTGCCATGTTCCACCGATCATCGTGGACGACTTCAAAGGGTCGGTAGGCTTTTTAAAGCTGATAATGCCGACACTTGCGAAGGAGTGCACGGTGCGGCGGAACAAAAGCCGCTTCATTTTCCAGGCCAAATCGGCCAATGACCACTCCCTCATCCTCCGTTACCTTAAGGAGAGAGATATTCCCCATTTCACCTTTGGGCTGGATAGGGCACGCGACATCCACAGGGTCATCCGCGGTCTTCCCGTGGATACACCCGTGGATGATATAGTGGCAGACCTCAACCGCCAGGGTATCACCCCCAGATTGGTCAAGCAGCTGACCAAGGCCGCTCCAGATGGGCAAGCACCCAGAATCCCCCTCCCCCTATTTTTAGTAGTGGTGGAGCGAGCCAACGACCCGGAGGCCAAGATTGATGGTGTAACAGCCATCTGTTACCTCCGGGTACATATCGAGCCATCCAAAGGCTCTGGCGGACCCCCCCAGTGTCATAGGTGCCTAGGGTTCAACCACTCTAGCCACTTTTGCCATCGCCGCCTGCGCTGCCTCAGGTGCGGTGAGGAACATCTTAAGGAGGTCTGCCCGAAAACCAGGGAGGACGACCCCAAGTGCGCTAACTGCTCCGGCGCACATATAGCATGTTATGGTGGCTGCCCAACACGGAAGGCCATCATAGCTGCTAGGAGACCACCCCAAGTGGTCCAACCTCCAGTGGCGAACAGCCATCCCCAGTCTGGCCCTGCTCCGGCAAGACCAGCAGAGGGTTTAGAGTTCGCTGCAGTGACCAAAGCAGGCCGGGGTAACAATCCCAAGTCGCGTGCACAAACTCAACACTCCCAAGCACAAACACAAGCTCCAGCACCCCCTACGGCCCCTCGTCCAAAAAGGGAGAGTAGGCGCCGTCACCCTCGAAGGCCGCCTGCCGCCTCTGAAGCTCAGAGCGAGCGTGGGAACCCTACGCCCGCCCGTCAGCTGGGGGAGGTTGCGGCCGAAGAGATACCGACGCCGACCAACCCATCTATCATTCCAACTCCTCAACAAACCCCCACCCCTCCTACACCTCAGTTTTCGGATATGATGGCGTGGCTGCAGCAGTTGCTGCAAAACCATGGCCAGAAGCTCTGCGAGCTGATGGTACGTTTCCTTTCTGCCACCGACCAAGCCGGCAAAATGGCTATAGCCATGGAGGGGCTTGCACTCCTTACCACCTTTATCAGCGCGACCCGAAATGGCGAATCGAACTAGGGTAAATACCTCGTTCAGGTTCGCGTTTTGGAACGCGTGTGGTTTGGCTGGTCAGGAGAACGAGCTCCACCACTTTGCCGGCGAGCATGCACTTGATCTTATCTTGGTATCAGAAACGCATCTCCACCAAAACCTCACATCCCGACTCCAGGCTACCACTGTCTCCGATCGGACCGCGTCGGCCGCCGTGGGGGCGGCACAGCGATCTTCGTGAAGAGAAGTGTGGTCCACAAACCCGTCCAGCTCCCTCCACTTCAAACCCTTGAGGCCACGGCTACTTGTATCCACCTCGGCGGTATTGAGGTCTTGATGGTGTCTGCATATCACCCACCCCAGAGGCAGTTCGTTGTAAACGACTACCTCTCCATCCTTGCCCTACATCCTCATGTCATTCTGGCCGGGGACCTAAATGCCAAGCATCCGCGTTGGCATTACGGCCCCCGCGCGGACAGAAGAGGCAATGACATAGTCCACATGGTCGACGCGGACCCTCAACTTAGAGTCGAGGGCCCCTGGCAGCCCACTCATTATCCGCGAGGTCCAGGACGGCCATCCGTCATAGACTTCGCGATCATCAAACATTTCCCATATCACGTGTCACTCACATCCATCAACGCACTTCATTCCGACCATAATCCAGTGTTGGCTACTGCCAACACCCGGGTTGCCAGCCAAGAGGTCCCATATCAACACCGAAACGTCGACTGGGACTGTGTCAAGAGTTGCCTAAATGGCTCCATCCCTCCCAACCCCAACATCACCGACATCCCAACCCTTGAGGCGGCGGTCTCTTCCTTCACTTCTGTGGTGAAGCGAACGGTTCACAACCTCACCGTCCACACCCCAGCTCCTCTCCACCCAGACGTCCTACCCCTAGAGCTCCTTCTACTCATCCGCCGCTCCTGGGCGGCTCGCAGACTCTGTCAGAGGCACCGCACACGCCATAACCTAGCGCTTCTAAGGCGTCTACGCCACGAGGTGCGTCTCCAACTGCGCGAGCACAGAGTGCGCGCGTGGGAGGACACGATGTCTCGGTTGAACCTAGGTGACGGCAACGTGTGGCGGATTGCCAAACGACTGAGAAACCGAGGTGGATCACACACCTCCCCAATCCATGGCACCCAAGGCCTGGCCTATGAACCCCAAGCCAAAGCAAATGCGTTTGCTGAATACCTGGAGAGGACCATGCGGCCGAGAGATAACCCGCAGGACCTAGACTTCTCCGACCGTGTTCGTGGGGAGGTACGTCGATACCTTCGACGCCCTCTTGACGACGCGGATCGGCTTCCTATCGTCAAACCCAGTGAAGTCCAGGGCGTACTCCAACGTCTCGACCGCAAAAAGGCCGCGGGGCCTGACGGGATAACACCTGTCATGCTCCGCCACCTTCCCTTCAAGGCCGTGCTCTACCTGACTAAGGTCTTCAATATGTGCCTCGCCCTCAGCCACTTCCCACGTGAGTGGAGAGAGGCCCGGGTGATTTGCATATTGAAGCCAGGGAAAGACCCGGTCCATCCCGCCAACTACCGATCCATTAGCCTCCTACCCGTACTCTCGAAGGTATTCGAGAGACTAATACTAGCCCGCTTGTCCCCTATCTTAGGGGACATTCAAGCCATCCCACCACATCAGTTTGGGTTCCGGCCTGGCCACTCAACGCCCCAGCAGCTGCTGCGGGTGGTGGAGGCTGCCGCCCTGGGATACCAGGACAAGGCCTATACCGCCGCGGTATCTCTGGACGTTGAGAAGGCCTTCTCTACGACCTGGCATGCCGGTCTCCTACGAAAGCTCATCCAACTGGAGCTACCCACACGCCTTATACATCTATTACATTCCTACCTTAGACACAGATCCTTTGTGGTCTCAGTGGCGGGGAATAAATCCACACGCAGGCCAATCCGAGGCGGAGTCCCCGAAGGTTCTGTTTTATCACCCACGCTCTTCAGCGTCTACATGGCCGACCTACCTACAGAGCCGAACGTCAACATAGCTCAATATGCTGACGACGTGTTGCTCTACACAACAAACAAACATCCTAACAGAACCTTCCTCCCAATACAGCGACACCTCCGCCTTATCCAAGAATGGTGCAGGCGTTGGCGATTGTCCATTAACCCGGAGAAAAGCCGCGCCGTACTTTTTACTAAGCGCCGATTCCCCGCCAATCTCCCCACATTCACCTATCTGCGAAGAAGGATTGAATGGGTAAACTCTATCTCCTACCTGGGAGTGAAGCTCGATAAGGGCCTTACTTTTCGGGAACACATCAACGACTTGTCGGCGCGGGCCGGTGGGGCAACTGCCTCTCTGTACCCCATGCTGCGGTCGGGGATGCCAGTTCCCCTAAAGCTACGCCTTTTTCGGGCACTCATAATCCCACTCCTCCTATACGCCTGCGAAATCTGGGGCATGGCCGCAGATTCCCATCTCCTGCGTCTGCAGCGTATACAGAATAGAGGACTTCGGATAATCTATTCTGTATGCCGCGGATTCCCTTCGAGACTACTGCACGAAGCCTCGTCTCTTCCGTATGTGGAGGACGAAATTAGGCGCCGGGCAACAAAATTTTACGACCAAATTCCTCAACATAGGAGTGCCCTGATTAGGTCTCTTGGGGACTACAACCCCACTGAACGCACGCGTGTGGGACACCGGGTTCCCCGCATGGCTTGCGGGCATCCCCGGTAACGAAGGAGACATCCCTTCAACAGCGAAAGCTGAATACATCACAGTCCTCCAAGATAAGCTTGGATTCTAAATTCAAAATTAAATAAACCTCCATATTTGGACCGTTACACCAGCAGTGCCCAACGGAAGTTGCACACTGATTAAGCAGCCGCTGAGGAGCAAAATCTTGCTGCCTCCTTAAACCTACTACCTCAAACTTCACCCGCCACCCTGCAAAATCCTACATCCCGTCATAAAGTGGTTAAGCCCTAAAACGGCAGGTACACGTATGACACACCTCGGGCTGATCTCAGCCTGCCAGATAGCGTCGTCGTCGTCGTAACGGTCATTTCATTCTGACGAAGGCCATGGAGTTTACAATGGCCGAAAGCTCAATATTTTCAAACCTCACACGGCTGATCGCCCGTGAAACTTTAATAAATAACGTGCGCCGTGAAAGCTTTAAATCTTACAGTTAATAAATTGTTGAAATAGTTTGTAAAAGATAAATTGCTGAATTAGTTTAGATATTTGTGTATATGTAAAGTTACTGGTTTCCAGGAACTAGTAGGTTTAGTTAGTAGATGTAGTAATAGATGTAGGATTTATATCTGCACATTTTGTATAATTGTTTGTAGAATGTTTTTTATTAATAAAGTGGAATAGAATAAAATCGGCGGATAGTATGTCCTGGTATAGATTCTAGAAGCCAGGATAATAGTTATGCAGATTTTGTTTATTTTTTTTTTTTTAACGCGAACACCAGGTGCAAGCGTGGGAGGACAGGATGACCGGACTGGACGCCGATAGTGGTGATGTGTAAACGATCGTAAAATGCCTCCGCAACCTTCCAAGTTAGTATACCTCAGCCCTTCAGGATACCCGAAGCCTCGCTTACGATACCCAAGCCAAAGAAAATGTGTTCGCCGACTACCTGGAATGCACTATGTGCCCAAGAGATGACCCGCAGGATGAGCATTTCTCCGAACGCGTTCGTCGGGAGGTACGTTGATATTTCCGACGCCCCCGGAAGACATGGAACGTCTCCCGATCATCCGGTCAAGTGAACTCTATGGCGCATTACAGCGTCTGAAATAAATTAAAAAAAAAAAAAAGAAAGAAAGAAAACAACGTGGCGGGTCTCGACGGTCTCGCACCCTCATTCTCCACCAGTTTCCCTTCAATGCCATGCTCTGTTTGACAAGGGTTCTAAACATGTGCTCCAACGATGGCCATTTTCCTTTAGAGTGGAGAGACGCCCGGGTGATCTGCATCTTGAAGCCCGGAAAAGACCTGGTGCACCCTTCCAGCTACTGGTTCGACAGTTCTCGAAAGTGCTCTAGAGGATGATGAGTCTACAAGGGTTTACTTTTCGTGAGCACGTCAGGGTCCCGGATGCAAGTTCGCCTTAAATTACATATTTTCCGAGCCCTCATTATCTCCCTCATGCTTTACGCCTACGAGATCTGGGACATGGCCGCAGACAGCTGGGCCCTATAGCTACAACGGGCGCAGACCCGAGGACTCCAGTCCATCTTTTCTGTTCCTCTCCCTTTCCCCGTGAGACCACAACACGAAGCGTCATCTCTTCCGTACGTGGAGGATGAAATTAGGCGCCAGGCAGCAAAATTCAACGCGAGCCTAGCATCACATCAAAGTGTCCTGATTAGGTCTCCTGGGGATTATGGTCCAAGAATACGCCGCTTCAGATAATATTGGGTTCCCGACATGGCTTGCGGGCATACCAGGTAGCGCAGGAGCAATTCCGCCAGTAGCAAAAGCTGAGCTCCTCATTTAATCCCATTCAAGGGTTTTTGAGTTCTCAAAATTATCCCCAACTGAATTTAAATGTTTAATATTTAAAAATGTGCACAGACGCCAGGGTGCAGAAACTGCTGCATCCTGAGAGACAATTCTTAAGGAGCAATAAGCTTCCTCTTAATCCCAAATGTGCCTAAATTAAAAACAAGCCATCCTAAACAATCTTTCCAATAAATCCTATCTGTGGTTAAGGGACACTGAGAGTGAAATTTGAAAGTTCCACATTTCTTCATAGATTTTTCTGAAAGCTTTACTGAGTTTGTATTTGTATGAGAATAGGAGGTACACCAAATTTCATTAAAATTGGATAATTCGTTTATCATATATAAATTATTTTATGAATTTAATAGGCCTTCCCTCTTCTAAGCATTACAGCTCACTGTGGGCTTCAGCTTCCCTTAGCTTTTGCTTCCATTCATCCCTATCCATAGCCTTCCTTCTCCATATCCTAACATCGAGTAGTTGCATTGCATCCTTTCTTACACCGTCTTCCCATCTTCCACTTGGTGTTCCTTTTGGTCTGGTCTTATAAACTTTTCCGTCCAAAATTTTCTTGGGGACGTTTATCTGTCATCCTTGCCACATGTCCGGCCCATCTCAGTCTCCTTAGTTTTGTATCTTTCACAATGTCCACCTCTTTATATAGTTCGTATATTTCTTTATTCCACCTTATTCGCCATCTTCTATCCTCTTGTATTGGTACGTAGATCCTTCTCAGGATTTTCCTTTCAAATGTGCCTAACATTTTCTCAGAACTGGAGATTAATGTCCAACATGCACAACCATATATCAGCGCAGTCTTGATTAACGTTTTGTATATCCTGATCTTAGTTTTCCTGCTTATATATTTGTTTTTAAACAAATTCTGAAGCGAGTGATATTTCTCGTTTGCAGCCATTATTCGAGCTTTAATTTCTTTACTTTCATCATTAGTTTGATCTACCATTGTACCTAGATATTTAAACCTGTCCACTACCTCTATCTTATCGTTGCCTATCGTCCAAACAACATTATTTCTCTAATTATGTCTATTTTGTATCATTATTTTAGTTTTTTCTATGTTGACTTTAAGACCTATTAATCTAGCCTTGCTGTCCAACTCGTTATACAAATCTATCACGGTGTTTTTCTTTCTTCCTATAATGCTAATGTCGTCTTCATATGCTACTAATTGTGCTAATCTATAATATATTGTGGAATTAGTGTCTACATTTAGCTGTCTTATTATATATTCCAGTGTCAGATTAAATAATACTGGTGCTAATCCATCTCCTTGTTTAAGCCCATTCTCAATTTTAAAGCTATCTGTTAAACTATTCCTAATTTTAACATGTGCTGTTGTGTTTTCCATAGTAGCCTTTATTAGTCTTATTAATTTATTTGGGATTTTAAAATATTTCAATACTTGGAACACTTTCTTGCGATTTACACAATCGTATGCTTTATGGAAATCTATAAACATCTGGTAGATTTCTATATCATATTCCCATGTTTTCTCCAAGATTTGTTTTAGGATGAATATCTGGTCTATTGTGGATCTTCCTGCTCTAAAGCCCGCCTGATATTCTCCAATAATTTCTTCTGCATATTGCTTAAGTCTGTGTCCTATTATGTTGGTTAAGATTTTATACCCAGTGCATAGTAGGGATATGCCTCGGTAATTCTTGCATTCCAATTTGTCTCCTTTATTTTTATATATGGGTGCTAGAACGCTTGTCCTCTATTCTTCTGGTAGTTTTTCTTCCTCCCATATTTGCTGTATAATTGAGTGAATTTCTTCTTGTACTCTTCTTCCCCCATATTTGATCAGTTCTATTGTTATATTATCTATTCCAGGTGATTTGTTATTATGCATCTTCTGTATGACTATCTGTATATCTATCATGTTTGGTGGTTCCACCCTAATCTCTTCCTCCTCTTCAGCGTATCTTTCTTCCGCCTCTATATCTGTGTCCATTTGTATTTAATTTAATAGTTGTAGGAAGTATGTTTTCCATCTTTCCTTAATCTCTATTTCCTCAGCCAATAGTTTTCCTTTGCTGTCCTTAATTATATCTGTTTGGGGTTTGTAACCCTCTTTCAAATGACCAGTTTCTTTATATGCTCTTCTTAACCTGTTATTCTTCAGATCCTCTTCTATTTGTTTCAGTTTTTCCTCCATTTGTGCTCTCTTCTTCTTACGACATATTTTATTAGCCTGTCTTCTCAAGTCTTCATATACTGTCCTCTTGGCTCTTGTTGGTCTATTCAGCCACACTTTGTAAGCTTCATTTTTAATTTAACTATTTCCATGCATTCTTCATCGAACCATCTTTGCCTAGTTGACTTCTCCTCAATTCCTAAGGTGTTTGCTGCTGCTTCTTTCATAGCACGTTTCAACTGTGCCCATCGAGTTTCTATATTACTCTCATCTTTTGCCGTATATTTAGTCCCCTCTTCTAACTCCTGTCCAATTTCCTTTTGGTAATTCTTCCTTACAGTGGGTCTTGAAGTGTTTCTAGTTTATATAGTTCTAGTCTGTTGGTATTTATATTTTTCTTATAAATTAAGTTCCATCGAGTTTTAGATTTAACTAGGTAGTGATCTGTGTCACTATTGGCGCCCCTGTATGATCTTCTATTCTTCTATGTCTCTTGCCAATTGAAATGTGGTCTATTTGATTAGATGTCTTACCATCAGGTGAACGCCATGTTTGCTTATGAATTTCTTTGTGTGGGAAGAATGTTGAAGATATAACCATTTCTTTACTACAAGCAGCAAAATCGATTAGCTTTTGTCCATTGTTATTTGTGACATTGTGTAAGCTATGTCTACCAATTACACCTTGGTATATAACTTCCTGTCCTATTTTGGCATTACAATCACCTGTTATTATTATTATTATTATTATTATTATTATTATTATTATTATTATTATTATTATTATTATTATTATTATTATTATTATTATTATTATTATTATTATTATTATTATTATTATTATTATTATTATTATTATTATTATTATTATTATTATTATTATTATTATTATTATTATTATTATTATTATTATTATTATTATTATTATTATTATTATTATTATTATTATTATTATTATTATTATTATTATTATTATTATTATTATTATTATTATTATTATTATTATTATTATTATTATTATTATTATTATTATTATTATTATTATTATTATTATTATTATTATTATTATTATTATTATTATTATTATTATTATTATTATTATTATTATTATTATTATTATTATTATTATTATTATTATTATTATTATTATTATTATTATTATTATTATTATTATTATTATTATTATTATTATTATTATTATTATTATTATTATTATTATTATTATTATTATTATTATTATTATTATTATTATTATTATTATTATTATTATTATTATTATTATTATTATTATTATTATTATTATTATTATTATTATTATTATTATTATTATTATTATTATTATTATTATTATTATTATTATTATTATTATTATTATTATTATTATTATTATTATTATTATTATTATTATTATTATTATTATTATTATTATTATTATTATTATTATTATTATTATTATTATTATTATTATTATTATTATTATTATTATTATTATTATTATTATTATTATTATTATTATTATTATTATTATTATTATTATTATTATTATTATTATTATTATTATTATTATTATTATTATTATTATTATTATTATTATTATTATTATTATTATTATTATTATTATTATTATTATTATTATTATTATTATTATTATTATTATTATTATTATTATTATTATTATTATTATTATTATTATTATTATTATTATTATTATTATTATTATTATTATTATTATTATTATTATTATTATTATTATTATTATTATTATTATTATTATTATTATTATTATTATTATTATTATTATTATTATTATTATTATTATTATTATTATTATTATTATTATTATTATTATTATTATTATTATTATTATTATTATTATTATTATTATTATTATTATTATTATTATTATTATTATTATTATTATTATTATTATTATTATTATTATTATTATTATTATTATTATTATTATTATTATTATTATTATTATTATTATTATTATTATTATTATTATTATTATTATTATTATTATTATTATTATTATTATTATTATTATTATTATTATTATTATTATTATTATTATTATTATTATTATTATTATTGTTATTGTTATCGTTACCGTTACCGTTATCGTTATAGTTATTATTGTTGTTGTTATTATTATTATTATTATTATTATTATTATTATTATTATTATTATTATTATTATTATTATTATTATTATTATTATTATTATTATTATTATTATTATTATTATTATTATTATTATTATTATTATTATTATTATTATTACTACTACTATTACTATTACTATTACTATTACTATTACTATTACTATTATTATTATTATTATTATTATCATCATCATCATCATCATCATCATCATCATCATCATCATCATCATCATCATCATCATCATTATTATATCATTTGATGGAATTTGATCATATTCCTGTTCTAGCCTTTGATAAAATTCTTCTTTAATTATGTCATCCTTTTCTTCTGTTGGGGCGTGAATATTAATAAAACTAATATTCCTTGTTTTAGCTTTGATTCTTAATATATGTTGTTAGCTAATGCTGGATTTCTGACAATGAAGTCATTAATCCTCTTGCTCTCCAATATTTTTCACAGATGGATGGGGCACAAGAAGTGGCCGGGCATATTTGAAGGTGGTCTCGATCCATTTCCTCTTGCAGATCACATAGAGGACAGAGTGGTAAAGAATATATGCCAATTCTGTTTAAATGTTTTGCCAGACAATCATGTCCTGTAATCAACCTGAAGGTTGCAACTGCTGTTTTCCGAGGATACTCAGGAATCACTGTTTGAATGTTTGGTAGTTTCCATCTTTTATTCTTTGATTTTTCATAGTAATATTTTGCAATAATTTTTTTGAATTCAGAGTTGACTACTCTTTTAGCTGCCTAAAATGGTAGATTAACTATAGATTTTTGTACACCGCTGGTACCCTTTTTTGCAAGAAAATCAGCTTTCTCATTACCACTCAGTCCACAGTGAGCCGGTATCCATTGGAAGACTAGGTGTTTTTGAAGTGCTGTTAGATGGCTAAGCATCTTCCAACATTCTATAATAGTTTGGTTTTTTGGTAACAACTTGGAAGTAATTGCTATAATTGCTGCCCTGGAATCCGAGAGAATAACTGCTTGCTCAAAATGTGAAATTCTGTACAAAAGATTTTGTAGGGCCATTCGAATTGCTTCAATTTCTCCATCAAAGTTAGTAGTTCCATAACTTAAAGATTTGTAATAGGAAAAGAGGTGACATGTGACTCCAACACCTGCTCCATCTTGGTTTGATATCAATGATCCATCAGTATAAATATGGAGCCACTCATGTTCTGGGAATCTAGTATGGATTGTCTCTAATGCCAATAATTTTAGAACACTAGTTGGAGTATCACTTTTTTTAACTTCTTCTGTCAGGTGTAAATAATATGTGATGTCTAATGTATGTGTTGGATTGACTTTAGATATGAAGTTTTCCTTTGAATTAGGAAGGTGTACATCCTTCTTAATGTCTTGAATTTTGGAAAGAAAGCTCTCCTGAGTCTTTAGTGTATGTGTAAAATTTCTCTCGTGCCATGTATTGAATGGGAGTCTGATCAACTTTTCATGTTGAATAAGAGCCGCTTTTTCTATTTCATATTCAATGGGGTATTGGTTGGTTAGTATTTCCATAGCTGCTATTGGTGTGGTTTTGATAGCACCTGTAATTAATTATTCACAGACTTTGGTTTTGAAAGCTTTGAATTTTTTTTGTGTTTGCTGTTACAAGAACTTCGCTGCAGTAAGTAAATAATGGTTATATATATATATATATATATATATATATATATATATATATATATATATATATATATATATGTTGTTGTTAGCTAATGCTGGATTTCTGACAATGAAGTCATTAATCCTCTTGCTCTCCAATATTTTTCAGTGATGGATGGGGCACTAGAAGTGGCCGGGCATATTTGAATGATTCTTAATATACATATTCTTTCATTAATGGCTTTAAAGCCAATTACATTTGTTTTCATCTCTTTAGTTACTATAAATGCCACCCCACATCCTCGTACTCCTGTATCTTTCCCACTATAAAACATAGTATGCCTTTCCATGTTCAAAATATCTTTCCAATGCCAGCATATCTCTTGCAGTGCTGTTATGTCCATTTTATATTGTTGAATTTGCTGAACCAAACTGTTTAATGCTCCAGCTCTGAAAAGTGTTTTTATATTCCATGTACCAAAATAAATTTCCATTTTCTTTGCCTGTTTCCTTTTATCAATGATCCGTCCATTCCGAGGCTTAGCTAAGGGTTCTTTAACAAGGATCGTTTTGCTGGGCTAAGTTGTTGGCCTGGCACCAAACCCCCAACCTGGAGGCCCAGGTCCCCTATTTTTATCCCCAGGGGACTGGGTGACCCAGCTATACCAGCTATATTTAATAGGCACATTTTCAAAATGTAGCTCACGTCTACTGACTTTTCAAAATTCATTTATATTGACAAAACTGGTACTCTAAACCATGGGTAACAATTGTATGAAGAGATATTTCAAATGCGTTTGCTGACTATGCTGTACATATTTGTTCAATAACAAAGAAAACTTAATCAGTCAGTCTTCCAGCTGCCATGAGAGTGAAAAGTTCATGTGTTGTATTACCTTTCACAAAAGTAAATACCCATTTTCAGTGAGGCCTGCGCTAAGGGCCACCTAATTCTCAGGCATCCATGCATAATGGTGGTATGAGAATTAAATTAGTCATATGCTTTCCTTGCTGTTCGGAGGACATGGCAGCCATGTCACCTCGCAACTCACATCACCTCGCAGTTTGGAAAAGCAATATTTCAGCAATCCTTCTACATTAACGGGCAAACGTTGCAGATTCAATTTCAGTGCACCTGCAGAACCTATGTTCTTAAGGTATTTCTATTAAGTTGTGGACTAGAACTAAAATGATTCAGTTTTGGTGCTAGACTTATAGAACGTGACTTGAATCAGTCAAACAAAATCCGTGTGTTCACTATGGCTGAGCTGGCTAAAGCGTATTCTCTCAAATGCACAGTGTTAACTGACATGTGTTCGAATCCCACTTAACATATTTATTTCCCATTTTCTTTTTTCTCTCTTAACGGGAACATTATTATTTATATAACCCGTGCGAAATATAAAATTATACAAACTAATGGAATCTCTTTCTCATAAAGCTCCTCCTTTAGGTATCTTTATTCCGCGTACCGTTGTAACTTTTCCCACCATCTTATGAAAGCTGCAATACGATTAAAATTTTACAACTGAACGCTTCATAAGATATTAATTGCAATTACTGAAAATGAAGCAGGGAACATGCCTATCTCAATTGGGAAACATTCCTCCTGAAATTAATATTTCCCTTTAAACATTCACATTCAAAAGCATATCTATAAATTTCGTAGACTATTACCATATTAAAATATATAAGCTTGTAATAGTGTAAATTATCAGATCTGGATGCCATGAATAATATAATTAATGATACGTTAAACAGAACAGAATACAGTTGTAGATTACTTGAGGGTTAAGGAACCTTTGCACCCAGCAAGGTTGTCATGTCGTTTATTTCCAAGCAGACACAACGTTGCCATGTCCCCATTAACTCAATTCATGCGAATCTCCATTCCTGATAAAAAGCTGTAGAGAACTAAATACGTTTGTTAATTTGGTATTTCAGAAAATAAACATGCGAAAGACGAGGATCGAACCCTCGGCAGCTAGCAGGTCTGAATTTCACAGTCAACGATGAAGGACTTTTGGCTATTCGTCACTAGGGCACTAGCGTTGTACATTATGATATTAAGCTTGCTGTCACCTCCTTAGCAGCTAATTTCACTGCAAGGCGGAAAATTCGTGTGCAAGTTTAGAAATGGTTTAAGTGTTTTCTTTTTCTTTTCTAAGTATTAACTTACATTTATTTAGAGGAATAAGAAAATGGAATGTTTCTATAAAACCACGAGTATCGCAGTGTTTAGTGTGGAGTTGTTTCATTAATTGCTTTCATTAACAACAGACAAATAAAGATAAAATGATATAATAGCAACTGCACGTTCCCATTGAGAGAAGTATCGATAATTGAAAATAATGTCCAACACATTCACGCTCATTCATGAGGAGGATAGAATACTGAATATGTGATGATTTACAGGCAGCAGAAATGTTCTAAACTTATGATGTGATATTATCTGATAGGTATGTGTTATAGTTCACTAAAATTAACTTGGTAGTGATAAAAACAAATAGATAATCTCTTGCCCTGCTGATATATGAGACGTTGCTGTCCTGGAGATATGATTGCATTTAAACAGGGTGTATGGACACCGTCTAGCCATGTATATGCGATAACCTTGCGTAAACATCTGGGAAGTTTCACATTCTTTGCACTACGCTTTGTGGCTTTGACAGGTAGTACAATAACGTGTTTATATTTGAAACATTCACAGATTAAAATAAAAATTTATAATATCGTATTAAATGTAACCACGTTCAGCTGATCCGAAACACAGGAGACCAACTAAGTGGTGGAAATCTTCCATGGGTGGAATTGACTTAACTGAACAGACAGCAAAAAGTGCGCACATCTTTTGTAATCTCCTTTCCTCGGAAAGTGAAGGCAATATGCGGAGAAGGTAAACTATGAAAAACAGCGCTCCCAAAAGCTCACGTTGCCGGTAACTCCTACAGCTGATTTTTCATACGTGCCTAGCTGTCTGCTATTGTATGTCCCAATGCCACACTGCTATGTGTACAATGGTTTCAAGTGCAAATTCATTTTGCGTGGAAATTTCCCTCCTCTGGCTTGCTTCAACAACTGATTGTTGTGTGTATCCGGCTGAGTTTTCTGTATCAGCTGAGTTCCCAATGCAATAGTATACTTGATACAAAGTATCTTAAATACTCCACTTTTATTGTTTCATTTGCAGCAAAATATCAATACTAGGGCCATAAAGAGGTGGAGTCCCCGAAGGTTCTCTATATATCTCATGCTTTTTATCATTTTTTTTGGCTGACCTGCCTACAGAGCAACACATCTGTGAAGTCCAGTATAGTGATGTTTTGTTATTCTGTGCAAACAGAAATATCTGCAGAGCCTTCAACCCTACTAGAAATACCACTACCAGCTAGTAAAGCTAGATAAACACCAGCTTTAACGGAGCATATCGGAAACCTGTTCCATGGGTCATTAGGGCTTCTACTGCATTTTTTCCCATACTCAGGTTCTGGATACCAGTTCCTTTAAAGCTATGCCTGTTCAGAGCAAGATAATTCTTTTACTATATTTTGCCTGCAAAGTTTGAGGCATGCTCACAGACATTCGGTCTGCTATGACTAAAAGGGTACAGAATAAGGGTCTCAGGACTATTTATTCTACATGCTGTTCCTTCCCTGTGAGACTGCTTCATTAGACATCACCTTTTCCATATATGAAGGATAAAATAAGGTGCCAGGCCACTAAATTCTATGACAGTTTATTTTTAACAGACTGCCTTTGTTAGATCTCTTGGGGATTATAACGCCAAGTAACACCACTAGAGGTAAAACAAGATTCCTTGCATAGTACGTGACTTCACTAACAAAGGAGCAATTTCAACAGCAGTTAAAGCTGACACAGTGCTTCCAAGAGATGCTCGGACACAAAATTACAATAGTAACCCCAATAAGTAAAACATATTTTTGGAAAACACACAACATCAATGGTAGCACCCTAATCAGTAGCCATCAATGAGCAAAATTTGCTACTTCCATCCACAATCCCAACCTCAAACTTAATTGCCACCCTGCAACTCCTGCCTATCCAATAAGCAGTTAAACCCATAATAGGTAGGTATACTTAAAACATTCTCTTGGACTGACCCTCAGTCTACTAACACCACACTGAACTGAACTGGAGTATGGTACAAAGAACACCAAAGGAAATCTTCGGCAGGTTTTGTATGTTTTTCTGGAGGCTTTTGAGGTGTGAGCTGCACTGCTAACCTGGTCGCTCATAAAGTTTTCCACTTAGATTTTAACCCCTTCAAAGACATGTCCTGTAGTGGTCAATAAGATGTAGCTACCAATAATGTTAAGAGGTCTGAATGGCAAACTGAATGTACTCACTCTATCTCTGTCTCTTTTAGCCAATGCATTCGAGAGTGTAAACATATATTTCATTTCTACTCCATTTTGTAACCCTGGTTTGGGTTATTGGTTAAGGTTATTTAGCAAAAGGAGTGGCTCACCCTTGCACCATGGCCTAAATCAACCTATGAAATAGCCAGGCTTCATATAACAATAAATAATGTGGCATAGCTGCGAGGTGCAGTGCCGTGGCTAAATGGTTAGACCATTCACCTCTCACCAAAGTGACCCAGGTTCCATCCCATGCAACCACAGGTGGGATTTGTAGTGGACAAGGGGTGGGTTTCCTCTGGGTTTGCTGGTTTCCCCCTCCACCTCATTCCATCAGTGCTCCATCTTCATCCCATGTATCATCAGTGTCACTGCCTATGGTGCCACATGTAGTAAAAGTGAGCACTAAACACTACCAAAAAAGCAAGTTGCAGTGATTTTCTTAAGCACTTTTTGTACAGCTCAAATTATATTCACAGATTAAGAAACAAAAATAAAACAGAAGTATATG
This sequence comes from Tenodera sinensis, assembly GCA_030765045.1. Taxonomy (NCBI): domain Eukaryota; kingdom Metazoa; phylum Arthropoda; class Insecta; order Mantodea; family Mantidae; genus Tenodera; species Tenodera sinensis. Next base: position 201,332,861 of record CM060964.1, on the reverse strand, counting down.
AAAGCAATCAGCCAACTAAGGCCATATATCTAGGATATGCTTATCTACACTTATAATTCACAGAACAGCCATCATGAAATGATGCAGCAATTAAAACAACATTAAACAAGTTGAATAAAAGGACTTCAGCATTCATTGGTGCTTCTATTTGGAATTACATATAATGAGCATTTGTCTGAATTCTATGCTTTGATTTTATATAAGTGAACAGACAAGCAGCCAGGACATGTTTATAGAGCCACTGCCTCCTGTACAGCCTTCACCAGAACCAAATAAAAAGTTATCTAAAATACTAGAATAAGATCAGCCATTTCACACATCATTATATACTGATGGTAGTTTCAAAGGACTTAAAATTTAGTATTTATGTAATACATTTGTTAAATCAGCAAGATTTGTATATTTAAAATAAAAGATCTCACATTTTCATAATACAATGTTTTAATCCACATATCAATTGTGACTTTCATCTTCGTTGATCAGAATGTTGTAGAGAAATAACACATTATGTAAACAACTGTTTTACTGTAAATTATGTTAACTTTTATCATAACATTAATTATAAACATTTCTTTATCTTACTATAATCAGGTGAATGGACACCGGTCACAAATGCACTATGTGCATTGGCTTGTTCTCTCCAACAAAGATCCTGACACCATGAAAGAGCATCACAGCTGTGCTTCAGTCACTATAGCTTCACTGCAATGTTATCTTTCACAGTCAATAGTTCTGTTTTATCAATTCAACCCAATTGCAAAAATAAGATTCTTGGCTGGCTATTGGAGCAATGAAAATGGATTGGAGCTGTACAATGGTTTCCAGTGGTACTTACACCAAAGCTTGTACAATATAACTGTAACCACCACTTTGCTGGTATGTATGAAATGTTTGGAGTGCATTATTTGTGCTTTTACAATTCTATGAAAGAATGTTTGTCAAACAATGTACCTTCTGCTCTATTATAAAGAATGTTCCAGTATTCGTTCAAGGATAACCGATATGATAAACTACCTGTCCATTCAGAGCAAATTTGCATATTCTCAAATCGCACCACTAAACAATGCACACCAAGAAGGAGGCTGCACTGTACCAAGTGGTTAGATCATTCGCTTCTCACCAAAGTGGCCCAGGTTCCACCCCAGGCAACGGCATGTGGGATTTGTGGTGGACAAAGCAGCACTGGGGCAGGTTTCCTCCAGGTTCTCTAGTTTCCCCCACCATTTCATTCCACCAGTGCTCTTTAAAATATGCACTAAAATATGCTCTAAAATGCTACATATATATATAGGTAAATAATTTGATACATCTACTCACAGTGAACCTTTTTCCTTATATTACCTCATCCTGGAGGATATAATTTGATTTGCAGCACATGATCATCATTTTTTCCGAATGTTCAGGAGTAAATTTATGACGTTTATCAGATAATATGAGCTTGTATGCAGAGAAGGACCTCTCAACATCCACAGACGTGATTGGACAATTTTTATAAGCACTAATACGCTCTGGAGGAATTTCCCCTGGAATTTTCACAGTCACCTTGGAGAGCTAACAGAGCTAACAGAGCATAAATATTAAAATCAGGATTTCTTTGTAATGCACTGCACAGTTTTGCACTCAATATTTCCTCATACTTTGAAGGGGCACACTGAAGTTCACTCTTCACTTCCTCAAACATTGATATAGATGCATGAAGGGACAAACCACCCACTTTTAGTTTTTATATTGCTTGAGGTATAATTTTGAAATGCGCCTTTATAATAGCCAAGTCTCTCAGCAATGTTTCATTTCTGAAAATGTCCTGTGAACGTTGAATTGCCAAAGCATCATTTGGATTTAGACTGCAGACCACTTCTTTAACTGCACTGAAATTGTCAGAGTAAAAGAGAGCAGCTTTTATCCACGTATCCCAGTGGGCAAGAATTGATTCTGGGGTTAGAGGATGTTCCGGGAGTTGTTCTCTATAAGCAGCTACTCAGCCTGGGGCTTTTACAAATACTTTCTTCATAGTAGAAATTAAGGTATTTACTTCAGGAAACTGCTCCTGCTTCTGCTACCCTTTGAAGCCCATGCACAATACATGTAATGTGGATTAAGTGGGGATAAAATACTTTCAGTCCTGAAGCCACTCGCAGCATGTAGGCTGCAACATCTGAAAGCAAAACCTGAAATTTATATTCATTACCTGCTTCTGGCCATAATATTCTTAAAGCATTGTTGACAAAGCAAGCAGTAGTGGAATTATTAGTTTTCTTTAACACCCTAGAAGCGATCAAATATGGCTTTCCTGGCTTGTCTTCACTGAGTTTACATACTAGAAAATTCACCACTTGACACCGACAGGGGTCAGTCATTTCGTTCACCACACCCCATATCAAACAATCTTTCAAATCATCTTGGATTTCTTTAATTGCTGTTTGGTAACAGTCTTCAAGATAGTTTTTCCTGAGGGTTGATTCATTTGGAATGGTGTGTTTACAATATTTATCTAAGAAATTCCAGAATGTGGGATTGCTAAGTGAGTTCCACTGGATATTTGCTGTGATTAGCGCATGGCATAAATCACTGCAAAATTAGTTTCTCAAGTTAGATAACGAGGGTTTTTGTTGTGTCAATAATGTTTGCTTCAAGGAAGTTTGTTTCTTTTCAGCTGCAAGATGTTGATTCGTTGTTGAATATTGGCTTAGCTGAAACTTTTTCACACACGTAATTTGTTTATTACACACTTTACAGAAGACTACTTTTCCGTCTGTAGTGTAACCCAAGTGATAGTCCTTAACCCACTGTTTTAAAAGTTCACTTTTTGTACTTCTGAATTTCGACATTACAACTTGCACACAGGACAAACAACAAACCACTAATTAACAGCAGAATGAAATTATCTTCTGGTGCTGATAGCAAAGCGGTGAATTCTGCAAACATCTACTCGTATCATGTGAAGCTGAGTCATATACACACAAGAGGCTCAATATGGGTTGCCTCGCTTGTATGAAAGCAGTATGTTACTTATATTATACAAATTAGAAAGTATTTAAATAATCAATTTATAAAATAGTAGTCAATACTGTAAAAAATTTGATATATGCACAAACATGCCATAATCATGAAATATGCAATTATACCTTAAATATGATAATATATGTACCATAAAACTTTACACTCAGAAAGAGGTGGACTTCAAATATGCTCCAAACTTTGTTTCCATATCATAAATAAAAACAGAAAAAACATGCATTTGCATATAAATCTGATGTCTGATCATCGATGTCACCGCCTGCTGTGCCGTATGTAGTAAAAGTGGATGTTAAACACCACAAAAAAAAAGAAGACACCAAGGAGAACCAAATACATCAGACAGCAGTAGGAACACTGAAGAACTTGGTGTTTCGGTACTTTATAGGTAAACATATTAAATTAGATGGTGTAGCAAAAATACATGTGTTTCATGGTACAAAATCAATAATCTGATTAAAAGTGAGGAGTAATAAAACATAGTGAACCAAAGCTCATCTGCCTCCATGTCAGAAAAATGAGTTAAAAGTGCAGATACACCAGAAGAGGTTATGAAAGAAATTTACAGTCTGGTAAGGCATGTTAAAAAAAAGTATCTCAAAATACTGGTGCTAGTGAATATGATTGTAAGAAGGGACATAAAACAGGCCTATTTAGACAGGGTGAATTAAAATATACACTGGGTTTGTGGGGTTCTGAGATGTAAACTTGTAGACATAAACAAGTAGATAGGTATGAACTGCTTAGGGAGAGATGGGCTACACCTACATAAATAGGAAGGGAGTCATCAAGCTAGAAAGGATAATTAAAAACAATAAATATGTGCATGGTTCAGGGAAACTGATGTCAAGGAGAGGTGCAGGGAAGCAAAAAGATCATAATTTTCTGCTGCAAACACAGGAAGGTACAGATACTTTAGTATCTTTCATCAAAACATTCAACATATCACAAACAAAATAGCAGCAATTGAACAAAAAATCCTACACTACAGCCAAATGTATTAGTTTTCACAGAACGAGGGTTAAAAAGTAATTAACTAGATGCAAACAGCTATAAAAATTATCTTAGCCTCTAGCTATGATAGAGGAAAACATAAAATTGGGGCAGTAGCCATATATGTGCAGCAAGAATAATAAACCTAAGAAAATAAACTTTAATGTATACTATGAGGAGATTTTCTGTGAATTGTCAGCAATTGAAATTACGTTTAAAAAACAAAGCTTGTTATCCTAGGGGATTATAGTATGCCAAAAACAGAAAAAAATCATTAAGGAAACTAGAGTTATGTCTACTTAATTTGGTAAAAAATAATCAAATTAGTGTAATAGAAGATTTTAATATTGATAGCTTAGTGGACAGTGTAAAGAAAAAATTTCTGCTAGAAATGGTAAAACAAGGTAATCTTAAGTTAATAGAGAAGGCCCTGAGGTTAAAAATAAAGAGGCTAACAGAGGTTAAAAGAATTGTGAATAAAATAGTACTAAACGCATTAAAATCTAATGTCAAGTAAATAGTATGGAGAAATGTGTATGAAACGGCAAGTATACACAATATATTTTGACTCTATTACTGCAATATAATTATGTTTAGAGAAATCAATCCCCAGGCATGCAATAGTATGTAACATGCATAAAGCTAGCAATTGATTCATGAAAGGTATAAATAAATAAAAAAAAAGAATGATGTTTCTTAATAATTTACAATCTTTCAATCTAGATGAAATTCACTAATAACATAAAGAATTGTAAAAAGTCCTGAATAAAGTAATATGTGAAGCAAAGAAACTTCATCCGTAAGGTTCTCCAAAATTCGGTTAACAAAATTAAAAATAAATGTGGGATGTAAACTCATGGAACATATACTCAATAGATGTTTAATTGCTAAGATTGAGGCAGGGGAGGGATTTTCTCCTCGTCAATTTGGTTTTCGGCAAGGATTGACTACCATAGATGCCATTCACGCTGTACAAACATTTGTGAGCAATGCACAGACTGTTTCTCCTAGGTATGTTGTCCTGGTGACACTGGATGTTAAGAATGCTTTTAATTCAGCACACTGGAAAGGCATAATTGCTGAACTTAGGCGGCGTCAAGTCGCCCCTTACTGAACAAGGCTTCTTTATCCATAACTGGATAATTCTGGAGGGTGACACCAAGAAACTGGATATGACGTGCGGTGTGCCACAAGGTTCAGTTTTGGGACCCACTCTGTGGAACATTACCATAATGTCCTCCGAGTGCAGTTGCCATAGGGAGTTACCTCTCTTGCATATGCTGATGATTTAGCCCTTCTTGTATCCGGAGAATCCCGCGAAGAGGTGGAGGATAAGATAGAATGGGCTACACACCAAACTGAAATGTGGATGTTGCGAAAGGGCCTACAGTTGGCTTCTCAGAAGACTGAGCTTGTTATTCTGGAAGGTAGACGTTCCTTACGAAAAGTGACTGTCAATATTAGTGGAATATCACTAATTTCTCAATTGCGCTATCTGGGTCTTCAGTTTGGCCATAACATGAACATGGGTGCACACCTTAAATATGTGGTTGGTACGGCAGAAAAGATGATCGCTGCTCTGAGTCGCTTAATGCCCAATGTCAGTGGTCCCAAACCAGGTACTAGAAAACTCCTTGGTAGCGTGGTTAATTCCATCCTCCTGTATGGTGCGCCTGCTTGGAAGGACTATATATGTGATAAGGCAATATACCAAACTTGGCTAGAGCGGGTACAGCGGAAGGTTGCACTACGTGTATGTTATGCCTACAGAACAACCTCAACGAAGGCTCTACAGGTTATAGCTGGGATTATTCCCATACATCTATTGATCCAAGAACGCACCTATGATATGGGGGCTAACTCTAGGGGACACAAGATCTTGGTCCAAGAACAGACCCTTCGACAGTGGCAGATGGAGTGGACACAGGAAGTAAGAACAGCTCAGTGGACTAAGCTGCTGATTCCTGAGATCCTAGCCTGGACATCTCAGAGGTATGGAGATGTCAGATATTATCTGACACAATTTCTGACCGGCCATGGCCGTTTTAAATCTTACCTGCACTGCATGGGGCTGATCAATAGAGAAATCTGCTCATACTGTACACAAATTGACACTCCGGAGCATACGATTTTACATTGCTCCGAATGGATTGCTATAGGTCATTGGTCTTATGTCCAACTAGGCCAGATTGTAACCTTGAACAACATTTTACCTCTTCTACAAGAATCCCAGGAAAATTGGCGCACAATTGACCAAATGATTACCTCCATTCTCCGGGTGAAGGAGCAAGATGAACATACCAACCAACCTTGATGTGGCCTGTGTTGCACAGCATGTGATGGCTACACTAGTACATCAGTATACTGACCATCTTTCAGGCATTTCTTCCTGAAGTAATAGCACTTGGTGGTTCCAGGAAGAACTTCTCATGGCCTATAGACTGTGTACTTTCTCAATTATATAATAGCCTGAATGAGAAAATTGTAATATAATTTTGAGCAAATAAAAAAAAACTACCGCCACAGCCATGACAACGACCATGACAACTACCACGATGATGACCACAACAGCAATGACCACCACGACCATGACGACCACCATCACCATCATGACCACAACTACCACCACTACTACTATGACCATGACCACCACAACCATCACCATTACTATGACTGCTGGCCACTACTCCAATTATAATTATAGCTACGACACAACTCATATTTTATACACTATGGCAATGTGATTGCTAATCTGTAACCATTGGAAAACCAAGAATACAAATGCCTGTCAATACTACATTATTTTCCCTTATAGTTTATTCCCTATTGAGTGGTGGTGTTTAAGGGCCCGTCGACAGCTAGGTCATTTGGGTTCCCTATTGATGTTAACAGAATAGCTGACTAAGTACAAAACACTGTGCAGTATGTAATTTTAGCTCAGCAATTACTGTCACATGAAGTTATTCACTATCACTTAAATAAGAAGATTCGTTAACACTAAGTGGTGGTTCCAAGTTCAAAAGCAAAGTCACATCTGCAGACAATTGTCCAGTTCTCTTTTGAGAAAGTCTCCTAAGAGATGAAATGACTGGGTCAGAAGATATTGGAAGCATGGAAGGTTGATCATTATTAGTGCCAATTCATGATGTTTTTCTTGCATGTTCTCTTCTGATTCGTCTGTAATCATCATTGCATGCTTCTAGTGCCTCTTCTGATAATTACCCTGTGGGTAGGAGACAGGACTTAATTATTTCTGACCCATGTATCAATAACTTATACACAGTAGCTGGAAAATAGTACAATGGATAGTGTTTACTGTATGGTGCCCCAGTTGTTTCAGTGAATACTGAAAATGCACCTATGTCCACAGTATATCCACTAGCGATTGTTTCTAAACTTACACAGACATGTCCAGTCAAACATCTCTACTCATTACAGCTGAACTTTGAGTTAGGTTTCTAAAGAAATGTATTGCTGTATTCCCATCATTCCATGCTACCCACAGGCTTCGGTGCATCTACTACAGGTCCCAATTGCAAGTGAAATTTTTCTTGTATTTTTCCCTTCTTGGCTTCAAATTTTAATTTAACCATGTCCCCTTTAACCTGCCACTTTCTAATATATAATCTATATCTGTACCTATATACAAATTCCAAAAATAGCATTTTATAACAATTTTTCTAAATTCTCTTTAAATAAACAAAATTCAAAATTTAAAACCGAAACACTGAGTAATATTTAGATCAGCAAACATGTAAATTTTGCCATAATATGTGGGTGAGGATAGCATAAATTTAAAGTGCATACATTTAGCATCAACATCCATAGCTAGATCACAAAATAATATCACCACAGTTAACCACTTACTGCGACAATCTGATGTTTGCCATTGCTGTTTTACAGTGATTTGGAGCCACTAACAAGATACTGCTGGTTGTGGTAAGATATAAACCAAATGCCTTGCTCAAAGTGATTACGAAAAGCATCACAAGATACTTTAGGGTGTCTGCAACAGAATACCGGACCATCATATTCCTACCCTAAAAAGTGATTTTTTTTAAATTTTGGCTAGATTGGAAATTGCACACTGTACAATGGTGTGTCATAAGCCTCAAACTCACACTACTGGCTGTTACTTTTGTACATGCAATGTGAAGGATTTTAATGCAAAAAGCAAAAGAAGAATTGTGTACCCAACTTACCATCTCTTACGGGATGATGCTGGTATTCCTATATCTAAGCCACCTACAGGCAAGACAGTAGTGAAGTTATTTCAGATACAGCCAGTATCACGTAAGTCCAATGTGCTCATTCCTAAAACATCAAAAGCTCCACAACCATAACTAAATAATATAGTAAGGATACACCTTCCCAAGGACACAGCTCAGCTATTCGGCTCCTGACTACAGAAAAACCACTTAATTGCAGCTGATACATCAGTGACTGTCTACAGGAACAGAAAAATATCTCGTGCAGTATTTCAGTGATGAAGAGAATATAGCTTACTGTAATGTGACAAAAACAACAAAATCAATCCAGTTACTTTTTTATCGTTTTTTTTTCTTCTAAACTTTTGCACAAAAAAGGAGTTCTCTTCTACTGACATTAACACAGTTTACAGTTTTTCGTGATATTAAAACTTCCAACTGTTTTTTTCTCATAGCCTTGACTCAGTTCTTTGACTTCTTTCTTCACTTTCTCTGTCTTGAACTCTGACAATACAATCACTCATTAAAACTTCTTCACTTCAACAAGAAGTAACTTTCACAATGACAGTGCCACACACACACACACACACACACACACACACGGCTGTCTCGCACTAACTGACACACTGGCTGACTCAAAACTGTAAATGTAACTTGCTCTTCTGCTATTTTCTTGCCTCCTTACATAACAGGGTGGTCTCACACAGACTTTTCATGAACTTCTTCAAACAAGCCGGCCACCAGACACTTCTTGAATCATCTGGAGAAAACTCCTATTAGTTCTGGCACTCTGATTATTGTCATGTATTTGCTTGCATAAGTGATTTGAGGAAGCTTGACCATGAGCGTCTTTGTTAGCTCACCAGCCTGGTATCTGGTGTGAAGTAGCTTAGCCCAAGTATCCTTTGTTGTATGCTGTGCCTGGTGTCATAGAAATAACATTCAAGACTTCATAAACAAACTGGGTTCTGTTAAATATGATCCAAATTACTGGTGGCTATTTATCGGTTCTAGTAAAAGAATTCTTGAGGGGGTGCTGCTACACAGTGGTAGTACTCTTTCTTCAAAGTCTTAAGGGTATGTTGTTATACAATGGTAATGCTCTTTCTTCAGTTCCAGTAGCACACTCAGTGCTGCTGAAGAATCATAAAAATTTGAAGTATGTTTTTGAGAAAATTAAATATGCTTAACATCGGTGGTTGATGTGTACAGATCTGAAAGTAATCTGTATGATAATAGGCCAACAGCAGAGATTCACAAAATTTCTATGAAATTTGTGAGAATGGAATAGTAGAAATATGTTTAATAAATTACAAATAAGCAGCATTTTATTGCACCTCACATGCTTCAAACTTAAATATTGTATATGTGACTGAAAATAAGACTGCTACATTTTAATTAGTGTTGCAAGCATCAATTTTATCATTTAAATGTCATATATTTCAAACTATCTGCAGCATATGTGAAGCTATTGAAATATATAAATATCCCTACAATTTCAATAAGAAAGAAGAAGCTATGAAACTTAACAGCAACTGGTATCCCGTCATTGAAGGCAAGAAATGGCACAAAACAGGAGAAACTGAAGTAAATCAATCAGGAGGAAACAATACTTTGGGTGAGGCCCGCCCCCTCCTTCTTGCCATCTGCCATCCGGATCAGTCAGCGGAGGCCACTCGAGGGATAAATACAGCAGCTCTGACAATCCACACCCACGGGTGCAGTACTGTACCTGCCTTTTCACCTCCAAACAATGACTTCCTTACCAACCTCTTCCAGCAAGACCCAAAAAGGTCTTGTAAGCAGTCTGCAACAGCTGTTGCCAACATCTCCACTGGTGCTGTCAAAAACTCCTCATCCATCAAGGCAAGGAAATGCACTGCTGCCACTCAACGCGCAAGCGGAAGAGGCAAGTGCCGAAAGCTCGAGGCATCCGAGCATGCCACCAACCAGGGTCTCCCACGCGAAGAAGATTCTCGTGCAGGCCAAAACACGGAGTCAGACTTCGATGACTGTCATAGTCTACGCACAGCTTTCTCATCACGCATTGGCAGAACCTCAGTGTTCTCCTGCAGGTCCTCCGTCACAAAAGACGAGGATTTCAGTTCTCCTCTGGTGAGGAATAAAACCCTAAGCAGGAGGGAGACCAATTTTGTGAGGTGGTCTCACGTAAAGCCCATCGGCTGGCCAATTTAGCCAAACTGGCACAAGAGCGCCTGCAAAACCCACCCCAACCCCAAACACCCATCCCACCCAAGCGGCACGTTCCACCGATCATTGTGGACGACCTTGTAGGGTCGGTCGGCTTTCTCAAGCTAGTAATGCTGACCCTTTCAAGGGAGTGCACGGTGCGGCGGAGCAAGAACTTCTACATACTCCAGGCCAAATCGGCCGAAGACTACCACACCATTCTACGCAATTTAAAGGAGAAGGGTATCCCCCATTTCACCTTCGGGCTAGATAGAATACGCGACCTTCGCAGGGTTATCCGCGCACTACCTGTGGACATACCCGTCGATGAAATCGTGGCAGAACTCACCCGCCAGGGCATCACCCCCAGATTGGTCAAGCAGCTGACCAAGGCGGCTCCAGATGGGCAAGGGCCCAGGACACCTCTCTCCCTCTTACTAGTAGTGGTGGAGCGAGCCAACGACCCGGAGGCAAATATAGATGTTGTAACAGTCATCTGTTACCTCTGGGTACATATAGAACCCTGCAAATCTTTTGGCGCTCTCCCTCAGTGCCGTCGATGTTTGGCCAGCCACTTCTGTCACCGCAAACTGCGCTGCCTTAGGTGCGGTGACGAACACCTCAAAGAGGTCTGCCCGAAGTCATGAGAGGATGTGCCCAAGTGCGCAAACTGTGCCGGCGCACACGTAGCGTGCTACGCAGGCTGTCCGACCAGAATGACTATCATAGCCTCCAGACAACCACCACAGGTGACCAATCCTGCCATGTGTGACAGCCATCCCCAGACAGGTCCTGCTCCGGTAGGGCCAGCACGGGGTTTAGCGTACGGCGCAGTTACTAATGGAGCTGTGGGTACAACTGCAGGGTCGCGTGTGAACACACAGCAAACACTTCCCACAGCACAAACACAAGCTCGTAAACTCCCCAAGACCCCTCCTACCATCTAGGCCGGGTAGACATCGCCATTCTCGGAGGCCTCCTACCGTCTCCGAAGCTCAGAGCGAGCGTGGGGTTTCCACGCGTACCCGTCAGCCGAGGGTTGACATGGCCGAAGAGACACCGGCGCTACCCAACCCTCCCGTACTTCCACCTCTCCAACAAACCTCCACCCCTCCCACACTGCAGATTTTGGATGCGCTGGCGTGACTGCAGCAGCTGCTGCATAACCACGTCCGGAGGATCTGTGAGCTGCTAGTTAAATTCCTATCTCCCAACGACCAAGCCACCAAAATGGCCACTGCCATGGAGGGGCTCGCGCTACTGACCATCATCATCCATACGGCCCATAATGGCGGATCGAACTAGGTAAGATTTGATCAGTTTTAGGTTTTAGAAAGTTATGTTTTTACCAGTTGCTTAACTTTTAACTGTTTTAGCTCTCGGGTTTAGATATTTTCACTTTTTTTAGTTATTTTAACTTTCACATTTTAGGTTTTTAGGGTGAGGTTTTATTGTTCGCTTGTTTTATTCTTTGGACTTAGGGCCCTAATGACCTAGCTGTTGACGGGCCCTTAAACAATACTCACTCACTCGAACTAGGTCTCGTACCTTGTTTAGGTTCGCGTTCTGGAACGCGTGTGGCCTGGCCGGTCAGGGGAACGAGCTCCAATATTTTGCTGGAGCGCATGCCCTAGACCTCATCTTGGTTTCGGTAACACATCTCCGTCAAATTGACACATCCCGTCTCCAGGGCTATCACTGTCTCAGATCGGACCGCGTGGGTCGTCCAGGCGGGGGCATAGCGATCTACGTGAGGAGAAATGTAGTCCACAAACCCGTCCAGCTCCCTCCACTTCAAACCCTAGAGGCCACGGCCACTTGTGTCCACCTCGCAGGTACTGAAGTCCTGATGGTGTCTGCATACCACCCACCCCGGAGACAGTTCGTAGTCAACGATTACTTCTCCATCCTCACCCTACATCCCCTAGCCATTCTAGCCGGGGACCTAAGTGCCAAACATCCGCGTTGGCATTGCGGCCCCCGTGCGGATAGAAGAGGCAACGAGATCATCCGCATGGCAGATGTGGACCCTCAATCCAGAGTAGAGGGTCCCTGGCAACCCACTCACTATCCGCGAGGTCTGGGATGGCCATCCGTCATAGACTTCGCAATCATCAAACATTTCCCCTGCCATCTATGACTCACATCGGTCAACGATCTTCATTCAGACCATAAGCCCGTGTTGGCCACAATTAACACCCGGGTTGCCAGTCATGTTGTCCCGGTTCAACACCAGAACGTCGATTGGGACTACGTCAAGAGTTGCCTGAATAGCTCCATTCCTGACAACCCTAACATCACCGACGTCCCAACCCTAGAGACTGCAGTCTCCTCCTTCACCTCCATCGTGAAGCGAATTGTCCACAACCCCAATATCCACACCCCAGCTACTTTTCATTCAGACGTCCTACCTGTAGAGCTTATCTTACTCATCCGCTGCTCTTGGGCGACTCACAGGCTCTATCAGAGGCACCACACCCACATCACCTAGCGCTTCTAAGGTGACTATGCCGCGTGGTTCGTCTCTGACTGCCTGAGCACAGAGTGTGCGCTTGGGAGGACATGATGACTCGCTTGAACCTAGAGGATGGCGACGTGTGGAAAATCGCTAAGAGACTCCGTAATCGAGGTGGGTCACATACCTCCCCCATCATAGGCACCCAAAGCCTGGCCTACAAACCCCAAGCCAAAGTTAAAGGGGTGTGCCGAATACCTAGAGAGGACTATGAGGCCGAGAGATGACCCGCTGAACCTAGACTTCTCGGACCGTGTCCGTCGGGAGATACGCCGATACCCGAGGAAGCGGATCGTCTTCCCATCATAAAGCCTAGCGAACTCCAGGGCACACTCCAGTGCCTCAACCCCAAAAAGGCCGCGGGGCCTGGCAGGCAAACCCCTGTCATTCTCCGCCACCTTCCATTCAAGGCTGTGCTCTTTCTCACAAAGGTCTTTAATGTGTGCCTAGCCCTGAGCCACTTTCCACCCGAGTGGAGAGAGGCGCCGGTGATCTGCATTTTGAAACCAGGGAAAGACCCGATACATCCTGCAAACTACTGCTCTATAAGTCTCCTCTCTGTTCTCTCGAAAGTACTCGAGAGACTTATACTTGTGTCTGCAGCGTATACAGAATAGAGGACTTTGGATAATCTATTCTGTATACCCTAGATTCCCCTCAAGACTACTACACGAGGCCTCATCTCTTCCGTATGTGGAGAATGAAATTAGATGCCGGGCTACAAAATTCTATGATCTTTTACCACAACATTGGAGCACCCTGGTTAGGACTCTTGAGGAGTATAATCCCAGAGAATGCATGCTTGTGCGACACCGGGTTCCCCGCATGGCTTTCAGGCACCCTCCGGTAACAACGGAGCTAACCCAACAACAGCACAAGCTGAGCTCCCATACAGTCCTTTCAAGAGAAGCTTGGATTCAAAATTCAAAATTTTAACCTCGATACTTGGATACACACTTCAACTGTGTCCAATGAAGGTTGCATACTGATTAGCAGCCGCTGAGGGGCACAAAGCTGCTACCTCCCTTCTACCCACAGCCCTATAATCACCCATTACCCTGCAAAATCCCATATCCTGTCATAAGTGGTTAAGCCCTAAAATGGGCAGGTACACGAATGACACACCTTGGGCTGTTCTCAGCCTGCCAACAGAAGGTCGGCTGGTCGGTCCACACCTAAGATGCTATACTAACTTCTCCGAGGAGGCTACGACCGTGCCACTGAAGATGACTGCTGCAGCTGTGGACGGAACATCTGGGTACTCAAACTCCAGCAGACCATGGCCTAACAGCCTGGAAATAACTCCTAATTATATTGACTCTGGCTGTGAAAGCCTACGCTCTCTCATATCTGCAGTATGTTCCAGAAATATTACATTCCTCTCATACTAAAGTCTGTTGTGTTTCACTGGTGATGGTGCCATCTTGCAGTGATGTGACATATAAATAAATGCAGGCACATCTTGAGGTGGAGATCAGAACATCCTGTTTTTTAATGTTCATTTTTGATCAATCAGTATTATAGTGCTTTATAGACCTGTGTTGTTAAACAATCAGTAACATACTGATTTGCTGTGGTTGGCTGTAAGGGCTGCTCAAATGAAACCTAAGGAAAATTAATTTAACAAACTAATAATATTTATAGATGAAAGTAAGTAATGTTACTATTGGCAGTCATCTGATTCTGAAATTAGAATTTCATAAAATAAATTCTTGTTTTTAAATAATACAGGAAATGATGAAGTAGAATCAATAATTAAATTGATTTATTGAGAAGGCAATCCAGCAGAGAGAAAATATAAACTCAATATAAACCATATTGTATCAAGTTAACATGTATAGATTACTCTGTATAGGAAATTTGTTTCCTGTTATCAGATGAGAAAGGATTGATAGATAATTAGTTAGCAGAGCATGAGAAGTTAGGTCATTAGGGACCAGGTACAAATTTAAGGAATTGGCCACGGGTAATTGGGTGATTACAAAGAATTAACAGAACTGAAAGTGGAACATTGCAGAGTAGCTTTGAAGTAAATGGATTTCTAGGAATTAAAGATGGTAAATGGGAAGGTCTTGTCTGATAGCCAGCGTGTAGAGAACACCTATTGAGCTCTTCTGTGAGTAGCGTTATAGCTACACAGCCTTCTCTGGTGACAAGTGTAGGAGCTACACATAACTTTGTTGCTAGCTGTGTGTTAGCAACACGCATTTAGGTCCTTCTGCAATGGTTGTTGGTTTTACACAGTTGTCTGTCCATAACAAGGAGAATTATATTCCTGTATATAGTTACCAGTGCTTCAAGTAATTTTAGTTTCTATTGTATTACATTGGTCGACAACTTCTCAATGACATCTTGGCAAAGCTGCTCCTCAGAATTATTACTAACAGCAACATTACATTACAATTGCCATTTATATTTGATCTACCCTGGTATAACCCTAGTGTACATGTAACATAGGATTCCTTTGCTGTATTACATATTAAATAATTCTATGAACCATTTTAATATCACTTTCAGTCACAAAATACTCTGCAACGCTTATGGTCTAATTCAATATACATCATTGCATACCGGATCATATTGTACACTATTTGTACTGCTTGCCCATTCACATGATAGTTTACATGTGAGAGTGTAGCAGTAAACATACCCCCTTCTACCTCTCAAACATACCCAAATTGTTTAGTCACAAAGGAGTACATTCCTCTATGGCTTTGCACAAAGAACAACATAGACAGGAATTTGAAGAGATAAGTATTGAATAATGAATTTCTTATTTATTGGTCTTAGATTCAATTGTAAGTTACAAAATGATTACTTATTTCCATGAGGAAAACTTTTTTTGTAGTCCTTAATTATTGGCTAAACTGTTTATAGTTATTGGGCAATTCCTTTTAGCCAGGAATTTCTGCCACCTCGAAGATGATTGCTTGTCAATCTGGTAATTATCACATATTAAACAGATTTTTGAGAATGCAATGCACTCTCTTATTTCAGTTTTACAATTAATGTAATCTCATCCATTGATAGATTGTGCAACAAGTGTGCACTTAGTCCATCATCTTTTCTTTTTCTTTTCCTGTTCACCCTCCCCTTATGTTGGACTCACACCCCTTAGGACTTACAAGCCAGTGCCTAGGGTCAGACGCCTGTCAGGGAGCACAGGAATCTATTAAGTTAAGACCTGGAAGCAGGTGGTTAACCAAGCACCAGATATGAGAGTGAGGAAGAGGATGATATGAAATGCAGGTGAAATCAATTGATTGAAAAGGTGATAATGGAGCAATTGGTGGAATGAGTGGTGGGAAAAACTGGAGAATCCAGAGAAAATCTGCCCTGATGCAAATTTGTCCACCACGAATACCACATGTGGGTCCCTGGGATGGAATCTGGACCGCCTAGGTGGTAGGCAAACACTAACCACTCGGCGCTGCCTTGGCCAATAATAATTATATTAGTTGTATTTGTACTACCCATGTTAGCCAGTTTTAGAAAACAAACTTCTGAAAACAATTGTAAGAAACAAAACTCTTGGTGCGCATTGTTTAGTGGTACCATCTGCGAATATGTAAATTTGCTCTAAATGGGCAGGTAGTTAAGCTGCCATAGGATATTGCCTTTGAGCAGTGCTTAATATTCCCTTACATTTTTACAAAAATTTATATGTTTATTACTTTAACAGGAATACAAAAGTATTTACCAATTCCAAGAGGAGTAGAAGAAACTTTCAGTTCATGAATATTTACTTAATATTGTTCCCCTTGCAGAAAATACTACAGTAGAGGATTTCTTTAAATCAATATTTTGTGCATTAGAAATTAAAAATTTAACTTAATAAACATGATTACAGTTGCAACAGATGCAGTATGCATGTGTTGTAGGAAAGAAAGGGTTTGGTAACTAGACTGAAACAACATCTTAAAGGAAGTGGGTGTTACTGAGCATACATGTGCATCAGCACATCAAACAGGAGCTTTTATGAGTCACAGTAATACACATGACAGATGTTATACATATTGTAATGAAAGCAGTAAATAGTATTAAATATAACTTATTTTTCTGCCAGTGATTTTGGAACATGTTTAAAATTTGAGATATTTATTCTCAAGAACAGATGTATTACATGGAAATGCAATGGCTTAGTTGAGGAGAAAATCCTAAATTGCAAAACTGCAGGTTACAAGTATGTTATTATCACCATTGCTGTATTTGTTGTTTACCAGTCTTAGATTACTTATGATTATACTCATCAAGCTGTGTGTACATTGTGTGTGTGTGTGTGTGTGTGTGTGTGTGTGTGTGTGTGTGTGCGCGTGTGCGTGTGAGTTACATTAGGTTATTGGAATTGCTGCACTTTCAATTCAAATAAAGATTAGTTATGTGATTTGGCTTTCTTGTATGACATATGTGTACATTTAACCCACTAACACCTTTATTTATCTTTCTTTTTGCAAAAATTAAGAAAAACACATGTAATGTATTGGCTTAACATACAGTATGTCAACAATATATTTTGTTTTCCTTTTTAATCACCCAGTGTCTCAAAATCACCCTGCCAATAAAAAGACCACTGGGTGTTAATGGTATCAAAACATACATACTGTCATGATGAATGAATACATTTCCATCAATTTCATGCATTTTATGATTAAACTTTATTTCTTAAAGCAATTACAGACCATTTAAAGCCAAACCTTTTATTAACCGAAACATTTGGTGTGCTAAAGCTTTTTATCAACTGTGGCAAGGTTCAAAACATCTGTGGCAGAGTGTTATATCATATTTTTTTACAGAATCTCAAGTGGCATGCAATCCTTTGAACTTGTTTTCATTTCTACCCATTTTTCATTTGAAGCAAGGTCATTTTGTAGAATTTTTGTGTACTTGGTAGCACTTTTTTTTGTACTATGTGGTCAGTTTCAAAGTTTGGTTGACTTATCAAACCTAGAGTCATTCATTTCCCATGAGCATCCCAAACAGGGAGCAAGGGGGGTCTGCGGCCCCCATTGGAAAATAATACATGTAATGTGCAATCAAAATGCTTTTATGTTGAGCAAAGAACAGTTTTTATTTCACTTAAATTAATATGCTTATTCACAACAAATAGTATAACTCATCTTTTACAGTTTTTGGCAATAAAATAATGAATTAATTGCAAACTTCCAACATGCGGCCCCCCCTGAAAAAAAGTCTGCCAACACTCATGCCATTTACTGTATGTCACTCTTTTCAGAGGCAGTGAAATGTATACACTTCA
The DNA here is from genome assembly GCA_030765045.1 of Tenodera sinensis. Classification (NCBI taxonomy): domain Eukaryota; kingdom Metazoa; phylum Arthropoda; class Insecta; order Mantodea; family Mantidae; genus Tenodera; species Tenodera sinensis. Next base: position 201,314,683 of record CM060964.1, on the reverse strand, counting down.
AGTGGGCTGGAAACATCATTTATATTTACTATACCTGTAGTGCTTCATCTTTATTGGTCAGCCTGCCTGGATAAGGAGAAAGAATCACATCAATTGTATTACAATCATCATGAATTACATTGCAAAAGTTGTCACTCACAGTAACCAGCATAATTCCTTTGAATATGATGTCATAATTATTGTATGCCATACCTCTGAATGTAATCTAAAAATAATGAAAGGCAAAAAAGAAATAACCAACAGACCTGCATACTATCATTTGTATTTTTTGTTGTCACAGCATTCCAAAGTTATCCCCAAAAGTAATAACTATAACACTTATGTACTTTAGGAATCCATGTACTTACATGTTATCGTCGCTTCGAAGAACACAATATAGAATACTGTTAAACACCAGTTGACTCTGTTTCAAACATAAAACCTGTTGAAGACAAATAATACACATGACAGATGCTTGCACACTATTACAGAAGTAACAAGGCCCCTATCTGTTGCATTGTGCTTTCCATGTGTTGACGTGAGATATCACATGTGCCCAGCGGTCTATAAATGGATCGCTTGATTTCAGGCTCATACTTTCAGCATTAATGTTGCTTACCATGGCATGTTCTTTGTGTGTGTGTGTGTGTGTTAAAACTTAAAATTTAAAAACTATTTTCCTTCACGGCAGAATGCAGACATGTTTGCATCCTGCAGGACAGCTGTCAAGGGGCTATATAGCTCCCTTCTAACCCTCACCAACGTAAATAAAAACAAGTCACCCTACAAAACCTCTTATCCTTAATTTCCTACCTGCGGTTAAACCCCAACAGGGGTAGGCACGCAGCAAAAGTCGTCGGGCTGAACCTCAGCCTGCCAGTAGCTCGTCGTCTTCGTTCTTTGTGTGATGCAATAATATGAATTTTTATTGACTGTCTTACAGAAAGTTGGAGGGAAACATAACAAGGGAAAAAAAACAATAATATGCTTTCATAGGCACTGCAATCATTTGTACCTTATTACTGTAAATTAATAAACTATACAATATTTTAGTTTTTAAGAGGCAATAATGTGTTCATATAATCTGATAACCTTAATGATTGCCTAAATAACTCTTGAGAATTCATGTAACCTAAATACAAAATAATATCTGTAGTGGTCTCTAATAAACTGCTGGGCATTAATGGGTTGAACTGCTTGAATTTCCAACTTTAAGGATAAGAATATGGTGACATCATACGGCATAACTGTTTGCATTCTTCATGGTGATAGACAAGTGGAAGTCAAATGTAGCTGAAAAATCATTCCCCTTGTCTATAATCTCTCAATGGCGTGGATCTAACTCTGTGAGTATGAAGGTATGTTAGCAAAGCTAAAAAAGTAATTCAAAGAAAAAAGGTTACACGACTTGAAGGCAATCAAAAATTATTTTCAACTTTTCGCAAATCTTTTCACTGTGGAATTTCCCACAGTAAGCTCACAAGTTATTACAAATGAATGTTGCATATGCACAGGCAAACATATTTTTTAAATCACCATTGAAAAACAAAACTGGTTTAGATTTGCTTAGGAAACTTGATTTGGCAAAATTTTCTTCTCTGTACATTTGCTGCGAGTTCTGGTGCTAGGTTGGCTCCATATACTACATCTATAAGAATTATTTTTTCCAAACTGAAGACTGTAAAGTCTAAATTCAGATTGCAATTGACAGATTAACATGTAGGGCTTTGTTGAAAGTAAATATGTGTGAATTCACATTAGATGAATAAGAAACAGCGGCGTATATTGGGCTATCTAAAGTATACTAGAAATTAATAAGTAATGTTAATGATAATTGTAATTCTAGCCAGTTTCCTTCATAAAGAATTAGTGCGTCATTGTGCGTGTGTCTTGTTCTCTGCCATTGGACACAAGGGAGAGCATGATTCAGATGCTTATTGCAACAGCCTTCATTACCATGCTGTAGACAGAGGTGAGGTGGCAGGATGTAGGAATAAGTACACCAAAGCTTCAGAATCCCATGTCGCCAGACATGCACAAGTATCTCCGAAATGTGCTGCATGAATATGAACTCTGAATACCAATAGCACATCATGCTTTTAGTGGTGCAATTCTTATAGTCCTCAATAGCCATATTGGTATTATTATTGTTATTGTTGTTGCTATTGCTGTTACGGTGGTGGTGCTGGCGATGGCGGTGGCCGTGGCGGTGGTGGTGGCGGCGGCGAATATTATTGCTATCGTTGTCGTTATCTTTATAATTATCAATATTATCACCATTATTGTCATTATTATTGTTCTCGTCATCATTGTGTGGGTGTGGCTGTTGTTGTAGTGGTGGTGGTGGTGTTGTACTAAATTTACAATTATTTATTTACTTATTTATTTACTTAGTTACTCACTCACTTGTTCATTCACTTGTTTGTTTGTTTGTTTGTTTGCTTGCTTGTTTGTTTGTTTGTTTGTTTGTTTGTTTGTTTGTTTGTTTGTTTGTTTGTTTGTTTGTTTGTTTGTTTGTTTGTTTGTTTGTTTGTTTGTTTGTTTGTTTGTTTGTTTGTTTGTTTGTTTGTTTGTTTGTTTGTTTGTTTGTTTGTTTGTTTGTTTGTTTGTTTGTTTGTTTGTTTGTTTGTTTGTTTGTTTGTTTGTTTGTTTGTTTGTTTGTTTGTTTGTTTGTTTGTTTGTTTGTTTGTTTGTTTGTTTGTTTGTTTGTTTGTTTGTTTGTTTGTTTGTTTGTTTGTTTGTTTGTTTGTTTGTTTGTTTGTTTGTTTGTTTGTTTGTTTGTTTGTTTGTTTGTTTGTTTGTTTGTTTGTTTGTTTGTTTGTTTGTTTGTTTGTTTGTTTGTTTGTTTGTTTGTTTGTTTGTTTGTTTGTTTGTTTGTTTGTTTGTTTGTTTGTTTGTTTGTTTGTTTGTTTGTTTGTTTGTTTGTTTGTTTGTTTGTTTGTTTGTTTGTTTGTTTGTTTGTTTGTTTGTTTGTTTGTTTGTTTGTTTGTTTGTTTGTTTGTTTGTTTGTTTGTTTGTTTGTTTGTTTGTTTGTTTGTTTGTTTGTTTGTTTGTTTGTTTGTTTGTTTGTTTGTTTGTTTGTTTGTTTGTTTGTTTGTTTGTTTGTTTGTTTGTTTGTTTGTTTGTTTGTTTGTTTGTTTGTTTGTTTGTTTGTTTGTTTGTTTGTTTGTTTGTTTGTTTGTTTGTTTGTTTGTTTGTTTGTTTGTTTGTTTGTTTGTTTGTTTGTTTGTTTGTTTGTTTGTTTGTTTGTTTGTTTGTTTGTTTGTTTGTTTGTTTGTTTGTTTGTTTGTTTGTTTGTTTGTTTGTTTGTTTGTTTGTTTGTTTGTTTGTTTGTTTGTTTGTTTGTTTGTTTGTTTGTTTGTTTGTTTGTTTGTTTGTTTGTTTGTTTGTTTGTTTGTTTGTTTGTTTGTTTGTTTGTTTGTTTGTTTGTTTGTTTGTTTGTTTGTTTGTTTGTTTGTTTGTTTGTTTGTTTGTTTGTTTGTTTGTTTGTTTGTTTGTTTGTTTGTTTGTTTGTTTGTTTGTTTGTTTGTTTGTTTGTTTGTTTGTTTGTTTGTTTGTTTGTTTGTTTGTTTGTTTGTTTGTTTGTTTGTTTGTTTGTTTGTTTGTTTGTTTGTTTGTTTGTTTGTTCTTACAAAGGGTATTTTGATATAGATGATTATGATAATTATGCGTGGCTGACTGTTTCATGGGAATTAAAGTTTATTGCTGGCCATGCTTGTAGTTTGCAACTGAGGAAATACCCTGTCATATGATGGGTTTCACAAATTTGTTATATTTAATCCCATCTTTGAATAAACATAAGAGATCAACAACACAATCTTTTACAGCATTATAAACCACTCAATGGACAGAGGCCATGATGAAAGTGAGAAGCCATTTAATAAAGGCTATTATATAGGACTGCTATAATTTCTTAACTATGATGTGGCACTGTCTCAGCATTTATAGAAAGCTACCGTTTTCAAAGGCATTTTGGCTCTCATACATAATGATCTAATTGATGTTGTGGCCTGTGTTATTAGCGATGAAATTAAGTGAAATATTGATATGGCTACTTTGATTGGACTCATGCTTAATGAAACAACTGATGTCAGAAATAAACAGTCAATTATGTACTGTTCTACACTATCTTGATGATGAAGACAATTGCAAAGAGCAGCTTCTACATTTCACTGATTTAACTTCTGACTGGTCAGCCAGTGGTTCATTTGAATGTGTAAATAAGACTACAGATGACTTAGGATATTCAAAAAAATTGTGGTTCAAACTTTTGATGATTATGCAGTAAAGGCCTGGCATGTTTCTGGACTTCAGACTTTAATTAAAGCTGAGTAGCCTGCTGCTACGTTCATCCACTGCTATAGTCACAGGCTTAATCTTATACTTTCCCAATCAGTGAATTTTATTTAGGAAACCAGATGATTTTTTGTTTCTCCTAATGGTTTACTCCCTTTTTTCTCACATTCCACTTCACATACATTTCTAATAACAAGTTGTACACCTGAACATCATAAAAATGATTATCTTTTCATGTACGTACTATACCTAGTAGAAATTATAATGCATACTGTATTCATACTGAGCCTCTCCGTAGCGCAGTTGGTAGCGCGCTTGCCTCTGGCACGGAGGACCTGGGTTTGATCCCTGGTACTAGCATGGGGATTTTATCCCCTCTGGGAGGTCTGGCACGGGATGTACTCAGCCTTGTTAGTCCCGAGGAGCTAGTTGATGGAAAAGTAGCAGCCCTAGGTCATGAAGACCGCATAACTGGCCGGGAGGGGTCGGGACACTGACCACGTACCACCCTCCAGTACTGTACCCCACCTGTGCTTTATTAGACAGTAGGGGCCCAAAATTTATTTGCAGGGACCCCCAAAACCTTAGTTACACCACTGGGTCCAAGGGTCATTTCATATGAGCATATCAAAAAGTGATTTATTATTAATAAACATATTAATAATTTAAGGGTGCTTTGACACATAACTTTGAAACTTTGTGTGTACTATTTACTTTATGTTCTGAGTGTGTGGAAAAGCAATTCAAAGCAATCAGAAGAAAACTATGGATTTTTAAATTTTCATAAATACATTGCCTTAAGCTAAATGAAGCTAAATATGGGAATGAAGGAAAAATAAGGTTTAAAAAAATAAATACAAATATATAAGCACATAAATGTAGCATGGGCCTACTGCGCCCTGCACAACCAGTGGTATTCTACAGGGCACATGCCTAACATCAAATTAATCAGCAAACCCTTACTGTCCAGATTTGGTAGGCTTAGCGATAGCCCAAGCCAGAATCCCAGCATATGCTACTGATTAGGAACAGCTATGTTCTAGTTGAAGTGAATAATAATGATGAAGATGATGACAGTGATGATCATGATGATGCTGATAATGATGATAACAATGACATGATTACAATAATGATAATAATAATGACAACGACCAATTTGCTGTCCTCTGACTTCGGCTATCAGAAGAGGTGCCTCAGAAGGCACAGCTTTGCTAGTGAAAATTTTGTCCAAGCAAGAAAATTGAATAAATAAAATTGTGATCTATCTTGTACAATCCAATTGGCAATATAATTAAATTTCCTACCACTGATAACCACTCATTGATTATTTTATGTTTCTTCAGAGTTCTGCAGTTTCTCAACAAAGACGCCACATTTATGATCACAACATATTGCACCTTTTAGCTGAAGTATTGCATTTCAGGTGAGGAGAAATAGTATAGCTGCGTACTAAATGAAATCTTTGTACATACATCATTGTTTTGCTACTTCTGCTTCCTCTCACATTTCTCTAATAGGATGGCTTCCTAAAATCACGCCTTTATGCATTGACATAATGGAACAAATGACCTCATTATATGTGATCTAAGTAGAAGAATTCACAAGCTTTTGCTATTTAAGCAATATGAGAGAACTGCATGGCTTTTATAACTTTATTAAGTTTGCTACAAAATATAATATTCCTTACACAGTTATGCAAGTCATTGAGATTTTTTTTCCTTTTCTTTAGGTTACAAAAAGTACACTCAAGAGGGCTATATAGTAAATCATCTGAACTTCAGCTGTTGCAACAATTAGCTGATGGTTTCACTAATATTAGCTCTGGCAGCATATTGGTTACTGAAGATACCATTGGCATGGCAGATTTTACATTTGCCATTGGGTATTTCAGGTCTGTACCTGTTCAGTTATTTAGACAAAATGTTGGAATGATCTTAATAAACATCACGATTTTAACAAGTTATTCCAAGTAAGCAATAAGAATTCAGCAGTCATACCATAATCCAATAATTATATCCAGAAATGCAATGTTGCCAGAACACAATGGATCAAAGTCAAAAGGATTTTAGAAAAAGGCTACAAGAGGCTGGAAACTCAATCTTGAGTCTGACTGTACATATAATTAAGCATGCCCCATCTTTTAAAAGTTAATTATTTTTTCACCTAGCCACAATGTTGACCTAAGGAATGCTTGTAGGATTTTGTAACATCTGCAATGAGTACAGAAGAACTTGGATTTTATTTTCGGAGTGTAGTGCAAATACCTATTACTTTCACTGCAGTCTTAATTTCAGAATGCAACTGCATACCTTCAGAGTTTGAAATAGATGTGATTTACCCATTCACTAAACAATAATATACAATAATAAAAAAAAACAGGATGACATATCTCGGAGCAAAACATTTACAAATGATAAATGTGAGATATTATGTGCAAGTGATTTAGGCTGGAACTTTTTGAGCATTTTGTAATGCTTGATGAATAAGCATTGAAAGTCTGTCAGTAATTGTATCAAAATATACACAATAAACTAGGTATATTCCAATCTGAAATGCTAATTCAGCATAACAACAGAACAACAACTGCCCATACGGGCTCTTCCATTTCATTTCAGACAGCAGGAAACCTATTTAGGGGGGGATTCAATTTTGTGTCATCTAAAGTGGACGTTAAGTTCATAGCTTTTGAAATATCAGCTATAATAAGCAAGTTGTTCTGAGTTTTTTCCAGGGTTAAGGTTACCGTAATTTGATAAAGGTATGCGATCCTGAGACTTGCAGCTCAGAAACCCGTCAACGTAAAATTCTGAAATAAAATTAAAAATGAAGGTAATATTGTGTAGTTTGTGGTGGTATTTATTTCATATTTTAGAACCTAAGTTCTCATATTTCTTGTTGTTTCCAAAAAATGCCATTTCAAATGGAATATATATTGTGCCATGTCGTTCAGCATTTAATTTCAAAACCACATTAGTTAAGATTTTAATGGTATCCTCAATGGACAGCTATAGAAGAAATACAAAGTCAAACCTCCTAGTCGCACTGCTCCATGCCACGCATCACCCATGAGTCACACCAAGGACGTTGCTGATCCGCTGCTGTTTTCGTTTTGCTATGAGAGGATGCTGAGAAGAGAGATAACAAGAGTTCATGAATAAACAACCCTCTTTTGTACCCCTGACCTAAGCAAGTGACTTTCTTGCCAGGTATAGTTGTAATATGGATGTGTTCTGTAGTTTAGTTATAGAGTTATTTTTGACTGCTTTTAGTTTGTTTCATATGACAATCTACTACTTTAAGATAAGAAAAAGCTCCATTTAATTATAACAGAGAGTGTTGAAATAACGATATATAAGATACATAAGAAGGCGTAATCAATCAACCTTGAAGCCTGCTGGTGATCTTGATTCACTGCAAGGCTCTTCCCATGTTGTGTGGCAAATGCCAGCTAAGTGCTATGTAAGTATAGAGCTGTCTTTTAGACAGGGTCAATGACCTTGCTAGGATCTGCGCAAGTGATGTCATTCAAATTGATGGTGGGGGCAACGTATCAGTTTCATAACCAAGAGATTGCTTATAATGCAAGCAATCACTGCATTCCCGCAATGCTGACTACACCAAAGTTGGAGAGGTACTAACCTGACACACCTATGGTTTTATAAACACAAAAGTGAACTCAAACATGAACCACTGTGCAACATTTTGCTATTCGCCACATCTAAAAGGTACCTCTGCACAGCGCAAGCTTAAATATTTATTGATTCATTATTGTTCCACATTTCACTTTCCACTTCCTTGGTTGTATGGGATATGTTAAGGCGCATAGCCGGGAAGTCTACCCATATACCCATAGCGGACTTGAGAACAGATACAGGGGCTGTTGTTGATCCATTTGATGTGGCCAACATGTTTGACAGTGCTTTCGCTCAAATGTCTAGTTCGGATAATCACTCTCCTGAGTTCCTTCCAATTAAGACTCAGGTGAAATCTCAAGACTTCGCGTTTCGTTCTAGTAATGTAGAAAATTACAAATGCATTTTGACCATGGCGGAGTTAGAATACTCTCTGCCATCCTCGTGCCTATCAGCACCAGAACCAGACGGTGTTCACATACAAATGTTACAACAGCTCTCTCCTGAAGGTAAGGCATTCCTGCTCGAGGTCTATAATCGTGTTTGGGTTGACAGTGCAGTTCCAGACAATTGGCGGGAGGCCACCGTTGTACCCATTTTAAAAGCTGGAAAGGATCATCTTCCCTCCAGCTACCGTCCTTTTCCCTCGCCAGTTGCGGTTGCAAGGTGATGTAACGCATGATCAACGGACGGTTGGTATGGTCGCTAGAAACTCGCAATCTACTGACAAAACATCCAGTGTGGATTTGGACGACACCATTCAGTTGTAGACCATCTTGCGTCGATGTCGACACAGATAATGAATGGATTTATGAGGAAATATCAAACCGTTGTCAACACGTGTTGGTGAGCAAGGATTTTACGTTCCCTGTATACATGGAACATACGTGGACGACTACCGCTGTTCATTCAGGAGTTTATCGAAGACGTTTTTCCCGAGTAAGGGTCGGCTCGGGTTTTTATAATTCTTTTGTTCAGGAGGAGGTCGTACCTCAGGGTTCGGTAGGTACTAAGTATCACGCTGTTTGATATAGCAATTAACTGCATCTGGAAATGTGTTCCACCTAGAGTTTCGTCAGGTCAACTTGTGGACGACTTCGCCGTCTATTGCACTTGTCAGCGCACGGCGTTTTTACGACACCTACAGCAATGTTTAGACAACCTTGGGGAATGGAGCTCAAAAAACGGCTTTCGTTTCTCAGCTGAGAGGTCAATCTGCGTTAATTTCTGGCGTCGTAGGAGGCAATTACCAGTTTCGCTCCATTTCGGTCCAGATTTACTTCCCTTCGCAGATGAGACGCGTTTCCTGGGGTTGATCTTGGATAGGTAGCTTAGTTGGTCGTCGCTTACAGCGCAGCCAAGAGTGCGATTTGACCGTTCGCTGAGTATCTTGCGGACACTAAACGGCAAATCGTGGCGAGCGGATCGGACAATTTTGCTGCGAATGTAACGCGCAGTGGTCCGATCCAAGCTGGGCTATAGGTGTATTATTTATTCGTCAGCACGGCTATCTGCGCTGAGATTAGACGCGGTCTATGATAGGGGCATACGCATGGCAATAGCTTTTCCAGGACGCCCAGTTGCCATCGTTTACGCCAAATCGGCAGAACCTGCTCTGCAATATAGGCGTAAAATTCTCTTGGGAAGTTATTGGTTGTGCGCTTGAAGTATGCCTAAGCACCCAACGTTTGCTTCTTTCTTCACCACCACACTAAGAGAAAGATGCACCACACTAAAAGCACACTTAGTCCTAAGCCAGTGGGTTTTCGTTTCCAGGAGCTTCTAAGCATGCTTGGAATTGACATGCTTAACGAGAGGCTCTGCCCCCCTTGGTTACCTGGCACGCCCAAAGTAGATCTTTGGATGACCGTACACCGGAAGTCCACGATGCCTATCTTAGTATCCACACTTGTTTTTTGGAAGTTTTGCCAGGCCACACTGGCCGACACTTTATTTACACCGATGGATCGAAGAGCACCAGCGGTGTTGGATGTGCTTGTGAAACCGAACCACATATACTCGGTTTTCTTAATACCACTTCCATTTACACTACAGACCTGTATGCAATATAGCGAGCCATCGTAAATTAGGTGAGTGCCTGATTTTGAATGATTCTCCTAATGCACTTCAGAACCTTTGTGAGCTGTGCAACTCCTGTGCTATTGTACAACGTATTGAGGATGCCCTCCATGTTGTACATGCTTCTGGCGTTGACATGATGTGTGCATGGATTCTTGGTCACGTAGGTTTGCCGGGGAATGAAATGGCAGATTTGGCAGCAAAGACTGGAAGTAAAGAACCCAGTATTACCATCTCACGTGTTATTTCGCAAGATTTTAGGCTTGAAGAGTGGAGAGCGCTGCTGCCATACTGGCACGAAGAGTGGTTAGCTCTCCGCGGTAATAAGCTTAGAGAAGTGAAAGAACTTCCGATAAACTGGGTAACTTTCTGTTACATATTCGTCGCGAGGAGCTTAGCTTGACTCGGTTGCAAATTGGCCACTGCAATTTTTCGCACGGTTACCTATTTAAAAGGGAACTTGCTCCTCTTTGTCCACTATGCAACAACCTTTTGTCAGTCCGTCACGTGCTGCTAGAGTGTTCCTCTCTAATACACTCCGAGACTCTGTGAAACTGTGTTTGAGGATTTGAAGCTTTATATAGCTAATATTGTATACTCTTTTGACATATTTATAACGTTGTTTTAATTTTGGCTATTGCCACTGCTTGGTATATTTATAAATTTTCCTTCTATAGTACTAATTTTATTTTGTATTGAAGTTTTGTATCTGGCTATTGCCATGAACTGTTTCTGTAGGGCGCTGGTGACCACGAAGTTGAACACCCTTAAACCTACAACCCCCCACCCATACCCATCCGTCCGCGATGTCGCTATCGTCCATCCTCCGGCACAGAGCGAGGGGCTGGCAATGACAGCCCCGACATGTTCCTTGTCACTCCGGTACTTACTCGTTTTCCGCCCTCTCGTCCGCCAGGTGTGGACAATCCCTCATAATATGTCCTGACTGGCCACACCCCTAGCACACACCACTGAAGCATCTCCAGGGGCGTCCTTGTGTTGTTCTTCTACGTCCATCGTATAGGATGACTAGCCTTTGACATTGGGACGGTTGTTACCTTGGCAGCCACTATCCTCAGCGCTGCCGTCAGCACAGTATGGATGGTCTTGTACTCGCCGAGCATTAGGTGTTGACATATCTCGGTGTCGCGCACCCCGTCGACGAGGGGGAAGGCAGTTTCTTGGGACACGTATCCGGGCAGGAGATTCACCCGAGCCTTATTCAGAAGTTGTTCAATATACAGAGCGAACTCCTGTAGCGCCTCCACTAGCTGTTGCAACCTTGGCTTAAGCTGGCTGCCAGATGGTGGTTTTCGAACCGGTTTTCGAGAGCCTCCCAGATGTCTTGGGACGCCGCCGACGTCGGGACCGTGTTCAGTTCTTCTACCGACTGTCTTTAGATCCTAGCAATCAGCTGCGCAGCTTTCTCTCCTGTAGACAATTGACTGCGGGCGGCAATGGTGGTGAATTGTCGGTGGAAGAATTCCAAGTTTGACGTGCCGTCGTACTTGCGTGGTTTGACGTGCGCAAATGCTTTGTCGCGTCCTGGTGTCTCAACCTTTAAGTTCTTAAGTTTTTCATCGAGCATTTGTTCCACCCTGGAGTTATATTCCTTGGTGCTGCAGTCGACTCTATCGTCCAGGGTGTTAACAGGTTGGACAAGGTCCTGCATCTTTCCACTGTTATCTTCCACGTGTTTCTTCACCGCGTTCAGTTGTTCGTTGATCTTCGCCGATAAGGCAATCTTCATTTCGGACATTTCTATTTTCATCTGCTGCATTCCGGATTCAAGCTTACTTTCTCTACTACGTATAGTAAAATACAGGAAGAATTGTATTTCACCCAAAAATTTGATCGAGATTTCACCGGACTTGTATGTACGGAGGCCCCTTGAACTCAAAAAAGCACGTTTAGAGAACTACCCGTGTGTGTGTGTGTGTGTGTGTGTGTGTGTGTGTGTGTGTGTGTGTGTGTGTGTGTTGTGTGTCTATGTGTGTTTGTGTGCCAGTCTATGGACAGCATAACTCAAAAACGAAAGGTTGGTTAAAAATCGAAGTTGATATATAAGTTTGTCTTTTAAGGAAGCTACACGAAGGTTTTGAAGAAAATTCCTCCAACCTAAACTACCCTTTACATGGAGCAGCCGGGCGGTAACTGATAGATCCGTGGTTCAAATCCCGGTCATCACATTCAATTTTTCAATCTCACTCTACTCTTTCCAAAATACCATGTTTGAGATATTTTTATGGCAAATGCAATGTATACTTTGAATATTCTGGCCATAGCCTATGTAGTCTGACTTTTGAATTACTCGTTAACATTAAGAGATAGACCAAATCTTAGTACACAAAAAAGGTACTGGGGTGGGCTAAAAGTCGCGATCGGGTAATGCTTATGTTGAAATAACTTACTTTCCGAAAACGAAAACTAATTTAAAACTATTCGTGGGTTGAGAGGGATATTTTCTGCTTCGTACGCCTTTTATTGCATTAGTTTGGCAATGTTCCGATAGAGTGAGGGCATTGTTATGTTATAGCGGCAAGCCAGATTTCTCGCGGATTATTAGTTGATGTCAATGTGAAACGTTATTTGTGTTGTAAGCAATGGCTGATACAAGCAAATATACGATTGAGGAACGTCTCATTGTTAGTGTGTGGGTTCATGATGAGAAAGAACGAACTGGCGAAACGTACGAAGATATCACAGCGAACTTCTTTCTTCGTTTCAATAAGGCAGCTCTCAGTGAAGCCAATCTCCGAAAACAGGAAAAGAAGACTTTCTCAACAGGCTATGTGCTGGATGCAAAACGCAGCGGAAAATCTAAAAAATATTGCGGCGATGACGTTAGTAATCTTCTGGAACGTCTGCCGAAGAAATCAACAAGGAAACGATCGGCGGAAATGCAGATCCCAAGAACCTCGTTAAGCTGTTGGATGAAAAATGAGGGTTATCGTCCATACAGGCCTACCATTCTAAATGAATTAAGTGACAGGGATATGGAAACACGACGTGATGTATGTTAAATGTTACTTTCTGCTTTTCCCATCTTAGCGGTCCGTCGTAATGTCTTGATGACTGACGGATGCGCCGTGTATCTCAGCTCTCGTTCGCGTAATGTTTACGTGTGGGCCAAACATAACCCTCACTTTTTTGAAGAAGTTCAACAACATCCCTCTCATATCATGATGCAGGTCGGTGTAACTAGTGAAATTATTGTCGGGTCATATTTCTTCGAAACCTCTGTGACTGGAGAAGCGTACCTCGAAATGTTGTCTCATATGGCTGCTTGCGCAACTTGACAAGTTGGTATAATTAACACTGTTGTTCTTCAACAATATGGATCCACAGGAAATTTCTATGCTCCAGTTCTAGAATGGTCAAGTACCAGCTTTCTTATGTATTGGACGAAGTGGATCTCTCATTTGGCCTCCAAGAAGCCCCGACCTGACAACGTGCGTCAACTGGCTGTGATCCTACATACAAGAAAATCTTGGAAAGAGTCGCATCGCTTCCGTTGAACAACTGGGGAGGGAGAGAGAGAGAGAGAGAGAGAGAGAGAGAGAGAGAGAGAGAGAGAGATCACTGGCAACTTTAAAAAGATCACTCCGTGCAGCAATCAATAAATAACGCTTTTACGTCACTTGTGAAAGTTTATAATTGCTACACAAACTTAGAAAATATCCAATCGCGATTTTTGGCCCACCCCGTAGATCTCGTTAAAACACAAAATTTATGTCTAAGTAAATATATTTGTAGAGTCAACCATTTTTGAGACATTCCTTTTTACCTGTGGCAATTTCGGAAAACAAACTTTCGTCAAATGCAACATCGTTCATTTTTACTTTCTCTACTACATATAGTGAAGTACAGGAAGTATCGTATTCCACCAAAAAATTCGATGCCTAGATTTCACCGGATATATGTTTTAAGGCCCCTAAAAAAAAAGCATTTTTAGAAAAGGGTCCGCGCGTGTGTGTCTGTGTTAGTCTGTGGACAGCATAACTCAAAAATGAAAAGCCTGTTGAAAACCAAAGTTGGTATTTAAATTTAATGTCTTTCAAAGATGCGACACGAAGATCTTGAAGAAAATTGCTCCACCCTAAACTACCCTTTACATAGAAAAATTTTTATTTTCTTGAAAATGGCTCTAACGATTTTGATTTCAATGCTATATGTTTGAGATATTTGTATGAGAAATGAATTGTATATCTTGAACTTTCTGGCTATAGCCCATGTAGTCCTATTTACTCTGAAAGACTTTTGCATAACTAGTACACCGTAAGAGATAGACCAAATCTTACTGTACAAAGAATATAGATCTTGATAAAATACACCATCTGTGTCTAAATACATTTTTTGTAGAGTGAACCAATGTTTTGGCTAATACTACTATACGTATGTATAAAACTATTGTAAACATTTATTATATTGACATGTCCGAAAAACAATGTAAATTGTTCTAAAAGGATGAAATACAAATACCTTGAGCGCCTGAGACGCGCGGTCACCCGGCGTCACAATACATGTATCTCAGTGAACATAATATACTGGTAGCTAATATCATTATTGCAAAATAGGGGAAATAGTGATAGGAACAACTCACTTGCCCTTTCAAGATAGATATACCCTTGTAGGGAGCAGAGGGTGGTACCTTTAACCATAGGTTTTCTATTTGTGAGTCTATTGACGGGTTGTATTGTGCTAAATGAGTTTTTTATTTGTCATAACCAAAAATGATTATTCTTGAAACGAATATAATGGAAATGTACCACAAACCTGCTGGGATTGACACTATGTCATCTTTCCTGGTATAATCTGGAATACAGTGGTAACTTAATAGGTTTTGCACTTATCAGAAAGAAGGAAGAAAAAATAAAGGAAAGAAGCACACTTTCACTAGTTTTAAGGTTTTTACAGCTGTACTAGCAGTTTAAGTTAGAAAGTTTGAATTGGTGGTATTGTGACACTGACACGTGGAGTTCCGATGTAGAAAGCATCCCATAAATTATAAGCTCCTTGGCTGACGTCACGTTGCCAAGGAGGCAGAGACTCGCAGATTCTGAAATCTAAATTTGAAAGTAAGTTTGAGTTAAAAAAAAACATTGAGAGAGAGTAAAATGAGTTGCCCCTGTTATTTTACGTGATTTAAGATCAGTTTTAATCTAAGTAGACGAAATAATTAAAGAAGACAAAGTAATTGAAAAGCGAATATTCTTACAATTGCTACCAGAAATGCGACGAAAGCCGCGAAAGAGAATGGAAGAAATTATGAAACAACTACTGGCTAGCATGCCAGAAATAGAGTGAATTCCGGAATGCAGCAAATGGAGACAAAGAAACCTGATGTGTTGCACTCACATGACTTTCTCCACCCTTGTGCTAACCATTCTTACAAACTCGTTTACCTCTATCTCAGTTAATGTTGCCTCTGTTGCCGCCGGCAACAGCTAATAAATTGAAGAACGTGTATCCAAATTTTACATTTTTTTTTGTTCAAAGAATGGTGGAAAGCCCAAGTGATTTCACTCTCAGATTTCAATTGCGTTAATTTGAGACCGAACCGCAGAGACCGGTCGTCTAGCATCCATCAGTTCAAAATAGCTCGTTATTTTGCCAGTGGCGCTCACCGGCAAAGTCGGAGCTTAGAGACTCGTGCGGCATGTCTTGGGCCCCAGAAAGGCTATAGTGGCCTGTTCATAGCACGATTGTTGCCTGTGCAGTGAAAAGGCAAATCTTGAGTTTTACTGTTAATTCTTCACGTATAACAGTAATATGGTGAGTAATTTATGTTAACAGTATAATAAAAAGAATGGTATCACAATTTGTGAGTAAAATAGACTGTGTGATCGAAAATCTTTTAAATCGGTCCTTGAGTTCCCGTTCTTTTGGTGAAAAATGTCAAATAATTTCAATAGGAAGGCTAACTGCAGATCTTAAGCCTTTAAAAACTAAATCACACGAGGATTTCGAAAGGCATTTTTGTAGCTCTTGGTATAACGAGTTTGCTTGGCTGTGTGGTTGTGACAAATTATTTAAACTGTTTTGTTGGCCATGTCTGCTTTTTTCTAATCAAAATAATGCGCGGACAACAGATGGCATCAGTAACTCATATTGCTTCCATTGTAATTTTAGTAAAGTTTGGAAAAACAAAGAAATGACACTTCTTTGAGTGACGCGTTTAAACATTCAGTTGAAAAGCACAATGAAAGTGTGAGAAGAAATAAGTATATAATGGGGCGATGCTGTTTGTTATTTAGCTCAACAAGAACTCCCATTCAGAGGTAGCGACGAGTCCGAAACTTCTGATAACAGAGGTAACTACGTAGAGCTTTACACCTAATTGCTCAAACAGATGATAAGTTAGAAGAACATCTTCGGACTGCGACTGTGTTTTCAGGAACGTCAAACGACATTCAGAATGACATTATTGAGTGTATTTCTCGTGTTTTGATTAACGAAATAAAGAATAAAGTGAGTGAGACAAGTTTTGTATCAGTAATCATGGACGAAACCATTGATGTATCAAGTAAATCTCAACTATCAACTGTTCTTCTTTAAGACACACCTGAGGGACGGGCTGAAGAAAGATTTGTAGGGCTTTGTGACGTCAGTAGTGACCGCACAGCGATTAGGCTGTCCAAGCATTTGTTTGAACTCATGGAGAAATTCAAATCTCATAGCACAAACATATGATGGTGCGGCTGTGATGGCTGGAGAACATAACGGTTTACAGTCAATTGTTAGAGGGAAATATGAACAAGCTTTATTCGTGCATTGCTATGCCCACAAACTTAATTTAGTTTTGCAGTAATCAACCAGTCAGATAAAGAAGTGTAGAGTATTTTTTCAAAGTGTCAGGACTGTCTACATTTTTTTCAAAATCGCCCAAAAGAACAGAAGCTTTAGACACTGAAGTGAAAAAACGCATTCCAGCAGTGTCTGTCACGAGATGGAACTACAAAAGCAGAATGACTGATGTCATTTTCAGCGTGAAGAGTGAACTTGCCACCTTGTTTAAACTAATGGAGAAGATGAGGATGAACGGGATGCAGAAACAATAGCTTGTGCATCGGGCTACTACCAGAACCTCCTAAGCTTTGATTTCAGATTCTTACTTTTGGTGTTTCTACTTGTACTTCATAAGCCTGATTTTTTATTTAACATCCTTCAGAAAAGGATGTTTGATATTGCTTTCTGCAAACAAAAGTCAATGACTTCAAAAACACCATGAAAGACTTGCGTGACAATAATTTTGACGATTTAATTTGGTCAAGGATAGAATCTCATCAAGATTTCTGCGAAACACCAATACCTTCAAAGAGATCGGGACTGGATAAAGAAGAAAATGACACAAAATCGTCGTATCGAAGAATTTTTTTGAGATCATAGATACGACACTTTGCCAAATAACCAACATATTCTCGGATACAGACCAACTACAGTTCCTATAATTGTTGGACAGTGCTTATACGTGGAATACCACGACTTTCCCAGAGAGTGCGCTTAAGATTCCTCTTACGTATTATGGACAGTACTTCAACATAGTGCAATTAAGAAACGGACTCTGTTATTTGTACTCTTCCCCTGAATTTCGAAACAAAGCAGTCTACGAAGCTCATCAAGAGTTGTACGTCAAGGGACTTAAAGAAGCTTTGCCACAGGTGTAAAAACTTCATGAATTAACTTTGACAATTCCTGCCACCAGTGCTTCAGCAGAACGATCTTTTTCAGCGCTCCGCAGAATACACACCTATCTAAGAAACACTAAAACTCAAATTAGACTTTCATCTCTGTCCTTGTTATCAGTGGAAAAGGAGCTACTTTATAAACTTAAAAAGCAACAAGCAACATTTAAAAATTCTGTCATTGATGTTTTTTTGGAGAAGAATCGGCGCATTGAGCTGAAATACAAATGCACACTGTAAACTGAAGAGATTGTAAATACATTTTAAATAAGGTATGTCGTTATAATATTTATTTATATATTCGTTTGTGTTTCTTGTGTTTTACAGTAGCATGCTATATAATGTTAACCTGGAAAAATTCGGAATCAGCGACTGCCACTTTCCAGATTAAGTCTGAAGAGGCCGGCAGCACTTGAAAATCACCCACGACACGCCACTGCTCTGTCTTCTTCATGTTAGTTGAGATAAACATTTGCAAAAATTATCCTGTTGCTTATTTCCTTGTAGATGCAGGGGGAATATGAAAATACGGTAGGCTTTGTGCGATAGTCAAATCTTTTACAGCTTTGAGATTCCGCTCTCTTTACACGGTTAACTTATAAAAAATCAGATGTGTTGCACTCACATGACTTTCTCTACTCTTGTACTAACCATTCATACAAACTCGTATTACTATATCTTCGTGTTAGTTTAGATAAATATTTCCAAAAATTATTCTATTGTTTGTCTTCTTGTAGATACACGGAGAATATGGGAATACTTTAGGCTTTGAGTGATAGTCTATTCTTTTAAAGCTTTCAAATTCCGTTCCCTTTGCACGTTTTGATTTTGATTTGGTTTAAGGGCGCTCAACTTCTAGGTCATCAGCGCCCTTAAAAGATTCATGGCAATAGCCAGATATAAATTTCACTCAAAAAATAAAAATACTAGCAACAAGAAAAATATACAAAGGTACAAAGCAGTGGCAATAGCCAGATATGAAACAAGGTGATAAATATGTCCGAAATCAGAAACAGATAATTAAACATTTTAAATCCTCAAATTGATATTGCACTCCGCTAAAAAGTTAAAAACTCTGTCAACCGCTGTTTTGTCGTCCGCTAGGACCTCTGCAAGTCTGGCAGGCAGCTGCAGAGAATCCCGAAGGTGCGCTAGAGAGCAACACTCTAGCAGCACGTGGCGAACCGACAAAAGGTTGTCACACAGCGGACATAGAGGCGCAGGGTCCCTTTTAAATAGGTAACCATGCGAAAAATTGCAGTGCCCTATTCTTAATCGAGCCAAACTAACCTCCTCGCGACGAGATGTGCGACAGGAAGCTACCCAGTTTATCGGAAGTTCTTTCACTTCTCTAAGCTTATTACCGCGGAGAGCTGACCACTCGTCGTGCCAGGACGACAGCACTGCTCTCCGCACTTCAAGCCTGAAGTCTTCCGAAGTAACAGGTGAGATTGTAATACTAGGTTCTGTAGTTGCCGTCTTTACTGCTAAATCTGCCATTTCATTCCCCGGCAAACCTACGTGACCAGGAATCCATGCACACACCACGTCAACACCAGAAGAGTGTAAAACATGGAGGGCATCCTGGATACGTTGTACAATAGGGTGGGGGTTGTACAACTGACAAAGGCTCTGCAGTGCACTAAGGGAATCGCTCAAAATCAAGCAGTCACCTAATTTACGACGGCGCACATACAAAACGGCTCGATAAATTGCATAAAGCTCTGCAGTAAAAATGGAAGTGCTATTTGGAAAACCGAATGTATATGGTTCGGTTCCATACACATAAGCACATCCAACACCGTTGGTGCTCTTTGATCCATCGGTGTAAATATATCGACGGTCAGTGTAGCCTGACAAAAATTCTAAGAAACACGTGCGGATACTTGAAATAGGGATCGTGGACTTCTGGTGTACAGTCATCCCAAGATTTACATGGGGCGTACCAGATAGCCAAGGGGGGTAAAGTCTCTCGCCCTTGGCGAACATCACAGGCAGTTCCACTCCAAGCTTCACTAGGAGCTCTTGGAAACGGAACCCCGCTGGCTTAGGACTAAGGGTGCTATTCCTATATCGTTCTCTTAGCGTGGTGGTGAAAAAAGAAACGAACGTTGGGTGCTTAGGCATACATCTAAGCGCACAACCATAATTTGCCAAGAGAATCTCACGCCGATATTGCAGAGGAGCTTCTGCGGACTCGGCGTAAAGGCTCACCACTGGGCTTGTTGGAAAAGCTCCTGTTGCAATGCGGATGCCCCTATTATGGACCACGTCTAATCTTCTCAGCACAGATGGTCGTGCTGATGAATAAATAATACACCCATAGTCTCGCTTGGATGGGACCAATGCGCGATATATTCGCAACAAAATTGTCCGATCCGCTCCCCACGATTTGCCATTCAGTACTCGCATAATATTTAGGGAACGGTCACATCTCACTCTTAGCTGTGCAATATGGAACGACCAACTAAGCTTCCTGTCCAAGATCAAAACCAGGAAGCGCGTCTCTTCTGCGAAGGGAAGTGAATCTGGACCAAATCGGAGCGAAGGTGGTAATCGTCTCCTACGGCGCCAGAAATTAACGCAGATTGACTTCTCAGTTGAGAAACGGAAGCCGTTTTTCACGCTCCATTCTCTAAGGTTGTCCAAACATTGCTGCAGGCGCCGTTGTAAGAACGCCGTGCGGTGAGAAGTGCAATAGACAGCGAAGTCGTCTACGAATAGGCATGATGAAACTCCAGTTGTTGTTGTAGTGTTTAACGCCCGCTTTTACTACTACGGCACCGTAGGCGGTGATGAAACTCCAGGTGGAACACATTTCCAGATGGAGTTAATTGCTATAGCAAAGAGCGTGACACTTAGCACCGAACCCTGAGGTACTCCCTCCTCCTGAACAAAAGAATTAGAGAAAACCGAGCCGACCCTTACTCGGAAAAAGCGGTCCTTCATAAACTCCTGAATGAAAAGTGGTAGGCGTCCACGTATGTTCCAGGCATACAGGGAACGTAGAATCCCTGCTCGCCAGCACGTATCATAAGCCTTCTCAAGATCGAAAAATATGCCAACGGTTTGACAGTTCTTCATAAAGCCGTCCATTATCTGTGTCGATATTGACACAAGATGGTCAACAGTTGAACGGCGTCGTCGAAAACCACACTGGATGTTAGTCAGTAGGTTACGACTTTCTAACCACCATACCAATCGTCCATTGATCATGCGTTCCATTACCTTGCAAACGCAACTGGTGAGGGAAATAGGACGATAGCTGGAGGGAAGATGACGGTCCTTCCCAGCCTTCAAGATGGGAATAACGGTGGCCTCCCGCCAATTTTCTGGGAGTATACTGTCAACCCAAACACGATTATAGACCTCGAGCAGGAATGCCTTACCTTCAGGAGAGAGCTGTTGTAACATTTGTACATGAATACCGTCCGGTCCTGGTGCTGAACATCGCGAAGATTTCAGGGAATGCTCCAGCTCCGCCATGGTGAAAAGGCGATTGTAATCTTCTACGTTTCTAGAACAAAACGAGAAGCCTTGATATTCCACTTGAGCTTTAAATGGAAGGAACTCAGGGGAGTAGTTTTCCGAGCTAGACACTTGTGCGAAAGCACTGAAAGGTATTGGCCACTTCAAATGAATCAACAACAGCTCCTGTGTCTGTTTTTAGTCCCGCTATTGGTATTTGGGTCGTTTTAGCTGCAACACGTCTTAATCTATCCCACACAACCGAGGAAGGTGTGTGTCGGTTAAATGAAGCTACAAATTTGCTCCATGATGACTTTTTGCTATCCTTAATGACTTGTCTGGACCTGGCGCGCATTCTCTTGTATTCGATTAGGTTTTCCAAAGTAGGGTGACGCTGGAAAACCCTAAGTGCACGCCTTCGACCACGAGTGGTATTCCGACATTCTTCCGTCCACCAGGGGACGGTAAATCGACAGGGGTGTGTAGTCAACCGCGGAATCGATTGTTCAGCAGCAGAGAGAATCGTCTCCGTGAGATGCTGCGCCAAATTATTCACTGAGTCGTGCTCGTTGTAGGTAAAGACAGCCAACTGGGTGTACAGGTTCCAGTTGGCATGGTCCAAACGCCATCTGGGCATACGTGTGGAAAATGTATGTTGTGTCAAGAGACTAATAAGACATGGGAAGTGGTCACTAGAGTGTAAATCAGAGATGACATTCCATTGTAAGGAGACTGCCAACTGAGGTGAACAAACTGCAAGGTCAAGGTGTGAGAAGCTGTTATGAGAGTCAGAAATGAATGTAGGCTCTCCAGTGTTGAGGAGAGCTAGGTTGTGACTATCCAGAAAATCGGCAATGAGTGTACCGCTCGCACAAGCGCGACTTGAACCCCACAGTGGGTGGTGCGCATTGAAGTCTCCCACCAACAGAAACGGTGTTGGCAACTGGGAAACTAGATCGTCTAAATCAATGTGCAAGAAGTCATGAGACGGAAGCAAATATATATTACAGATGGTGAAATGGATGTCTGGCAGTAGAATCCTTATTGCAACTGATTGGATATCAGACTGTATTGGTACAGGTTGCATATATATGTCATCTCTCACAAGTATCATAGCGCCGCCATGTGCCGGAACACCCTCTTCTGGTGTAACATCACACCGTACTGGGGTGTATCTCCTTAGATGGAAAGCGTCTCGAGGACGCAGCTTAGTCTCTTGCAAACATGCAACCAGAGGTTCGTATTCTTTGAGCAAAAGCTCAAGTTCTGAACGTTGACTTCTTATACCACGTATGTTCCATTGTAGTATAGCCATATTGCATTATGTATGGTATAGGTAATTCCAAGGTAACTCTACATTACTTTGGAGTAGGCGGTTGTCGAATTAATTTCGCCCTTTTCTTCTCTCTTGGGCTTATAGTTTTGTCAGACGCTTTTTCGCGCCTCTTTTCCACTGGGGTTCTCCCAGTGTGGGCAGATTCTAGTTCCATATCCTCTGCCGAGGACGTCCGTGTTCCCATAGAGAATTTCGGTTCGAGAGCTTCGAACCGATTTGACACGGAGACCGGCGAAGATGACATTCACCGGTCTGTAGCCATACCAGAGGATCCCTCTGAAGAGGATCTCCTAGGAGATGGCTTTTTCTTCCCCTTTGATGACTTGGGAGAAACCTTACTCCCCTTGACGAAATCGGATCTTTTATACTCGGTCTTAAACTTCATCGGTGAAGCATCGTATACAATGGGTCTACTTGTCGAGGTCGGCTTCTTTGTTGGTGACCTTCCTGGTCTGCTGGATTGAACTGCGGTGCTTGTAGATGCTCTGGCGGACTTAGGTGATGTCTGAGGCTTTGGATGTGACCTAGCTACAAGAATTTTTTCTGAGATTGTTGCCCCATTTATATCGCTAGTTTGAGTTGCGATTTCCCGACATGGTACTGCTTTAGCTGCAACCGAGCTATAGGTACCGGAATTCGGGATAGTGGGCTGGCGCAAACGTAAGAGCTTTCGGGCTTCTGAGAAGGACACCTTCTCTCTAACCCGGATCTCCTGAATAGCTCTTTCCTCCATATAGCGCGGACATTCTCGGGAGTTTGCTGGATGTTCTCCCCTGCAGTTAATATAACTGGGAGGTGAGGTACAGTCATCCTCATGGGCGATGCCTCCACAGTTTACGCAGGTAGCTCTACCACTGCACGTGTCACTTGTATGACCAAAGCGCTGGTATTTGTTACATCTAAGCGGGCTCGGAATGTAAGGTCTTACTTCAATGGCCTCGTACCCAGCCTTTATCTTTTGCGGGAGATCTACCCGATTAAACGTAAGGAAAAGGGTACGGGTAGGCAGATATTCGCCTCCATCTTTTTCTGAACCCGATAAACAGATATTACACCTTGATCTGCGAGGTTCCCCTTAATTTCATCATTGGACATATTGTCCAATGCGCGTGTGTTGACAATACCGCGAGAGGAGTTCAACGTTTTGTGCATCTCAACATGCACCGGATAGCTGCCTAGCATGTTGGCTTTTAATATAGTAGCTGCCTGTGCTGCTGAAATGGATTCAACCAACAGCGTGCCGTTCCGAGATCTCGTGCAGTTCTTCACGGGGCCAGCTATCTTATCGAGACCCTTCTGTATAGCGAATGGATTCACCGACCTAAATGTTTTACCTTCCTCATTTCTTGTAATAACTAAGTAGCGAGGACCACTCAACTCTGCTACTTCCTTTTCACGTACTTTAAAATGTTTGTTTTTTTGAGTTTTGAATGTACTCATTGCGATTATATCCTCCACCATTGCAAATGTCTCCGATGGCATACTCACATCTTGGGCGCCACCCCGGCTTAGGTGAGAGTCCTGGCCTGGACCTTGCTCACCCTAGGGTCTCACCTCCTAATGTATAGATAGAGGGACCCAATCGCCTTCAGGAGTGCATCAGCTCATGCAATGGCCCCTCCCCGGGACTGACCTTTATCAGCGGATACGCACACAGATCCTACATGATAACCAGAGGCTGGGACTTACGCGATTACCCAGTCACCCCTTGCGTCACACCATCCTCCTAAAACCCGCGCGTAGGTTATCCATCAGACTGTGTACAGGGAGGTAACAGGTGGGAGGTCAAACACAAAAGTGGACCAAAGTTGATTGGGCGTTTGGCATGTGCCCTCTCACCTCTTGAAGGAACCCAATCGAGAGTGTAGCTCGGGGCCCCGGGTACGCCAAACCCGTACCTACCGTAGTAGGAGCCCCTGGGGAGTTTGATTTCGGAGTCCTCTTCTCCTAGATGAGCCGTCAACCAAGACTAACGAGCCCCATCTACCCGTTTGGAATGTTCTTTGCTTCCCCTCACCTCTTGCCTACCAGTGGTCACAAAGATACTTAGTAGGCCGTCTGGATCGGGTACTGAGCCCCTCCACCACGGCAAGGCGACACTCCTTCGGAGGGGTCCCTTTGCACGGTTAACATATAAAAATGAATAGCGATCTTCCATTTGACAGAAGTATTCGTTCTCCAAAACTCACACAAATAACAAGGCATATCTCCGGTATTAGCCAAAACATAACACCATAAATAATTTTTCAGCTACACATTATTAATTAAGTTATTAAGAGCTAGTAATTTACATTACACATTTGAATACACACTATAACACAAACTAAAGCTGCTTCATGGCACTGCTTGTGAATGCGTAGATCCGCAGAATAAAGCGGATCCAGACCTTTTGCGATCTTTCTACTGCCGGCTTGTCTGTGATAAGTTCGAGAAAAGGTGAATTTCGAGAAAAATCCGTGCTCCGTTACGCTCGTCTATAAAAGCTAATGCAGCGGCGAGCAAAGCGAGTAGTTTTGTAATGGAATTGTGAATGTTGAACCAGACAGCTGTTAGCAGTGTGTGTGTGTGTGTGTGTGTGTGTGTGTGTGCGCGCGCGCGTTTGTGTGTATGTATGTTTGTGCAGTCATCGTCGAGAGAATGTGTGTAGACAGCTGTAGACAATGAGTCGTCGCGTCGGAGTCATTTGTTGCGTGAAGCAGTTTTAGTGAATATCATCGAAGAGAAATTTGTGAGACAGAGAGTAGAACTGAAAGACTGTGAAGTACGTGCCGGGGTTGCGATAACACAAAACAGCTGTGATATGCAAGATCAATACGAATTATAAATTGTGTTAACGTTAAAACAACTGTGTTTTTGTTAAGGCAATTTTAGTGAAGGAAAATAAAATGGTAGAAAAAATAACTGAAGTTTGTCACTTGCCTATGTGGTGTCAGAAGTGGGATTTGCCACACTGTCATTTTGTCACGTTGTTATCAGGAGTGCGACGTAAAAGCCACCATGGAGGAGGTGATTAAAGAATTATTAACCGAAATCAAGAACATGAAATCCGGAATGGCAGAAATGAAAACCGGAATGGAAAATTTGGGGGGCAACGTAAAAACATGGTAATTTGGGATAGAAAATATGAAAACAGAAATGTTCAAAACGAAGATGGAGCTATCGGCGAAGATTGACGGGCAACTGTTCGGGGCGAAGGAAGACGCGAAAGACATCTGTCAAATCGTTCACGCTATGGAGGATGTCGAGGTACATCTTAGCACCCTGGAAGCCTGAGTTGATGCCAGCGTCAAGGAAATGGATGCCAGGGGTGGACGGGATAGTGCGGGTCTGAGGAAAAAGCACCTGGCTGCTGAGGTAACAGTTACGCCCGTGTCGGAGAAAGGAAGTGTATGACACGGGGGAGACAGCGTACCAGCTCAGGGAAGTCTGCAAGGATACCCCACTGGAGTATGTTGGCCATGTAACCAACCAGGAGATGTGGTGAAGGGCTGTCAGTAGAAAAGCCTAGGAAAGCCTACGAGCAAGCGAGGAACGAGTGAGAACTGACTTGGCATGGGCCACGGAGGAAGCGTCGGAGCCATTCGATCAACAGATGCTGTGTATTGTAGACAGAAGTGAGGAGGACATTATCGCGGACGGCAGAATACAGGGAAACCCGTGCCGAGTAGTAGTAGACACGAGTTCAGCCGTGACCATGATCTGGCCGGGCGTGGCGGAGCACATGCCAACTAGACTGCACCTACGAGATAGTGGTGGCATCGGGTGACACCTTGCCGGTTAAAATGGAGATCTGGCTGGAGCCGATCTTGGGGCAGAACGCTATAAGTCTGTGTGTGTTGGTCGCAAGGGTGGCTGAGAAGATAACGTTGGGTCTAAACGCTCTCAGGAGTCACGACGCGACTATCGACATTAGCAGGAGTATCCTGCGAGTCGGACAAGATGAGATAACGCTCCGGAGACCCAGAGAAAATCTTGGGGCCAGCAGGCCATCCTTTGCGGCGCTTGCAGTTAGGCTCACCGGGAGCAAGGTGGCTGCGAAGGTACACTAGGAAGGTCGGCGGTCACGGAAACCAATGGGCCGTTTTCACGTTGTGCGCAGGATGGCCTGTCAACACACCTGGGTGAACGGAAACCGGACGAAGACTCGTCACAACCCGCAAGTCTGTTGCAGATGTTTCAAGCAGCACGGTATACATCGCCCTACCCAGAGCAAGGGGAGCTACCCAGAAACGTTACCAAGGATAGTGCCGCATGGAGAAGAGTCTCGATGGCGTAGTCTATCGCATCCAGAGGCTGTTCTTAGGGAATATGCATTTGGATCGTCTGACCAACTAGTACAGTGCTTGTTAGGATAGCCAGCTCTGAGGAGGGCGCAATGTGGCGCAGAGAGGCCACGCGTCTCAGACGCTCTGGGTCAAGCTACCTCACACCACTGCTAGCGAATATGTGACCGACAACAATGACTGCGGCAGAACAAAGCGTTTCTAGACTTCTGAAACTTTCTACCCCCAGCTTGTTTGTGAGAAGTTTGACAAAAGGTGAACTTCGAGAAAATTCCGTGCTGCATCGTTCTCGTCTATATACGCGGGTGTGGTGGCGAGAGAGGCGAGTTATTTTTGTGATGGAGTCATGAGTATTGAACGAGGCAGCTATTAGTAGTGTGTGTGTGTGTGTGTGTGTGCGCGCGCGCGCGCGTGCGTGCGTGCGTGTGTTTGTGTGAGAGAGAGGGAGAGAGAGAGAGTTTGAGTTTGTACAGTCGTCGCCAGTAGAATATGTGTATCACCAGATACAGTTGTAGAAATTAAGTTGTCGTGTCGGAGTTGTGTGAAGTAGCTTTAGTGGGTGTAATCATTGAAGGGCATTTTGTGAAACAGAGAAAGTAGAACTGAGGGACTAGAAATGAGAGACTGTGAAACAAGTGTCAAGGTTACAATAAGACAGGAAAACTATGAAATGCAAGGCCACAACAAATTGTAGATTGTGTTAACGATAAAACAGAACTGTGGTTTTGTGAATCTGTTTTAGAGAAGGAAAATAAAGTGAAAAAAAAAAAAAAAAAAAAAGGAATTGGGCTTCGTCATTTGTCTCATTGGTATCAGAAGTGGGATTTGTGACATCATTTTGTCGCAGTATGAAGAGTCAAGGAATAAAGAAGTCCACTCACACGAAGTTCAGTTTTGATAGAAACTAAGGTAAACATAATACGTTTTCATTTAATGCCATATGTTTAGCATAGGATAAATTAATGTGCAATCATTTTAAAGGTTGCAAATGCTTTTCGTTGGAGAATGTCTAAACAATTTCAGAGAGAATCATAGACAGCTCACTTATATTTCAAGTAAGGGTTATTTTCTTTATGAATAAGGCCCTCATATACAAAAGAATGCAATAGTATGATGGCTATAAATGGTTTAGCCTTTTTACGTTTAAAATATTTTCCTTTCAATAAATGCTTAAAGCATTCAATTAAGTTTTACAGTAATAACTAAAATGCTTAAATTGCCTTAAATAAGGGGAAAAAAAAATAGCTATGCTTCTTTAGAGTGAGCCTACCATTAAATGCAAAGCTACAGTGGGACGGATGAATGTCTGTGTATTAAGTATTGATTATTGATTTATCATGTAAACAGTGAAGCAAACATAGAATACCACTTTTCATAATTGAATTACATATTTGAAGGGTTCTCTTTAGGTGAATAAATAGCAAAAATGAAATGCCAGATTACTGTTTGAACATCTAAACCAATACTATAGTTTAGATGGAACTTCTTCACAATGAATCAGTGAGCAAAGAGTACATTTCATTAAGCTTAAAGGTGGTAAGTGCCCATTTTTTTTAGCATACACCAAACAAGTCAGTTGATGCTGCTTCAGAAGAAGTTGTTCTGTTTAACCTTTTAAAAACATTGAATTATATAATAATTTATCCTTTGATAAATACACAACTCAGTTTATTATGTTCCTTCTTCTAGTAGTGCAATAATTCTTCCAGGATTTACTTTCATACTGATTTTATGATAGCTCTTGTGTGAAATAAGCACTATTTTTAGAAGGAAGAAAAAGTAAATGTAACGCTTATATGTGTCATAACAAGTTTAACGGTAACAGTTTGAAACTTAACCCCAAAATCACTTTTTTTTTTCATTATTATGAAAATTAACATTAAGACTGATAGATATGTTAATAATTACTCTAAATGAATGTGGCAATTCAGAAGCAGCAAAAATTAAGCTGATACTTTAGTGGATTCTTTATTGATGGATTCCTTTGTATGCTGTGAATAATTCTCGACTGGGTGTGCAAAAGCGGTTAAGTCAAAAAATAGTGAAAATGAGTTCTCCACAGCCTTTGATGTAATTTTGTATGCTCTACCCATGTGTCTAAGTGGTTAAATGTCCTTATGGCATTAATATCAATGCTGTAAATGCAGTATCTGAATTTTTAAAGGATAAGAATGAAAACGAACGATGTGGACCTTTAATTTTTGACGAAGCAAAGTTAAAAGAAGAAGTTCGATTTGATTCTTATTCTTTGAAAATGGGTGGGTTTGTATATTTAGGGGATTTAACCCCAGAAAAAAGTAAAACTGAATTGGCCAATCACGTCCTGGTATTTATGTCTGTCCCTTTATTGTATAATTGGGTGCAAATTGCAGCTATCTGCGCAAGTAGAAACGCAACTTCAGGGGACATTTTGGCACAAGTTTTAATGCAGGTTATCATTCAACTGGAAGGTTCAGGAGCTAGAATACTTGGTTTTATATCTGATGGGGGCCAGTGTAACAAGAAGCTATGGAACTGTTTGGGAGTATGTGGCAAACGAAATAATGTTAAATGTTCCGTACCCCATCCTACCGATACAAGCAGGCGACTTTGGACTTTTTCAGACTTTGTGCACATAATTAAATGCATAAGAAATAATGTGCACAAAAAGCACGAAGTTTCCTACAGCAATGAAAGCTTAAATTTTCTGTACTATCCACGGCTTTATGAAGCTGATAGTTGTTATCAGTTTTCAGGAGTAAGTAGGTGTAAGCAGGAGCTGGATAGTGCTTTTCTCCAAATCACTTCCACACAATTAGCCTCTAATCCCCTCGCCCTATTGGATGCCACGCTAAACACTACGCTTCCTAAGTACTACCCCAAATCTCGTCAGTACGCCTTGACACGAACTGCGAAGCCACCGTGGTGGACACCGGAGTGCTCTGCGGCAGTAGCTAAACGTCACCGGGCCCTGCGACTGTACAAAGCATCCCCTACCAGATCCCTCTACTTGGCCACACAACGACAATATGCCCAAACTCGAGGGATTCTACAACAGGCGGAGCGCCTCGGATGGAGTAATTACTGTTCTAATCTCGCACCCCACGTCTCGTCCTGTGATATATGGCGTAAACTTCGATGGTTCACGTCGCGTGTTCGCGGACCAATGTCTCCCATAGAGTATAACCCTGAGTTACAACAAGAATTTTTATGTTCCGTAACCCCAGATTACGCAGTCGAGAAACCGGAGGTGGAGGACACAACTGACAGTTGTGTGGAGTGTATTCCTGGGAGACGGGAGTTGATTTCCGCAGTGACGATCGACGAACTACAGATGGCTCTTCAACGGCACAACCACTCTTCCACGCCGGGTCCAGACGGTAATTCCTATGACATGATTCGTCATTTTCCGACAAATCTTCTCCACCTACTTACAGAGTGCTATTCGCACATTCTTACCACAGGAACTATTCCCGGAGGTTGGAACACTTTTTATGTGCTCCCTATCCTCAAACCGAGCAAGTCGGGCGAAAAAGCAGCACACTACAGACCGATAGTGCTCGCCTCCATACTGCGCAAAATGTTGGAGCAAATATTGGTCTCGTGGCTATCCTTCTACCTTGAACGCGTTGGTCTCTGGCCGAAGGGGCAGTACGGATTTCGTAAGTCTTTCTCTACTACGCATAATCTTTTACAACTTACCCACGACGTTCGAGTCTCGTGGCATCAGAACCAAGGGGTTTTAGCCCACTTTTTAGACCTATTCCATGCTTATGATTCTGTGTCTGTTGGCCCATTAATACAAGGATTACGCCACTTTACGTTCCCACCTTCCCTACTTACACTTTTTATCAACCTCCTGTCAAATCACCGCATTTACCTTCATCCTCGCTATATGTTACAATCCCCACGTTTTTGTTCCCAAGGTCTCCCCCAGGGCACGTCCCTTAGTCCTCTCCTTTTTATCCTATACATTCACACACTAAGTACTTTAACCATTTAAGCATAGCCAACTCCTTTTATATGTCGACGACTTAGTCTTATACTCCCAAACCCCTTTACATACTGTGCGTCAGTCTCCGACCACCCTTCAGGCCGATTTAGACCTGCTACTTGGCAAGCTCAAAGACCTTGGCCTGACGGTTCACCCTAACAAATGCGTATCGATTTTCTTTAAACGCGACCCACCTCTGCTACATGCCAATATATCCATTGGGGAAAATCCGCTGCCTTTAGCTCGATCCGTCAAATTTCTTGGGTTACACCTGGATCATAACCTGAGTTGGAAATCGCAGGTGATACACCTGCACTCATCCCTCTTGGCTTCTAGTACCCTGTTCCGCTGCTTGCAAGGGCGTAGCTGGGGAGCACACCCCCAGAGTCTATACAACATTTTCTTATCTTTATGTCAGGCTAAATTAGACTACGGTTTGATAGTCATTACTCATCTTCCTAAGGTGTGGCAGAGGAAAATAGACTCGGTTCTTTACCGCATTGACAAAGCCATACTTGAGGTAGGGGGCAAACCTTCTACGAATAAGGTGTTTACGGTGCTGGGAATGCAGCCTCTTCTGCAACGGAAGGTGGACCTTGCACTCCGATTTATAGTCAAACTATTTCAATATCGAGAAACGCCATTGTACGCGAAACTCTTGTTAAGTGCACGCTTACCACTTTACCAAGTAGTTGCTTCTACACGCTATCCGTTGGTTTACCCATTAGTTTTTCGGAAATATCAAGAATTAGAGGGCATGCCCAGTTTCCCCAGGCTACCGCTATACTTAGTGGACTACTTAGTCCACCAACCGCAGGCGACTCTTCTGACTGCCGATCTGCATCGCGGGGACCCGTCTACACCACAACGGTTCCACCACTTCATGTCCCAACACAAGGCATCCAACCTTTTTTCCACATATTTACCGACGGTTCCGCTACCCCAACAGGTGCGGGAGCGGCGTTTATAAATTGGACAACACAAACGTCTGCACGGGTGTCTCTCCCTGCGGGGTTTTGCAATTATTTTGCTGAGATTTATGCCCTCTATCAAGCTCTGCGATCTACTCTTTGTATTTCCAATTCCACGATCCTGTTTTGTTTTCAGACTCTTTGAGTGCCCTCCGAAGCATCAGCTCACCCAGTAGATATGCATCCGGGGATGGATTGGTGGGAAGTGATATGTCGTTTAGAAATCTCCAAACACTTTAACCGATGCAATACAATTCAATTCTTATGGGTCCCGGGACATGCAAATATTTCGGGCAACGAAACAGCCGACCGCCTGGCTAGGGGGGCGGCTCATCTCCCCGCACCGATGGAACCGATTACCCTCCCTTGGAGAGATGCTGCACGGTTTATATCTAACCACGTGGTTTCGCTCCTTTCTAACTATTCCGACGTACCTCCCCTAACGAAGCGATCTCCATGGTTTAAGAAATTCACTCTCAGTAGAGCTGCAATCTCTTTGATCTCAAAAATCTGATTTGGAGTCGCCGTTACACCGGCCTACTTATTTAAAATCCGCCAAAGAGCCTCCCCAAATTGTGATTGTGGTGCCTTCGGTGATATCAACCACATCCTTTTTAATTGCCCCTTACATACACTTTCTGTTGCACTATTTATCAGCACACTAGCCAAACGTTATGGAAATGGCCCATGGAATATCACCTCCCTGGTATGTAGTGCGGATACCCATTTGCCACGACAACTACTTGCCATCTCGTTAACTGCAAAATGAAACTGTGATCTGTGCTCCGATCCTCCTTTAGTGATGCAACGTTTACATCAGTTCTCCTACTTATTTCGATTCGACGCAGACATCGATTACTCCTGCCAGGAGTGTGATAGTGCGTCCATAAACCCCCAAACAACAACAACAACAACAACAACAACAACAACAACAACAGAATAGCATGGCCCATAAGAGTGTGCCTTCATGACGTAAAAATTCCTATAGTACTACGACTATTATTATTATCATCATCATCACCATCCCCATCGCCATCGCCATCACGATCACGATCACTATCACTATCACTATTATTATTATTAATTAATATTATTATTACCACAGTGATTGTCTTGTTTCATTAACCTTGTACTTACTATTTTTATGCTGCCATTTTCTCAAGTTCTGCTAAATGTGAATCTATCTAAATATGGTGGTATTTTACCCCCATGGGAACTACAAGAATTGATTACACATTTAAAAATACAGTTTCATAGTACATTCTGGTGGCAAACAATAAATCTTCCACTGAAACAATTAATACAACATTTGTGTGGAAGTGGATATGCCAAAATGCACTGTGAAAAGTCATGTAAGTCATGCATCCACCCTTCAACCCTTCAGATAATCCTCATACAAGAGATGAAAATTTACAGGAACTAAAGCAACCTGATGTGTATATTTTCAGTATTAACTAACGCATATTTTTTTTTTTTTTTTTTTTGCAAAATGTGTAGAGTTTTGGCATATAAGGGATTTGGGGAATTGATTTTAATCTTTAATTTTGTTTTACTCATTATGAGGTTTCTTGAGTTAACTGCTTTTGCACACCTAGTCGAGAATTCTTGGTGGCACTGTTTTTGCAGTGTGCCATGTTGCCAGTGTGGGTAACAGGAAGTCTGTAGTAAATATAGCAGGTAGGTATATTTTGTCAAGTATGTTGTTTCTATCACACATAATTAAACACTTGCATAGAAATTACTCATGTATATCAGGCAAGAAGATGTTGGAACTGGCTCTCTTCATTGTTCAAGCATTTCTGGCACCTGCTCAGGAAATTTCCTGTGACACTCTGCTCTTTCCTCTGAGAAATGGCAGCAGTTTCTTTTCAATTTTTATGTTCAGCTAATTTGTGAACTTGTTCTGTAAACTTTCTTTTTTAACGACCTCATGAGATTAAAATCACAGAAGAGTAACTCAGAGGAACAACTTACATGACAAACCATACTACATTTACTGCAGACTTCTGGTCATCCACACTGTTGACACAGCAACCAGCCTCAACAGTAAGCCACACATTGTGAAACTGGTCCTGCCAAGCATTGTTTACTCTATAGTAGGTATGTGTAAGACAAAGTTATTAAGTTGTAATTCTGCAGCACGAGAATGTTAATAGACATTGAGGGTTCTGGTGAGTAATATTTAGTGCAGTAGTGTTTAAATTAGTTAGGTACTGCAAGCTCAAAAATTGATATATTTAAAGTAACAACAAAGAAACTTTATTACTTATTTATTTTTTTTTATTTATTTGTTTTCATTTTAGTTTTATTTATTTTTTATTTTGTTATTTTATTTAATTTTTTTACTTCTTAGGCCCTACTTGTATTACAAGGTGCAGTCAGTTCTGTCAGCACGCAACATTTACATTCTTCCATTTTCTACTGGTGTATGGATCACATTGAGTGCACTGCTACTAGCTATTACTGCATCCCTAACATTCATCTTGAGACGTGAATCAAATTTGACATTTTCTCAGAAAGATCTACAGCCCAAATGGGAATTTGGAGAGGTGCTACTTGTAACAGCAGGTGCCATTTGTCAGCAAGGTTAGTAGCTATTAATATTATTAGTTATTAATGAGATAGACTCAAATTTAAGTGCCTAAAAACTGTGCAGAAATACAGGGATGTAGCTAAGAGTAAAAAAGGTCAAGATACTGGATGAGGGAATTTCTTGTTTAATGAGAATCATTCCTGACACTTTACTGATCATTGTTTCTCAAGACAGAGCTCCCATTGTGACCACAGAAGTTAAAAGGGGCCACAAAATAAATTAAGAAAATAAAAAAAATTCTCTTATAAAATGTGTTAAATTGCCCTTTTACTTTTGTCATCTAGTGTACTGCCATGTATTTAAGATACAAGTATGTGTTTTTTTTAATAAATAAATGCTCAGTTTGTGCCATACCTACCCTGAATGCTACTACACAGGTATAACCAAAGGCTTCAGAATAAGTACTCCTAACAATTGAGCTCATGGTTGTATAGGCAAAAGAATGGCTTATACATGAATTTGTGGATAGACTATGCTTCTTAAGTAAATTATATGGGTGAAATTTTTCATATACCTTTTATTATCCAGAAAATACTTAAGACCATAAATTGAGAGTCATTATTAGATTCAGCATAATTTATATCATTACCATAAATGTACTACTTTAACTTTTTTATGAATAATCCAGCATGTTAAAAGATTTGGTTTTCAATGTATTAAACAAATACACAACTAATATCCTTTTGAAAGTGTCCCAAAATTATGTTGATTGGAATTAAGATGTTGCATACATGAAACAGCATAATGATGGACCCAATTTAGGTAACAATGTGCTATATTTACTATATGGTTTAACACTCAAATAAGTTTGTCCACTTGCATTATGCATTTTACTTATTTACCTGGAGATTTGGCTGATCTTTGAGATCATAATGGCAGACTTTGTGGTGAAATTACATTGAGAATAATAAAGCCCATCTGTCAGAATCCCTTCTATAATCCCTAGTTTAACAAGAAATAAAAGTTATGTAACTGTAACCTCATATCTGAACTATTTCCTACAGATAATTTTGTGATGGGAGGATTTCCAGTAAAAAGACTTGATTTTAGCAATAAGCCCATATAATGAAGATTGTAGGGATTGATATCAGAAAGTAAATAACACTAAAAGAAATCTTGTGGTTACCAGGAAAGGTTGAAAATTTAGTCAACAGGGAAAATGGAATGATAATGAGATGGCTTATGATGTAATATGTCAAGGTTTTAATTTTCTGTGTGTAATAGATGGAAAAGGGATTCAAGAGAAGTAAAAAAGATGTGTCCTAATGAAAGGTTACAAGTTTATACATTTCAGAAAGACAGATTTATTGTATTAGATATTTTCTGGAGCAGATGAGGCTGTGCCAACCAGAATAAGCATCTTCATTCTGAGAGTAAAGTGTCTGCTCTAGAGGGTCCAAGTTAAAATGTATGTATGTATGTATTGTACATGTTGTACTGTATACCGCAATCAATTGATTTTGAAAAAACTTCAAGCAAAACTGAACTCTTCTAAACTCTCCTAATGTTATTCATGTGTGAACTGGACTGGAACAGCACTTAACACCTATCTAAAAGAAGTAAGACTGATGCACTTGTGATGATTAGCACACACACATGGGGAAATGTAGTGAAGGCCACATGGGTCATGCACCTGCCGACCAAGTTTTGTAATAAACGTACTCTACATGTCCACTTTGGTGGTTACATTAATGTAAGTGCCCCTCAGTATCACCATGGATATATCATAACATTTCTGCTAATATTAAAGCCCAGACTCACTCATCCTTTCTTTTAAATTTTCTAGATTTTCTGGTTCCATTTCGTAAACCCTAAATTTGATATATCCCTGTAAGAAAAAAATCTGCAGGAGGATCTCACTCGTCACCCAATGCAACCACCACAACCAATCCACTGTCCTCTAGAATAATTGGATAGTGTACCATTACATTGCAACGGACCTTTCAGAGTCTCAGAGGAAAACAGGCACTCAAAAGAGGTACAGGGAGGTTTTGGCAGACATCTGAGGTGGAGAAATAATGCTAATCCTGAGTTTGTGGACTAGCCATTTATTAGAGCCAACAGGTTCGGGTGGCTGAAGACCCAGGTCAGAATCTTACAACACACAGGCTTACTTTGGTCTTCTTCTTCTCCTCCTTCTCCTTCTTCTCCTTCTTCTCCTTCTTCTCCTTCTCCTTCTTCTCCTTCTTATCCTTCTTCTTCTTCTTCTTCTTCTTCTTCTTCTTCTTCTTCTTCTTCTTCTTCTTCTTCTTCTTCTTCTTCTTCTTCTTCTTCTTCTTCTTCTTCTTCTTCTCTTGCTCCTCCACTTCCTCTTCTTCTTCTTCTTTTTCTTCTTCTCCTCCTTCTTCATCTTCTTCATCTACTTCTTCCTCCTCCTCCCCCTTTTCTTCTTCTCCTCCTCCTTGTGGGCTGGGTGTCAGACAAACCTCAGGAATGGGGAACGGAATTTTTACTATGAGGGGGGATGAAGATTTTCATGTTATGTTACAGGACTGGAAATCTAGATGTGGAAGTGGGGATAGAATTTTGAATAGTTTTGCCCCTTTCGATGTGTTACAGTTGGTCAAGAGATCCATTACTACCACACCAGAAGGCTTAAGTTCTTATGGTCAGGCAGAAGGTTTACCTAATGTCTGTGTGTGTTAAGACTGCACTCCATTGTTTTTAAGTCTGTGTTACATTAGTCGTTAAACCATTCAAAGTTAACCAATACATCACAAAATAATATCAAGAAGTATGTGACAAAGGGGTTTGTTTTTCATTTTTGATTCCATTTTTGTTCTTCTTCCTTCTGCCTTATAGTTCTGATGTTCAGTAAGTCGCTGCTCTGCTCACCTTCACATGATACCTAAAACACTAAGATCTTAGTATCACTATATTGTTCTCCTTTTGCTTTCTCACTACCCTCTTTACCCTTCCTGATGGGGCTCTCTAACTCTTTGCTCATAGTTCATTATTTTACACTTTCATTATCTCCTTTGTTTAGAGACCATTTCCCTATATTCTTGTTTTACTTAACCCATTTCTAAATACTGATGTCCAATACCTTGGAGTGATCAGTCCCATGGCTTGCACCTTCGCTAAGTGTGCCTTCTATACATCACAAATCTCCCTCATTCTTTCCTTAGGACAATACACACGGGTGCAATTTCGCTGACCTGGGAATTTTCTGTATTTTGGGAGCTCATTATTTTAACCATCTTTAGCAACGTCTGTACATTCGTTTGGGGACTGCAGACTTGAGGAGTGCAACTTGGCTTGCCCTGGCCCTTTCTGTCCTTAAAAAATTCTTTTATCTTAATAAATGGTGTTCTAGTGACAAATTACCGGGTTCACCTTTATGGGGTTACCTGTATTTTTCACTCATTAACATATAGGTACAATCTACAGAGCTATTAATAGAGTCCCATTCTGACTACAACTGACTATCCTATAGATGAAACTTATATTTCTTTTCCTTTTCCTAGCACACTTCTTAAAAAACAAATAAACATATTTCATCTTACGTGACCTCTTCCTTTGTCTTGCTTATATTCTTCCTTGCTCCTTGTCTTCCTTCTGGGATTGGTATGTTGTTCCTGATTGTCTTCCTTGTATCACTGGCTTATCTGAAATGGCTACTAGATTTATTATTAACTATATACAGCTTGTCCAATCTATTTTATATTTTAATTCTAAATTTATTATCAATACTAATAGCTAAGTGCAGGGGTGGTGGGTGAGGTCTAGCATTTCACACCTTCCCTGGGTCATTTCACTAAAGACTTTCCCTGCACCTTTATGGTTGAATCAGTGCAAATAAATTTGCGTTCTTGATTACTATCTGTTTACCAGCTGCCACTGTTACTCAAAGCTCACCTGACTCAATATTCCATGCAACTCCTCTGAGTGCGTGTTTTCCGCATCCTGCTTGACCTTTGCAAATATATGTATGTTGGTGCTATGTTTGTTTGCAACAGAAAATCCTTATGCAATTTCTCTCCAAGAAGTGCTGTGTGTTTTAGTTTCTCTTCAGGTTATACAGCAAAATTATAGGTTCTGTGTGTGTGTGTAGCTTAGTGAATTCTGTGTATTCCTTCAACACTTATTATCACCATCACCACCACTGCCACCACCACAGCCACTGCCACCCCCACCACCACCACCACCACCACCACCACCACCACCACCACCATCACCACCACCACCATCACCACCATCATCATCATCATCATCATTACTACTACTACTACTATTATTATTTCCACCACTACTACTACTAAATTTCAGAAAAAAATTATTCATGTTTTTCATGATCTTGGCCCAGTAATTAATTAGCTGGCTTCCTCTGTTAACTCAGGTGTTCTTTCTGGGGTAGCTACCACTAAATTCCCAGCTGATATGATGTTTGTTGCTTCTGATTTAGGGACGGAGTTCTAAAGATGTTATAATTTGCAGTGATTATGATCATGCTGCATAATATTATAAAGCTTATTTCACATATTTCCAGTACCTCCTCTTTCAAAAAGGATTTTGCTGTATTTTCATAGTGACGAGAAGTTTGGGTTGTCTTATCACTACAAGGGCTAACACTATGGTTCTATGGTTAGAAAGGTCATTTACGCATAAATATTATCAACATTGGGGATGCAACCACGTTTCTATATGTATGGAAGTCATAGGAACTGCTGTGGATATGTATGATAAATTTAGATGTGGAATTCCTAATGACCAATTTGTATTCAAGAATTTTGTGAGAATTGTGAAAACTAGCTGAGTCAGTGTTTCTAATGGGTGAATTTTAGTGTTTCTAATGTTTACCAGCCAGTTGGTATCAGGTATACCATTTCCAGGATAATTTCTAAATTTTGTGCTGAAAATTATTTACTATAGAATCCATCACACCTATACTATACCCTAATTACATAAGTACCCTGTCCTACTTTTCTGAAAATTACTTACTGTGTAGTTCTCTCCTGTAAAAATTTGGCATTTTGAGAACTTAGCTCCATCTCACTCAAATGTGTCCCAAATCATGTTGAAATAGCTTAACTCTGACAACAATGTTAAGATCACAAGTAAAATTTCAATTCATCTTAGACATCTATACAACTCTCCAGCAGTGATTTTAGCTTATACTAAGATAAAGGCTTGGGAAACTTAAAAAGTCATGTAAAAACATA
Source organism: Tenodera sinensis (assembly GCA_030765045.1). NCBI lineage: Eukaryota > Metazoa > Arthropoda > Insecta > Mantodea > Mantidae > Tenodera > Tenodera sinensis. Next base: position 201,275,226 of record CM060964.1, on the reverse strand, counting down.
TATGTAGATAGATAGACCATAAAACTTCACTTCTTTCTCAACATAAACTTTTATGTTGTCATCATAGTCTAGAACTAACTTCCTGAGTCTACAGTGTATGCTTCAGAGCTCCATATCTGAACATAGAAATCTTAAATATGTGCTGATACAACAGGGTCGCAACTTGGATTACCTCTTGTTCTACACATTAGATAGATCTCGCTTCATACCTGTCATAGCAGATGGATTGCATGTGGATTACCAACTGCACTAAAAATACTAAAATTACAGCTGGAGGTATGAAAATATACACTGTATTGTACTAACCCTTTCACTGCTGGAGTATTAACAAGCTCACACACCCTCCTTGCTGAGGTATTTTAACTAAACATTAATTAGTATATTGTTTAAAATATCACGCAGAATTAACATAAAATTTGTTGAAACACTCACCAAAGATGTTGTAGATGACTGCTGATGAAACACAATTAAAAAATAAAAGGTTTTAAAATAGGAAAAAATACTGCATGCAACACACTTTACAATTGGTGTGGGTGTGAAGTAAAGAAGACAGTTGTGGTCGAGATAAAGAAACACTTTTATTTCCGTAAACAGTAACTTTGTACACTCGTTGCAACAGCAAACAAGTCTTTACCGATTCTCCAACAGCACGGCTCCGAACTCGTAACACAAAGAACTGACTCTTCTCCGTCGGCACAACTCTTCACATCGTCTGTCCGTCTCCGTCGGCATGACTACTCAACCTTCACATACGTCTGACTGCCTCTTCTCACACTTTACCGCTATTTATATCTCCCAGGCACTATTCTGGAAGCTTCAGGAACATTCACTTATTGCGCTGGATACAAAGTAGAAGACTCCGGAAGAATCTATCCTTTTCTCTCTTTCGGCAAGCGCCCCAACAATGCGGCCATTCTCTGTCTCTTTCCTTCGACTCCTTTGCGGTAGCGCTGACAATAATGCGATGGGTGACACTGCGGTTGTCGGCAATTAGATGCGGCGGGCGCGGTGACACTGCTCCCTCCTCAGAGCTGGTCGACCCGACCAGCACTATCACTGCGGCATCTCCCTTGCGCCCCGGCGGACTATCCCATCGAACCTCTTCTCCAGGAGGCACGATCCTAGGTATCGCTGTCCCTTGGTCTGGGTAGGACGACGTATGCCATCCTGCTTCGAAATTCTGCAACAGTACCGCCGGTCTTGACGGTCCCTCGTCCAGTTGCCCTTCTTCCTGGTCTGTTGACGGGCCATCCTGCGCACTTGGAAACGGCTCATTGGGTACCGTGTCCGCCGACCTCTCTGGCGCACCTTCGCAGCCACCTTGCTTCCGATGGGTCCGGCAACAAACCCCACCACATCCGCGCGAGTCGCGTCCACCGCTGCACTCGTGTTCACTCGTGCTCGGCACGGCCTCTCCTGTATCCTGCCGTCCACGATGATGTCCACCATTCTTCCGTTCACGGCACTATGCGTCAGGTGATTGGATGGCTCCGACGGTCCCCCCATGTCACACGCCAAGTCGGTTCTCGCGTGATGCTCGTTTGCTTGTGCGCTTCCCTGCTGATCGTCCTCCACGTCGTATCCTGGTTGGTTACGTACCCGACACACTCCTCCAGAGGATCCCCGACGACGTCCCTGAACTGCCCCTTTGTCTTCCCCGAGACGTACACTTTCGTTATCTGTAACGGGCGCAACTGTCGCCTCGGCCACTAGGTACTCCCTCCCCGGGTCCGCGCTATTCCGTCTGCCCCTGGCAACCAATACTTTGACATTCTCGTCAACTCTTCCTACCAGGGCGCCAAGACGTTCCTCGTCGTCCTCCACGACGTCCACATGCTGGCAGAGGTCTTCCACCGTTTCGCCGAGTTCTTCCACGTCTTCCGTCACGCCAGTCAGTTCACCGAGTTGTTCCACGTCTTCCGTCATGCCAATCAGTTCGCCGAGTTGTTCCACGTCTTCCAGGGGCTCTAATGACCTAGCTGTCGACGGGCCCTTAAACCCTAACCACTCACTCACTCCACGTCTTCCGTCACGCCAATCAGTTCGCCGAGTTGTTCCACGTCTTCCGTCATGCCAATCAGTTCGCCGAGTTGTTCCACGTCTTCCGTCACGCCAATCAGTTCGCCGAGTTGTTCCACGTCTTCCCTCATATCATCTGAAACGGGCGCAACTGTCGCCTCGGCCACTAGGTGCTCCCTCCCCGGCTCCGCGCTATTCCGTCTGCCCCTGGCATCCAGTACTTTGACGCTCTCGTCAACTCTTACTACCAGGGCGCCAAGACGTTCCCCGTCGTCCTCTACGACGTCCACGTGCTGGCAGAGGTCTTCCACCTTTTCGCCGAGTTCTTCCACGTCTTCCGTCACGCCAATCAGTTCGCCGTCAATTTTCGCCGATAGCTCCGTCTTCATCTCTTTCAGCTCGGCAGCTAGGTTGTCGTTTCTCGTCTTCATTTTGGCAACGAGGTGGTCGTTTGCCGTCTTCATCCCTTTCAGCTCGGCAGCGAGGTTGTCGTATGACGTTTCCATTTTGGCAGCGAGGTTGTCGTTTGCCGTCTTCATTTTGGCGAATAATTCTTTCATCATTGCCATCATCCTGGTTTCCGAATCTCCCTCCATCTTGGTTCTAACGTTGCAACTTCTAACGACGATGTAATGAAACTAGAAGCAATTCGACGAATCCCACTTCTGACACCAGTGTAACTTCTTTTGGTTGGTTGTGAAGTAAAGTAGACAGATGTAGTCGAGATAAAGAAACACTTTTATTTCCGTAAACAGTAACTTGTACACTCGTTGCAACAGCAAGAAAGTCTTTTCCGATTCTCCAACAGCACGACTCCGAATTCGTAACACAAAGAACTAACTCTTCTCCGTCGGCACAACTCTTCACATCGTCTGTCCGTCTCCGTCGGCACGACTACTCAACCTTCACATACGTCTGACTCTCTTCTCACACTTTACCGCTATTTATATCTCCCAGGCACTATTCTGGAAGCTTCAGGAACGTTCACTTATTGCGCTGGATACAAAGTAGAAGACTCCGGAAGAATCTATCCTTTTCTCTCTTTCGGCAAGCGCCCCAACAATGCGGCCATTCTCTGTCTCTTTCCTTCGACTCCTTTGCGGTAGCGCCGACAATAATGCGATGGGTGACACTGCGGTTGTCGGCAATTAGATGCGGCGGGCGCGGTGACAATATTGTTTAAAATATCATGCAGAATTAACATAAAATTTGTTGAAACACTCACCAAAGATGTTGTAGATGACTGCTGATGAAACACAATTAAAAAATAAAAGGTTTTAAAATAGGAAAAAATACTGCATGCAACACACTTTACAAAGGGTTGTCCATGGGCCAAAAAAGAAAACACTAATGGAGAGCTGCTATATAGTGTTGTGAATTCTGAGGTCTTAATTTTTTAGGCTACACTTTGCCAAAATATGTTGTTGTTGTTGTTGTTGCTTTCTAGTGCCTTGCATCTGGCAATGAAGCCATTAGCATTCGTGCTTTCCAATACTTTTGAACTGTAGTTTCTTCTGATCTTAATGCTTCACAGATCTTCAAGTGGTCTTTGTTCATTTCTGCTGGATCGTTACACAGGGCACATATTGGTGAAGCTGAGATACCTATTCTGTAGAGATGACTTGCTAAGCAGTCATGATTTGTCAATAGTCGGAAGGCTGCAACCGCTGTTTTCCTTGGTCTCTGAGGGATTATATCTGTGTTGGAAAGTAGTGTAATCCATTTTTTATCTTTGGCATTTGTTTCTATTTCTTGTAGGTATGAATGAGAAAATTTTTCAATGATCAAGCATTTTATTGAGGAATATGAGGAATTGAATTTAGACTTTTGTTTTATTGTTGTGCCTTTCTTTGCAAGTGAGTCTGCAGCTTTGTTCCCCATGACTCCACAGTGTGCTGGAATCCATTGGAGATGAACAGTCTTATTAACTTTTTGGAGTTGTGTTAACATTTTGTAGCATTCTCTAATTTTTGTTGACTTCTTTGTAGTATTTGTACATATTCCCTGAATTGCAGCTTTAGAATCTGAAAGAATTACTGCCTTGTTAAATTTATTTAAGGGAAGATTTAATAATTGTCGGAGAGCAATGTGTATAGCCTCTATTTCTCCATCATAATTTGATGTGTCTCTGCCCACAGAATGATAAAAGGAAAAATGTGAACACGTAACTCCAGCTCCAGTAAGGTTTTCCTTGGAGGATCCATCAGTATATATGTGCAGCCATTCTTCTGTGGGATACCTAGTATTGATTGTTTCCAGAGCTAGAAGTTTTTGTATTTCTTTTGGTGTGTCTGATTTACTTATTTCCTCTATTAATTCCAAATTGAAGGTAGGTTGCAACAATTCCAATGGATTTTCTCTTATAAGTAGATTTTCTCTGGCGTTAGGAATGTTCAATTTGGATTTAATCTGTGTTACCTTTTCTAGGAAACTACTATGAGTTTTAAGGATTGAAGGGGGGAGGTTCTCTTCTGTCCATTTAGAGTTTGGCAGTCATAATATTTTCTCGTGTTGGAGCAATGCTTGTTCTTCTATTTTTGTTGTTATTGATGGGGTCCGTGTTAAGGCAAGCATGGCATCAATAGGTGTGGATTTAACTGCTCCAGTGATTAGGCGAAGAGCCTGATTTTGTATTTATTCAAGTTTATTGATGTTAGCATTTGCTGCTGTTATTAAAGCTTCAGAACAGTACAAGAGGTTTGGTTTAACATACATTTTGTATGTTGTGTTAAGGACTCTCCTTGAGCAGCCCCATTTAGCACCAGCTAACCTTTTCAGGATTTGCAGTTTCTTTTCAACCTTTGTTGTGATGTTTGTTATATGTTTTTTCCAACTTAGCTTTCTGTCGAAAGTGATGCCTAAGTATTTGGCATCATCAACTGCTTTGAGTGGCTTACCATTATGTTAATATTAACTGGTTTGTATTTTAGTGTAAATAATTCAAAATTTGTTTTTTCCACATTGATAGTCATGAGGTTTTTGGAGCTCCATTCATGTACTTTGTTTAGGGCTGTTTCTATTCTGTCTTTAATTAATTCAGATTTTTTTGAAGAGCCTGAAGTCCAAATGACTACCTCGTCAGCAAATAAAGCAATTTTGGTTTCTAAAGTTTTTATTATTGATGGAAGGTCATTTATATATATGTTAAAGAGTGTTGTGCTCAGAACAGCACCTTGTGGAAGTCCTCGGTGTGTTTGTTTATATTTGGAAATGTATGTATTATATTTTGTGGCACAAAATCTTTGTGAAATAAACATAATTATCCATTTAAGCATGTTACTTTTCACACCTATTGATTGCAACTTCTCAATTAATTTGTTTCTGTCATATGCTGATTTAAAATCAATGAATACTGTTAAGGTATCCTTCTTTCTATTGAAAGCTTCCTTGATGTCTTGGCTTAGTAGGAGTACATTTTCACTTGTACTATGATTCTGTCTGAAGCCGGTCTGTGAACTATTAATTAAGTTGTAATATTCTAGGAACCAGTTAAGTCTAGATGCCACCATTCTTTCCAACACTTTTGCAATAACACTGGTCAAAGATATTGGTCTGAAACTATTAATATTGTTTGAAGGTTTGTTTTTCTTTAAAATCGGGATGATAATGGCTTTTTTCCAGTCGGAAGGCACAGTCATTCTCCAACACGTGTTATACAGTTTAAGTAGGATTTCTTTCCCTTTCCTGCCAAGGTGTTTAATAAACTCTAGGTGGATCTTGTCAGGTCCTGGAGATTTTTTGTTCTGTAATTGTTCTATTGCTAAATCCAGTTCTGTTTCGTTAAAATCCTGAATAAAAATATCATCTCGTATACCTTTTGGCTTATTAGTTTCTCTGATAGTTTTTTGGATAGCCTTATCTTGATTTTTATATGCTTGGGGTATTCTTTGTGACTTGTTAAGGGATTCTGCTATTTCCCTATCTGTAGTTAAGCTTTTGTTATTATGTTTTAATGGTTCAGTTGTATTTTTTGATAATTTTGTTTTATTAAGGAATTTGTATATTTTATTTCCATCTTTCCTATAGTTCATATGTTCTACAAAATTTGTGAAACTGGCCCTCTTTGCTGTAATCAATTCTTTCTTAAAAATGGCTGCTTTTCTTCTCCAGTTTTGTACATCTTCGGGACACTTGGTTCTTTCGGCTTTGACTCTTGCTATATTTCTTTCGTGTTTTAACTTAGATAAAGATGGGGACCAAAAGTAGCTATATTTCTTTAACTTTCCTTTGGGGATATGTGTTTTGGCTGCTGTCAATAATATTTCACAAATTTTTTTATTCATTTCATCTGTTGACTTGAACTCTGATTCTAACAGTATATTACACTTCCCTTGTATCTCATTTTGGAAACTGGACCAATCTGCTTTTTTAAAATTCCAAGAAGTTTGAATTTTTGGTTTGTTACTTTTATTTATTAGACCTCTTATGGAGTTTATGGTGATTCTGTGGCCTGAACCTGGGTCTTCTATTATTTCTCTTTTTGTATTGTCAATTATGTCAGATGACACCATCAGAAGATCAGGATTTGTACCTGAACCATTATAATGAAGGTAAGTGGGTGGATCATTTGGATTAAATATTAATTCCATTGTTGATGAGTTTAATAGGTCTTCTATGACTCTTCCTGCTGAATTTATATCTCTGTAGCCCCACCTAGGGGAGTGTGCATTAAAATCACCTATTAAAATACTTTTGGGTTCTATGGGAATGGAATTTAGATCTAGTGTATTGTCTGGAGGATTGTAGATACTGTAAATTCTATAGTGGTAGTTACTTTTCCATACTTCAATTTTAACTATTCCTGATTTATCTTGTTCTTCCATTGTTTTTTTGATTTGGATAGTAGCTTTCATATTTCTTTTAATTCCTGTAAGAATACCCCTTGCTATTTGACGAGCCTTTGGAAGTATATGTATAGTGTACTGATCCATTTCAAAGTATATTTCCTGTTCTTCTGATATATTGGCTTCTTGTACTGTGAAGACAAGTCTTTTAATATTTTCATTAGCTCTTGTTTTTTAGGCTGGGACATGCCTCCTGCATTCCATTGTAGAATTCTTAAAGTATTGGAATTGTTGTGATGAAGTTTGCCTAAAGATGTCCCCACCCGGAGATCCGATTGGGGGAAATATTAATGAGCAGAAATTGATTAACAATTCAGGATATACAAAATTTTAAGTATTTTGAATTCTTTCTATTACTATGAAGCAGATATTGTTATAAATTATACACCATCAGAAATTACCACCTCTGCATAATGCGTTCAAAATTTGATTTGTGTATGATAAATTTTGAAACAGGGGTGTAAACATAAGCTCATGTTGCATTTGGCACACATGTATTTGTCTCTTTTCTTTTTTTCTGGCCAAGAGTGATGTTGGAGCACACATGACACCTTCTGGCAGGCTTTCTTTTTATTTGGTGTGGATGGCATTAGTGAAATAAAATGTCTTTCAGTCAGTCTTATGGGTTGGTCACCAGATAAAGGCCTCCCAGGTTTAGTGGTTAGTTTTGGTATGTGGAATTCTTGAATTAGTTCTGTAATTAGAGTAGTTTGAGTGACAGCCAATGTGATATTGTTACCAGTTTTGAAGTTGTACAGTGAGTGTGCATTTAAAAGTGTCATGTCTAACAGATGAAAAAAGAATTTCCTATCCACTTCAATGTCTTCCTTACACACTCAAGGGAGCCTGTCATCATATCTGACATGTCTAGAGCACCTTATTATTATTGTAGTCCATAACACAGTCAGATTTCATTATTTGCATGTTTGACTTTTTGTCAGCTTTGCCTGTTGGTTTCATTGAGTCTGTGTGGAAAGTAGTTAGCAGACACACTGTCCAACCACTTTAGTGCTTATTGTCTGTATGTGCAGATTCTAACTGACCCTTGTCTAATTTTGCTGCGAGTCTTGGCATTCCTTTTCTGTTCCTTCTAACAGTGCCACAAGCATTTGTTTCATATGCTTGTAGCCAGCATATTATAAAGAAGAGGAGTGCAGTACCAGTTGTCTAGCCACAAGTTGTGCCCTTTATGCAGGTAGCTTGTAGTGAGGATTTGTACCACAATCCCTGACACCCCAAGGTTGCGGTCACCAGCAATTTCTGTGGTGTTGTCTGTGTACACAATGAAGTCCAGAATATAACCAGTCTTACAATCATATAGCACAAATACTTTTACACCAAACCTGTGTCTTTTGGAAGGGATGCTTTATTTGAATGAAAGGCGACCTTGGAATAGCATAAGGCTTTTATCAATGCCGAGATTTTGAAATGGTGTGAATAACTCACTTAAAGTATGTCTAAAATGTTCAATAATTGGTCTCAATTTATGCAGTCTGTTACCTTGTGTTTTGTTGTTTTTGAAATGTAAAGGTATTAGACATAAAAGATATCGATCCCTGGACATGTAGTCTGAAAATTGCAGAGTGGCAACAAGCAGTGGCAGCTATTCAGGTGAAGCTAGTGAAGCTCCACTTCAACAGTTTTAGTTGTTTTAAATATGATATAGGTGTTTAACTTGTACGCTTAATATACAAACAACCATTCAGAAATATTTCTGTAGGGATAAAGGGAAGGATGAGAGCTACCAGCTACCTGCGTTCTGCCTCATGCTTTAGCCTTGAAGGTGCAGCTATTTCTGTCAGTCAGCATATAGCATGTTTATATCTGGTTGCCATGACAATGAAGCAGAATATAAGGTTCCACATATTGCTAAATAACCCTGCTGTGAGGGTAAAGTGCAGCTACTTAGTTCAGAGATTTAGTGAACCTCAGCCCCTTGTAGAGGCCAATCTATTGCTTTAGTGCCCTCGGGGAAAGGCAAGCTAACTCACCTCCCTCTCTTATTGTTGTAATAAACAAAACAGTGTAAAAACAGTGTATTCTAGTCACCCATTTTACTGAAGTTAGCTTTGCTACAACTTTTGGTTTGTTTAGTTAAAGTCAGTGGAGAAATGAATCCACAAAATGATATTTTATGTAGTATATTACACATATAATTTTCAAGGTGGACTGATTGGGATAAAATGGATGTGCTATTAACAAGAAGACCAACTCCTATTCTTAATTTATCAGCACAAAGAGGTGTGAAATGTTACGGAAAGCATTTTAAAGTTTCATAAATATGAGTGGCTGTGCAGTAGTTATTATATGAAAAAACTGTTTTGCTGGCCTTGCCCATTACTTGGTATAAAAAAGACTGGAACAGTGATGGTTTTTGTGACATTTTAAACATCAGTCGGTCATTACTAGAGCCTGGATTTTTATGTAATTACATATTTTAAATCCTGCATAATATTTCAATGAGAAGTAAAAATGTTGGTGAATTACGTCATTTGGGACTCCCTTACAAATTTTTATTTTACATTTTCTACATATTTTGCACATTTCTACATATTTTAACAATGTTACATAAAACGTACATATTTTCTGGGTTTTGTTACAATTTTATTATTTTTTAAAAAATATTGTTGTTGTTAGCTAATGCTGGATTTCTGACAATGAAGTCATTAATCCTCTTGCTCTCCAACATTTTTCAATAAATATTGAAGAGACTTAGCGATAAATGTAACCGCTTTTTAGAGAGCACCATATTTTTATGTTTTGGCGGTCACATCGCTCTCTCACAACCCCCAGAATGTCTGGAGGACCACACCTGTCGTTGGTTTATGGGTCTCACCGACCTAACCGGGAGAATTATCAAAATAAGTTCACCAACTATATCCTCTGATTACCAATCAGAGGACGTATTACATGCCATGATAGGTCAGCATGTTAGGGGTTAAGGTTTTATAGAGAAATTAGAGAAATGGAAAGGTTGGAAAAATAAAGACTCCCTAGCCCTCAGGAACTCTAATAGCATCGGGGTCGGAAGAGAACAAGAGTTGACCAAGGTAAGGTCAGATAGAAAAGTTACAGTGAGGAGCAAAACACCAGTAAGTGGAAGTAATGTTTTGCTCAGCTTGGGTACCTTGTGGTCGCTATTCACATATCCCCTGTTGTCACATTATAAACTGCTATTTTCACAAATTTTGCTGAAAGCAACAAAAATCGATCTGCGAAATAGGATGCAAGTTAAATTAAGAATGCGATAATCACCGTGTCACCTCTCTCTGATTGTTGTCCGTTTATATAAAAGCAGGTGCCGCTCGACAATGTTGACCTCCAGTGTCACGTTTCTCTTAACGCTTTGGGCATTTACAAGAACTGCAGAAATTGATTGTTACCATTGTTACCATTGTCGCGGAAGTAATATAATAGCTGCGAGGAAACAAAGTGAGCCACTACACAAACATCAATGTAGCCAAGCAATAAGACTGCAGTTAGTTTCTTGCAAGTCTTAGTAAAATGGCACCAGTTGTGTCCTCGCTATCCTGCAAGTTGAAATCATGGGTGAAATTAGATAGCGCCTTTACAACCAACGGAAAAGTAATAGTCTGTCAAGCATGCGGTTAAAGAATTGGTTGTTCCATGAAATCTCAATTGGAACAACATATCAAAAGTGCTTTCACATATGCAACAACACCTACAGTCTTCTAGAAAGCAAGTCTCTGCTTATAAGAACATTTATCCGATAGGAGACAAGCGCTGACCCCTGAAAATATGGAAAAGTGTATGGTTATTCACTGTACGTTAAAAGAAGCAAAAGACTCAAAATGAAAATGCCTGGTTGTTCATTGTATGTCAAGAGATAGAAAACTAAAAATGCATCCTCATTATAAAATTTAATTATTTTGAATTGATTGTTTCACTCATTGGTAAATTGGTTCAGTATTTCAACATTGCTTTTCCATCTAAAATTTAAGTAAAATAATTATGTGAAATGAGTAACTTTAATAAATATAATCCCAAACATAATTTTTATTTCATAATTACCAACTTTAAAATAAATTTTAGGTAAATTCTGCATAAAACAAAACATTTTCCCTACAATGAATTCTATATTTAGTAAATTTTAACACATTGTAATTAATTTAAGTACTTACAGAGCCATAAAATTACAAAATACTGGGTAATTTGCAGTCTGCATTTACATTTGAGGTGGTAATCTTAGCATTTAGATTATTACATAATTTTACATATTTTGTTGATATCACATATTTCATAACATATGTTGATGTTTTTGTTACATAAAATGTACATATTTCCCACCTTGATATTACATAAAAATCCGGGCTCTAGTCATTACTTAACATTCTGACTCTGCTGAACATCTCAGGTACATCTCCAATTGAAGTAACTTGAAAAGAATCAAAATAACATTGCTGATGCTGTGAAGGAAAACAATCAGTTGGTTTGCCACTCAAAAATTTGATGTCGAGATTTCACCAGAAATATATGTTTTGAGATCCCCTGAATCCAAAAAAAAAAAAAAAAAAGGATTTTTAGATAAAGGTACGTATGTGTCTGTGTGTCAGTCTGTCTGCCTGTCAGTCTGTGGACAGCATAACTCAAAAACGAAAAGTTGCTTAAAAACCAAAGTTGGTATTTAAGTTTAATGTCTTTCAAGGATGCAACACGAAGATTTTGAAGAAAATAGCCCCACCATTAACTACCCTTTACATGGAAAATTTTTCCAAAATTTTGACTTTCTTGAAAATGGCTCTAACGATTTTGATTAAAATGTCATATGTTTGAGATATTGTGATGATAAATGAAATGTATATCTTGAATTTTCTGGCTATAGATCCTGTAGTTGTATTTACTCTTTAACGACTTTTGCATAACTGGTAAACTGTTAGAGATAAACCAAATCATACTATACAAAAAATGTAGATCTTGCTAAAATACACAATTTATGTCTCAATAAATTTTCTTGTAGGGTGAAACATTTTGGAGATATTCCTTGTTATGTGTGTGAGTTTTGGCAAACCTAAAACTTTGGTGAAATGGAACATCGTTGTTCATTTTTTATATGTTAAGCATGCAAAGAACCGGATCTCAAAGCTTTAAAAGATTAGACTATCCCACAAAGCCGACTATATTCTAATATTTCCCTTGCACCTATAAGGAAATAATGAGACAATTCGTACAAATGTTTATTTTAACTAACAAGAAGATATAGGAATAAGAGTTTGTAAGAATGGTTAGTACAAGAATGGAGAGAGTCATGTGAGTGCAACACATCAGATTTTTAAGGTTGTAATTAATGCAGTAATGTATTTAGCCAGACAAAAGCTTGCTTTTTATGGTCACGATGAAGATAATCTTCATCTAACAGGAGAAATTTCAAAGAACTGTTGTCTTTATTAATTTTGACAAGTCTGTTATAGATTCAGACTCATTACAATAAAATCAAAAGTATCTTCACTGGGGATTCCAAAACAATACAGAATGAGACTGACTGTATTTTGCAGTACATTAGTCATTATATTAAGTTGGAAATATACAGCAGCAGCTTTTTCAGTTCAAATTGATGATCTTACACATATCACAAAAATCACAGTGTTCCATAATTGTCAGACTAGTAGACACCAGTGGTGAACTGGTCAAATGGTTTTGGGCTTTTTTGATATCAGTCGCAATAGAACATTGGAAGCATTGTTTGCCTTGCTTAATTTAGTATTGGGACCATATGACTATCAGTCAAAACTTATAGGACAGTGCTACGATGACACCAGTGTCTTGTCTAGACATTTAAATGGTTTGCAAAAAAAGGTAATGGGTTTTGTACCTACCTCAGGCAGTCTTTGTTCACTGTTTAGCACATAGGCTGAATTTAGTCGTACAGTGCTGGAAATCAGTATAAAGGCACTAGTTTTCCTACTGACAGTAATAGGTACAATGTCTGAAGCATACATGTATCTAATTTATTATGAAAGTAGTAGATATAGGACATACAATTATCATGACTGAATTAGTTTCTTTCATAGCACACGTAATAAATTAAGGCATTTGCATGTCCTGGATGGAAATTGATATAAAGGCAGTCACTGTCCTGCTGTGTTATTGCCTTGTTAGTACTTTGTCGAACCTCCGTTCTTCATAATTACCTCAAAAAGTCTCTTAGGCATTGATTTTGTTAGGGTTTGTAGTTCTTGCAGTGAAATTGTTGCCCACTCTTCTCGTATCGTTTTTTTTTTTTTTTTTTTTCAGCTCACATATGGCATCAAATTGTCTTCCATTGCGATAAACACGCCTTGCAAGTATTCCCCAAGGGTTTTTGATGGGGTTCAAATCAGGGCTACGTGCAGGCCAGGGCAAGACATCGATATCCTTCTCTTCAAACCACTTTTTGATTGTAGCAGAAACATGCACAGATACATTGTCTTGTTGAAAAATTAGACTTTCGTCCCCTAGGCCCTCATACATTCTAATCAACTCTGTCTCTAGCAGCTTAGTTTTCATGTTAGAGTTCATTCTAGTGTTCAGTCAAGCAATGCGTGATGTACCTGTAGCGCTGAAAGCTGCCCAAAGAATAACACTTCCGCCACCAAAGTTTCTCCTCATTCTTACCTGCTGCTCTGTTCTCAGATCATGCCAATAAAATTGAAATCCATCCAGCTCACCTAAATTAAACATTTTCTCATCACTGAAGATAACTTTACCCCATTCTGCAGTCCATGACATGTTCTTCTGCAAACTCCAACCTAGCCTGTTTCAGTTTGGGTGTTAGAGCTGGTTTCTACGGTCGTTTCCTGAATGTAAGATGTTTGTCATTTGACAAAATTTGTTGTACACGTCTGGCAGTTACTGGCAACTGTAAATCAGCAACAAGTTGAGAAGAATAACGGTTTGTGACCCTTGCTTTGCGCAAAAGCAACCGTTTCGATGCCTCCGATAGCTTTCTACTTTGCCCATATTTTCCGTTCTATCCATATCGTGCGCCCAATCAAATGGAATTATCTATCACTGAACTTAAACGGTTCAACTTCCTGGCAATTTGACGATAGGGAGACCCATTTCCTTGTATTCACCGATTTTTGCTTTTTCATCACATGATAGCTATTTTCCGCGTGGCATTGTCACAGTAATTTATGTACACAACAAGCACTGTAACTAATAGTGTCTGTTTCCTATCTGCAGTAAAGACAAGCATGCATTTTTTTTTTCAAGTGGAGGAAAAATCCATTTACGGAGCCCCATGCGCTGGGATGGCACAGAGGGGGACTGTGGGCCTCACCCGAAGGTACTACTCCACTAAAAAACCTCCACCGGAGAGAATTCAGGGAAGGATCTCCGGCAGTACCGCCTAAAGCACCTGCGGATTCAGGGTGAAGGTATATCGGCCGGTCACTTGGACCTAAGCCAGGCGAATAATGGGTGCAAGGACGTAAACATGACCGAAGCCCTGATTACGCCCTTGGGAAGTCAAGGTGGTAGTGTAGGAAGTAGGATGTTAGGTATTGGGATTAAGTGGTGATACATGTCACCTCCGTCGTCCTCGATGCTGCGTCGGCGGAGGCTGTGGAGTGTGCCCGTGTTGTGTGGGCATTTGCTCAAACGGTGGACGCCCCTCCAGCGTAGTAATGAGAGCTGCCACCTCTTCCACTACTAACCTTCGGAGCGACAGGTGGTGCTCTTCCATCTTCCGCTCCAGAGTCTTCTCTGTGTGGTTGAGGTCGAGCTTGGTTGGGTAGAGATATTCTAACCTCTGAGAGATTTCTTCTAACTCACTCCTGGATTGGGACAGCTCCTCCTCCAGGGCGGCGATTTTGGTTGTGATGACGATCATGTCCGCGTGGACATCCTCGATCTTCTGTATAGCGGTGTTGGTGTTGGCGGCGGAGTCGGTGAACGTGGTGACGGCGGTAGATAGTTGGCAGAGTACTTCTTCTATCTTGCCCAGTCTTTGGTCGAGTCTCTCGATCTCCTTACTGGGTAGTTGGGTATCGGCAGTTGCGGCGTAAGTTGTTGGCGTCACTGGTGTTGTTGCTGCCGGTCTCTGTGGTTGATGCTGCGGCGGTGGTCTAGGCTGTGATGGTGTGGTGGAGTGTGCGGTCGGCCTCGGGTACAAAGGGCAGCAAGCCTGCCCAGTGTAGTGGTCCCTCCTACCGCAGGTGGCGCAGTACCTCAGTCGGCGAGTGAGGTCATGCTGCTGGCAGGAGGACGTCGGGGCCGCTGCACCGCAGTAGTGGCATTTTGGTTGTGCCACGCAGGAGTTCTCTTCGTGGCCGTAGATGCAGCATCTACGGCAAGGTCGGTGCCATTCGGTCCGGCTACGTTCGATGCGAATATGCCGGCCGAAGAGGGTGAGTCCTGCGGTGATGGCGGCGGTGTAGTGCTCCCTGTCTCGAAAGACAAGGCGCACAAGGGGGAGTAATGCCACTACTTCCCCTGATACGGCTGGCGGAGACGAGTGAGTGCCATTTTCGTTGGCCCTCCTGCAGCAATATCTGCGCGTGCAGGTGTCGGTGTACCTCAACGGCTACGGCGCCGAAGCGACCATACCGAGGGGGTGCTGCAGTAGGCTCGGCGGTGGCTGCGGGAGATGCTCCTTGGTCTGCCCTTGCCGAGGGTGGCCGGCCGACTGGCTGGTCCTTTCGCTGCGGTGTGGTGGGCGAAGGAGCGCTCGGCGCGCTGCTGGCGGGCTCGGCGTTAACTTCTGCTGCTGCGGTAGAAGGAGCACTATGAGCGCTGCTGTGTGTCTCAGCTGTTACTGCTGGTATTTGCTCCTTGGCGGCCTCATCAGCTCGAGGGGCAGTACACCCACTCGAGGCTGATTTTGACGGCGTGCTGCGTTGATGCTTCCTGGTGCGTCCCATCCTCACTCCACCAAAGCTCGGTGCGAACTCGAACGTCCAAAGTGTACCCCCCAGGGAGGATTTGAACTCACAACCGAAGAATCAAGCGTTGCTAGCTACGGGCCCCCACCAGCTCTCTGTCACCGCGGCTACCAGGAGGTACAAGCATGCACATAGAGCTAACTGCCTTTATACCGAGTTCCACCCTCTACCACCTGAATCGTTGATGTCTTGTTATATGTCGGTACTACTGACATCAAATGCGACACCATTTGACTGCATTTGTCAGTATGGTACTGGTTCTCATACTATTGCATATACACTATGCGTAACTATTCCAACAGAAAATGTTAATTTTCGTACATCACGGGAAGACAGGCATCGCTGCTGTGACGTCAGCTCACTCAGCTCACATGCTCCCATCGAAGGCCAGTTGAACGTGTGACGTCACAGCGAGAAGCGGAAATGGCGTGCCAGAGATCGCAATTTTAATGCTGACTGTTTCAATTACGGAATAGTCACAGATTATAAATAATTACATTTCGGCTTTATGCCATATATATAAATTCTAGTTTATGTGAACAGTTTATGTTATAACGCAAATAGAACAGAACTTATAACTATTTTGCCTGAGCTAGACGAGAGCTATACAGAACAAGTAGGTGGACATTTTCCTACGTTTGCCGCTTTAACTAGTTTGTCAATGTTAGGGCGTAATGTGCGGCACATTTGTAACCGAAGACTGCATGTTAGATTGTGATCTGACAATATGCTTCGAGATTTTGACTTAGAAGGGTTCATAACGGTAAAGAATTAATTGTTCGCACACATACGTAGAACCAAACATACATAATATCCGTGCAACAAGGGCGTACAACCTCAGAAATCTGGTTTGAGGAACATTCTTATAAAAATCAGTCAAGTCTTCTTTGTGTTTAAATTTGTCCTTCAGCAAATCGTCGCACTGCAAATTTATCAATTCAATTTGCTACCTGCTAGAAACATTGTTAACATCCAATGAATACGGGGTCGCAAAGATCTGAAACGTAGTTGACAATGTTTCTACATCTTGAAGTCTGGTCTCAAACTGGTGTGAAACACGGGAAACTGAACACAAATACAAAACCACAACACATAATACTACACAACGTCAACAAAAACATAAAATAAAAACAAAATTCGCACTAACGCTGTTAAGATCCCTCGCACAACAAATAAAAATCCTCAGACTAGGCCGAAGAGGGTTCTCCCTTAAATAGCCCGGGCATGTTGTAAACATGCCCAAATAACATGTTTCATCGTCATTCAGTTTCGTGCAAGTAGCGCCGCTGATCTAGGCAGCATAGCAATACACCGCTCTCGCCTGACATCACATGAACGTACAAGCTGACTCTTCGTTTAAATACGTCACACGGCCCGAAGTTGTCTTACCCTGTCGTACATATATCCATGCCTTTATACCGATTTCCACCACTGTACAAAGCACAATGAATGAAATTTCTCAATGCCACATCTTTTTTTCTGATATTGACGGAATCCCTTCATTTTTTCATAGCTCTGCCAAGAGAAGTTATGTCCTAGACGCCCTTTTAGGGTGGCGTGCACACATTGCAACAAACACCCAATGGAGTTCATACTCAAAATTGTTAAAAGCGGTTGAAGAAAACTGGGAGGATCTCAGTAAGGTTTTTCAGGAGATAGGAGATCACAGCAATTTGTGTTTCAAATGGTTTTCTAAATAATCTGAATGACTTTGAATTTGTATTTTGGGTCAATGTTTTTAATGAGATCTTTCAGGTTACCAGTCTTCTGCTTGATGTTTCTATAAAATCTCTTGACATAGTTTTCTGTCAGAAGAAAATAGGAAGCAGTTAACATATACTGCAAAGAAGTAAGACTCATGGCGTTTTCGTAAAATTTTTTGAAACAGCAAAACAAAGGGGGGGGGGCTTCAGGGCGAAAATATGCTAAACTGTCCCAAGATGAACTTTTCCAGAAGAACAAATTGTTATATTTTGAAATATTGGATTTGATCTTAGCACAAATTACCATTCGATTCTAAAACTTTGGAAAACTTTAGTTTTGTACTCTCACTGATTCTTTGAAGTTCCTGCATCATTCAACTGTTTTCCCCATTGATGCTCTTACATCACTTCAGGAAACATATCCGAACTTATTTAAAATAATTCTCAAAATGAAAGTTGAGATTTTTTATGGAAACGAAGATAAGTGTATTTCAGGGGAAGCTGGCGCAGTTTTTATGGGCAAGATGGCCGCCAAGATGTTCACGCCTAAAGCATTGCTCGCAGTCTTTCTAAGACTAACCTAACTTAACCACAAACCTCTTAGAAACATTTATTCACTATCTACTATTTAATATTATACATACTTCTTCGCCTCCTCTCCGCTCTTTCTTACACTAACATCAGAAGACGTTTTAGCCTTGTTCAACTAGCTATCGTTTACGTTTTTGTACACTGCTCCAGCATGTTATGCATGTTAACCTCAATTGACGATTCTGTTACATAATTCTGCAGGTTCTAATTGTAACACGTCAAACATTGCTTACATTCCTTCTAAGACTATCCTAACCTAACCCAACCTAACCTAACCCAACCTAACCTAACACCTCTTCTAATGATTTATGCTTCACCCTTTTATGCTCAACCTAACCCCTACACTTTTTACTAGGTCTAACCTAACTAAACCTACACTAAGCTCCATAGTTCTACTCGTATAACCTAAGCTAACCTAACCTAGCCTCCACTCTTTTTACTCTGGTCTTTCATAATTTAACATAACCTAAGCCCCATACTCCTACTCGTGTAACTTGCCCTAACGTTACTTAACCTAAGTGAGCATAAACCTTCCTATTTATTAAGATATTTTAACCTAACTTAATCTATTTCATTCCTAGATTACTTCAGCGTTCTATTCTTCTATAACCTATTCTAACCTCCACACCATACAGTTTCAGGCTTAGACATTTCGCAATCGTTTGCAGGTGTTTTTCAGCAACTTTAGATACTTTGAAGCTATTAGACCCCTAACGTGTGAACCCTAACCATTTTCTAAAACATTTCACGATATGTTAATGCTATTTAGGAGTTCGGTAGGTATTCTAGCCACTTTTGCAGTATTCTGGAGGGTTTTACGAAGTTTTGAACCTTTTCGGAGTATTCCATTGCTATTTTAAGTCTTTTAATATATGTCTAAGTCACTTTTCGGGTATTGAGAACGCTTTTTACACCTAGTTTAAACACTTTTCAGGGCATTTTAATGAATTTAACGTTATTTAAATTTAAACTGAGAATTATTCTATAACAGTTTCGAGATAGACTGAATGTGTTTGCTTGCTTTAAGTACTTTCAAGGATAATGGAAGATAATTTTCGCGATATCTTGGGATACTGAAGCAGATATTTCAAGTGACACTAGATGTATCCCTCCCAGGTTAAATATCTTTCCATACATTTTAGAAACATTTTAAACCCTGTGCGGATATTTAAAAGTTCGGCATCGACATTTTTAGTGTTTTCAGAATGCTTCGGATAATTTTTATACATGTTAGCCTCTTTTAAGAGTTTTAACCTGTAATTGACACATTTCGCTTTCTCCGCAGCTATTTTGAGGCTTTCAATGCGTCCTCCGCACGAGGCAAACATTTTTATTCAAGCTAGCCTCCGTGTTTTATGATAAGAAGGTTTGCCTAAAAACTTTTTCGTGTTAGTCTTATGAAAAAATATTTACAACCTTTATCCAGTCGCGGACAAGACTAGACAGGTGATGATTTAAACAAAGACCCTTCAATAGCATGGACCTTTGCTTAGCACTAGCACTAGCACCAGCACCAGCACCCGCACCAGCAACAGCAACAGCAATAGCAGCAGCAACGGCAATAGCAATAGCAACAGCAATAGCAATAGCAGCAGCAACTGCAATAGCAACAGCAAGACCAACAGCAAGACCAACAGCAACAACAATAATAGCAGTAATAGTAATAATAGTAGTAATAATAATAATAGTAATACTAATAATAGTAATACTAATAATGATAATACTAATAATGATAATGATAATAATAATGATGATGATAATGATGATGATGATGATGATGATGATGATGATGATGATGATGATGATGATGATAATAATAATAATAATAATAATAATAATAATAATAATAATAATAATAATAATAATAATAATAATAATAATAATAATAATAATAATAATAATAATAATAATAATAATAATAATAATAATAATAATAATAATAATAATAATAATAATAATAATAATAATGTTGCGGAATGATGTTGGTTGCTCCACGTTAGATCGCCATTTGAAGCGAAATGATGATGATGCTTCGCTGTAGCTTAACGACCGTTGTCGATACTTGAAGTTCGGTTCCGACTAGCTCAACATGAGATTTCTATAATCCAGGGTATGCGTGAGTATATTTTATAGATCACCCAGAATATCTTTTTGAGATTATTTATTTTCCACTCTTTTACATATTTCGGGAGTTATGCCGACTTTCAATACATATATCCTCGCAGATCAACAGCAAATCACACGTGTACACCTCCAAGTCCGCTACCGATCTGGGGCGAGTGATCACGCTTCCTGGCGTCCCCACGCTAGGAAAAAACGTTCTTCCCGATTTTAAATTTCATGACGTCATCAAAAGAAAGCCTCGCATCCAAAATGCTATTTCATTCCTTTTCACAATTTAGAAATGTCCCTTTCTATTAAAACATGTTCTTTTTTGAATTCCGAATATATAGTTACCTTTCTATGATTAAACAATGTTTTATTTATATTTTATTAAACATATCGCGCGACTTTTAAGGTTGGCACATCTGAATTTTGACCGTGAATTTCAAATTATGTGGTATGACGTCATGACTCGTTAATTTCAAACCAATAATGCGTTTATCCTACAAATTTAACGACTATTATTTACTCATATTTTGCTCACCTTACAACATCTCCTACTCTAATTTCTACCTATGTTATTACTCAACACTTATCGCAAATCTCACATCCGGCAATTAAATTAAAACGTGTCTTTATCAAGCCCATTCGATTCGAATCTAAATTTCGGTATCAAATGCCCCCATTTATGTTATTTTATTATTTCATAATAAAATAATGTAAATGTCTTGCCCGAAAGAAAAATTAAAAATTACTCCTGTATTTTGAATAATCGGCAACAGCCCCATTATACACAATTTTCAATTACACTGTTTTGAAATTGGTTATTAACATATCTTCTCATTAATCTTTATAACATGACAAACGATTGTACACTTGACTTAACATTAATCCTTAAATACTAATTACAATATGTTATGGTTTCTTCTGTGAAACTTTTATATAAAGGTTAAATTTCAAGAGTCTTTCTTTATACTTCCTTCTTTTAGTTAGTTCATGTTTGCTCACTTCGCTCTCACTATCACTTGCACTGTGATTTTGCACTTTTGTTATTGTAACACATATCTTTACTAGATCCTTTAAGCACTAAAAATGTACATATATTTATATAAATCCATTACACTCTTCAGACAAGTTCTTTTTTTGTCTTGCTGTGTTAACTATCTATACATCTAAATATTTTAACAAATGTTTACAAATTAAATATTCTGTTTTCTCTCTATGCGGAGATAAACATTTTAACAATCTTTCTGAAGCTGTTATTGTGAGCTCTATACAACATATTCTTAAGCTCTTTGTAGCATATAGAAATTCACATTCTGCATTTGTCATGAAAACATAAGTATCTGACCAATATATGGTTTTCAAGTAAGCTAAAATTTAAATTTTATCTAAAAGCTGATTGGGCACCAATAGAACAAATGACACTTCGAATTTTACATGAAATCAAGGTTCCAAGGTACTACACGGTTTCTTGTATGGTCGAAGGAGTTGTTTATGCCACCTTCCCAAACATTTTTCATTTTTAACATCTTTTACTTCATAGGTATGATAACCAAATTTTGATATAATTTCTGCAGGACCTTTATATAACAATTCCATCCTTTTGTTCCTACCTCGCAATGCACTTGATAACTTATGGTCTTTAACTAGTACCCAATCGCCTATCTTAGGTTCCCATTTATGTTTTCTACTCTTTTTCTTTAATTTTCGCTTCTCTGCCTTTTTCTTGATTCGTTCAAAAGCAATTTTCGCTCTTTCTTCTTCACTTAACTGAATGTCATTAATTTTGAGTATTTTTGGTACCCCAATCAATATTGGTTCTGGTTCAATTCCTAACATTAATTTTATTGGGGCAAACCCAGTAGTTACATTAATGGTGTGATTAATAATCTTTTCTATCAATGGACAATATTTCACCCAATCCTTGTGATTATGATGTGTAAGTACACGTAAATAAATTCCTATATCTCGGAGGACACGTTCTGTTGGATTCCCTGAATGTAAAAACGCTGTATATTTTCTTAAATCTTCTCTAAGTGGGATCTGCCAAAAAGATGCTGTTAACATCTAGAGTAGAAAAAATTTTGCCCTTCTGCAATTTGTTGAATATTACCTCTACACTTTCTGGTCTAAATCTATCAGGTTTACAATGTTGATTTAGTTTTCTCGCGTCTAATGTCACCCTAATCTTTCCATTGGCCTTATTTACAATACATAGGGGATTCACAAATTCTGAATTCGAAATCTCAATAACCTCATCTTCTAACATTGACTTTATAACTGCCTCTACCTCTTCTCTTATGGTACTAGGGATAGCTCTCGCTTTATGTGTAAAAGGTTTGATGGGTATCATCTCAAACGAATGAGTATAAATATTACATTTACCAGGTTTCTCAGAGAATACTTCTTTATTTCGGATTAATATTTTAAACAGTTTATCCCTCTGTTGTTCATTTAGTTGATCAGCCTGAGTTACCTTTTCCCGCAATAATTCTTCTAAGTCTTCACTACTCTCCCTATCATAGTTCCTAGTTGCGTCAGAAAACCTCAAATTGTCTGTGAAATAATTTTTATCCCATTCTACATTTTCTTTATTATCGACACTGTACTCTTCAACATTTACTTCAGCTAATTCCATAGCTCCTACTGTAACATATTCTACAAAGAATGTATCCCCTTGGATTTCTTCTTCCTCTTTTTCTCTTACAATAGTTTCTGAACTACTATCTTCCACAAATGGCACTATAATGGTCTCATCTTCAACTTTCATTTCTACAATCATGTTTTTAAAATTCACTACAGCTTCCCAGGCATAAAGACAATCACAACCTATTATAATATCTGTCACAAGTCTTCCTACAATCAGAAATAAAATTCCTAGTATTCTCCCATTTATTTCAATATTTATCATTGCTTGAAATTTTACTCTCTCTTTTCGTTTTCCCACAGCTAGCGTGCAATAATCCCATTAACTGGTAAAGACATTACCTTAAAACCACTACTTTGTAAATTATCATAAAAATTTTGTGAGCATACTGTGCTATTTGATCCCGTATCCATAATTGCATTGTATTGTTTTCCATTTACTCCAATTTTGATTTTAGGTGGATCTCCTACTTTTTCGTTTTCGTCGATTCTATTTTTCCATTCTCCTTTCTTTTGTATCATCATTTGCCTTCCAGGACTATTTATTAACGAGTACTTATCACAATCATTACTAGGATACCCAGTTCTCACTGAAGGCGCGTTTGACTGGGTCTGGCGTTTCCCTGATTTTTATGTATAGCTCCTGTACTATTTCCCGAATTGTTACTTCTGTTTTCCTGCATTAAAACGGGGTTACTTCCTACCATGTTTTTGACCGTGTTAATGGCCTCAACCATTTCCGCATTTTCAGGGGAATTTCGTCCATTATAACACCTTTCTCCCTGTCTTGGTGACCTCGGTCTAAACTCATTATCTCTGTTTGTCCAATACCCATCATTTGAATTTCTACTACGTCCAAAATAATGTCCCCGTCTACCTCGATCAAATCTATTTGTATTCATATAATTCACCCTTATATTTCTTCCCCTTAGAATACCATTTCTATTTTGGTGATGCCCTTCCTGGTTACATCTACCTTGATTTTCCCACCGGAACGATTCCATCCTTGGTACTGGTCCTTTATATCTTTCCCTAACCTCGCTTCTATTCTGATAATACTGTGCCCCTTGCCCGAAAGAATTTACAGTTTCTTTTTCTTGATATTTATTTCCAAATGCGTGTTTTGGCTTATTGACTTCTAAAGCTGATAATAATTCGATCACAGCTGCAATGCTATCGGTTCGGGCTATGATTAGGTAGTGTTGAAGCGTTTCCGGAAAATGTGGAGTAAATATATTTATTAGATCTTTTTCATCCATGGGAGGATCCAACATCTTCGACTTTCTCGCTATTCTCATAAAATAGTTGACCATCGATTCCTCCGATCTAGGATTAAATTTTCCATTGCTTAATTCGACTCTAATATTAGCCTGCCTACTAGCCCCCCAATATATAGTTAAAAAGATGTTCCTAAAGGTCCCGTAATCATTATTGTTACCCATAGAAAGGCCTAGCCAATTGGCAGCATTACCCTTTAGGCATTTTCTTACTATCACCATCTTGTACTCCTCCGGTATACGTTTCACCGTGAAGTACTCTTGTAACCCTTCTATAAAGGCTTTAGGACCATCTGAATCTTCATTTTCAAAAACTGGAGGTATCATTTCATTTAAGACATGGTTAGGCCAATGTAAATTTGAATTGTCACTTGTCCCTGAGCTATTTCTGAGATCAGAATGGGAATTGCTGTTACCCCTAATTTGCATCGAAATGTCAGCTGATACACCTGGTATTGCCTCGTTTCTTGCAGCTTCATTATTAAGATTGATGTGATTACATGCATTTTCATTTAATTTCAAATTTTCTAAGGCCTCTTTTACATGAGTAATTTCTGTTACTACCCCTTTCATTTGGTCTGTAACATCCTCCAAATTTCTAGCCTGCCTTTCACTTTCTACCTCAGATCTTTCCATTCTAACCTTACACCCCTGTAACTCTTCTCTAATTTCTTCCCTGTCTTTATCTAACCTTTCTACTACCTCTTCCCTTTGTTTGTCTAATCTATATGTTACTCTTTCCCTTTCTTTATCTAATTTTTCATTCACGTGTCTTTATCAAGCCCATTCGATTTGAATCTAAATTTCGGTATCAATAATAATAATAATAATAATAATAATAATAATAATAATAATAATAATAATAATAATAATAATAATAATAATAATAATAATAATAATAATAATAATAATAATGATAATGATAATGATAATGATAATGATAATGATAATAATGATGATGATGATGATGATAATGATAATGATAATAATAATAATAATAATAATAATAATAATAATAATAATAATAATAATAATAATAATAATAATAATAATAATAATAATAATAATAATAATAATAATAATAATA
This sequence comes from Tenodera sinensis, assembly GCA_030765045.1. Taxonomy (NCBI): domain Eukaryota; kingdom Metazoa; phylum Arthropoda; class Insecta; order Mantodea; family Mantidae; genus Tenodera; species Tenodera sinensis. Next base: position 201,250,071 of record CM060964.1, on the reverse strand, counting down.
ATAATAATAATAATAATAATAATAATAATAATAATAATAATAATAATAATAATAATAATAATAATAATAATAATAATAATAATAATAATAATAATAATAATAATAATAATAATAATAATAATAATAACAGCAACAGCGCCAGCGCCAGCGCCAGCGCCAGCGCCAGCGGCAGCGGCAGCGGCAGCGGCAGCGGCAGTGGCAGCGGCACCGGCACCGGCACCGGCAGCGGCAGCGACAGCGACAGCGACAGCGACAGCGACAGCGACAGCAAGAACAAGAACAAGAACAAGAACAACAATAACACCACAGCCACCACAGCCACCACAAGCCTGGCTCAAACTGCAAGGAAGTGACTATGTAATGCTTACTTGACAGTCGCTCGCTAGCTGGTGAGAGAGAAGGTCGTACACGTGTGCAGCTAAGCGTTTATACCTCATTGTACGAATTGCGTCGTGAAACTTCCTTCTTTGTGTTTCGACTTTTGATAGTAACAGAAGTGCAGTTATAGATTAACGCCTAATACTCCATACGACTGACATATATAATGGCAAACCGAACGACTTTAGTTGTAAGCTTTGTTGAACGAGATATAATTCGACCAACTGCGTTTGAAATTCATGAATGGATTTTCGATACACTGAAATTAGATGAAGGTGATGTCACGGGTTTACAGGTAAATGGAATTTCTAGACAAATTTTTATTCAATGTGCCACGCCGGAACTTGTGACAAGAGTGTTGACAGAGTCAAATGGGGAAGCTCGTTTTGTGCTGTCAAATGGGTAATGCACTAAAGTAATAATTGATGCAGTTGGATTTGGGAGGCGTATGGTGAAAGTGTACAATTTGCCCCTAAATTTCGCCAGTAGGAAATTGATGGTAGCCTTGGAGCCTTACGGTGCGGCGCTACAGGTGAAGGAAGATGTTTGGATTGAGCCTTTTCGTTATAAAGTTACTAATGGGGTTCGTACTGTGAATATATTCCTAAAGAAGCACATTCCTTCGTTTTTTAATATTGATGGTTACTCCGCATTAGTGAGTTACCCCGACCAACCCATCACTTGTGCAATTTGCCATGAAGCTGGTCATTTACATAATCAGTGTCCCCGCAGATTCGTTCCTCGAGCACCGACTACTGAATCGGAGCCTCCCACATGGGCCGAGCTGGTTATAGGGAATTTGCCAAAACCACGAATACCGTTGAGCTCAGAGGAACGGCCAGTTGCCAATGACCTCCAATTACCAAATCTTACAATGGAAAAAGAGGGAGGTGAACAGACAAATGTGACGACAGATTCTCCGCCAATCCCACAACCGGAAGAAGACAAATGTAGCCCGAAAGTGTCTGATGTAACCTTGGAGCACTCTGCGCCAGTGTCGACTGTGGGCTCTCCAACCAGCGCGAAGCCTCCTCTGAATACCATGGGGATAGTCAATAATTGTGTGGTGGAGGATCTAGCGAAAGAAGAAACTGTGAAGGCCCAAGTGGAAGCAACGGATACCGTTACAGTAGCAACTGACATGCCACCGTCCCCGAAGGTTTCAGGCGAGGAAATGGAATTTCAGGATTTGGTGAGTGTGCGTGGGTTGGAGTCCAGGCGTACGGTACATGGTGGAAGGGTGAGTCGGCGAGATCCCCAATTGGAAAAATGAAAAAACACTGTAGCAGTGCACAAGGAGGGGTCACCTACAAGAAAGACTAAAAAGACTCATAAACCTGTTCAACAGTGATTGAGTGATCGACAACTTTGTAAATAAATGCTTCCTTCAGTGTTTTTCCTTATGGTGATGATTCTTCAGACGCATGCGACGGTGAACATAAACTGTTTACGTAGTAGGACTAAACAAGCCTTGTTACGAGATTTTACATTTGATCACGACCTTGATTTTTTGTTTTTGCAGGAGAACAATGAACCACACTTAAACTTTTTTGGCCCTAGGTATAATTTTGTTTCCAATGTTGGTGAGGACCAACGAGGCACAGCCATAGTTTATCGCTCGTCCCTGCGGGTACAGTTGACGGAAAAGCATGGCAGTGGCCGAATTAATATTCTACTAGTGAACGTCTATTTACCTTCAGGTTCTAACCGACGTAAGGAAAGAGAAGACTTTCTTGCCACAGAGTTGCCGTTCTTTTTGCGCCACCGATACGACAAATTGATTTTCAGAGGGGATTTTAATTGTGTGCTTAGTGCTAAAGATCAAACTGGACAATATCTAACGTCCCCAATGTTAGATCCCATTTTCAAGACCTTGGAGCTGCAGGACGCCTGGAAACATCTATATGATACCTACGTTGAATATACTTTTCACCGACATACCACAGCTTCCAGAATCAACAGAATTTATGTTAGTGCAACCATGAAACAGCAGATCCGAAGAGTGAGGTTGCAGCCAGTACTATTTAGTGACCACCATTCTCTGATTATGGCACTGGCACATACTGCCCGGACACCGTTAATGGGCAGAAGTTATTGGAAACTAAACAACGAGCTACTTTAGGATCAGCCGACTCGAGAAAGGTTTCAGTGATTGTTGACTAGGTGGAAGAGTACTGCGAAAAGCAGGTCCACCAGTTTGCTGCAACAGTGGCTATATGCGTTCAAACCTCCATTCGTAACTTTTATAAAGGTGAAGGTATTGAGCTGACGCAAATGTGCCGTCAACGGTTGAGTTATTTCTGCGACTTGGTCAATGAATTATATCAGCAACAGTGTGATGGTCGAAATGTGACGCAGAATATTGCAGCAGCCCGGAAAAAGCTTTGTTGCTTACATGAGGAACTTTGCCGGGGAGCACAGATCGGGGCCGGAGACCATTCGGTGCAGGATGAGGAGAGAACTTTGTTGTATCATTTAGCATCTGAAAAGTACTCAGGGACACGGAAATATCTTTCCAAGTTAAGGTCATCGACAGGGCAGTTACTGCTGATCTCCCGGGAAATCCTAACGGGGGTCCAAAATGCCTTTACACACAGATTTGCAGCAGCGGATGTCAACGTAGCAGCGCAGGAATATATCTACACTTTACTTCAACCACCAGTAACACCAGAGATCAACGCGGCATTGAATGAGGACATAAAGGAAGAAGAATTGTGCACCGCATTAGCGTCGGCCAGTGTGGGCTCTGCTCCTGGACCCGATAGGATTGGGTATCAGTTTTACCGCGCGAATTGGACTATAGTGAAAGATACCTTGCTTGGTGTCATGTTGGAGTTACAGAGGGGTTTGGCAGCCTTATCCGGCTTTAATGAGACCATCATTGTGCTCATCACCAAACACTCCGCAGCCTTAGATGTGAATAATTATCGCCCTATCACGCTTTTAAATGCCAATTACATATTATATACTAATATTTTCGCCAACAGGATGAAGAGATACATGCCTGACATTATCGGCACAGGGCAGACCTGTGGTATTCCAGATAGGAAGATTACGAATATCCTAATGACGTTGACAGACATCATTGAATGTGAACGTAAACCTGAGGAACCGACGGCAATGTTGGCTTTGGATTTTACCACAGCGTTTGAAAGAATCCATCACGGTTATCTATGGGGTGTGCTACGACGCTTTGGGTTCGCTCCTTCAATTGTAAATGTCCTACAACGACTATATACAAATGCACATTCCAGAATCCAAGTAAACGTATTTTTCACGCAGCCAGTACTCATAGAGCAGTCGATTCGTCAGGGATGCCCACTGTCGATGATCCTGTATACGTTGTGTGTAGAACCCTTGATAAGAGGATTGGTCTCCGTGCTCTACAGGAGAAGATACCCCATGAACTTTGAGAGACTGTTTGCATATGCGGATGACATTACCCTAGTGCTCACGGATGCTGGTGACTTCGCAGCAATTGAACCAACTTTATTGCAATATCAGAGTGCATCAGGGGCTTTGATAAACTACAGTATATCGCATCTCCTGGCCCTGAATAACTGGACAATGGAGGAAGCTTGGTTTACACATCAGTCAGTCATTAAGGTCCTAAGTCTGCACCTCACATCCAGCCTGGAGGAACTACTAACCCTAAACTGGCAAAGAATTGTTAACCACTGTCTATATACATTGACCTCGCAGTTGGCCAGGAATTTAAATTTTGTTCAGAAAATCTGGCACGTGAATACCTTTGTGCTGGCGGAGTTATGGTACGTGGCGCAGGCCCTTGCGATGCCCCATCAGTTCTCACAGCGGTTAGGACGGGCGATAGGATATTGTATTTGGAGGAATCAGTACTACGAGGTTGCTCGACCTCAATTTGGTAGGGATGTAAACAGTGGCGGACGGAATTTGCTGGATGTGTATATTAAGTGTCGTGCCTTGTTATTGCGTAATCTCCTGACAACCATCAATGGCCAAGGTAGCCAACAGGATATACAGTTTTGTAAAAAAAGTTAATTGGCACAGACATCGTAGCTCCTGCAGCCTTTCGGCAGCTGCGATAAGATTACGAGAGAGTGTTGCATTTGACTGAAAGGGCAACAACGATATTAACATCCAAAACAATATACAAGGAATTATTACAGGATTTCTTGACAGTGCCGGCGATTGTCCTCAAATATCCAAATGCTTCATAGAAGGCTATATGGAAACTCTTCAGCTATCGTTATATACCCTTAGACTGGAAAGTATCCTTGTATCGGGTTATTAACGAAATTATACCCACGGAATACAAGAAATATAAACATAATATCGTGACTGCGCCATGGTGCAAGCATTGTAGACAACTAGATACGCAACGCCATAGAATTAATTATCTGCTGCGTGGCTATACGTGACATCTGGACATGGACCAAGAAACAGACGGGACACTTGATCGGAGTCAAGTCCGAAGAAGCGGTAACTGCAGTTTTATTATCATGGAACTTCCAGAAGGGAGCTGCAGAGCACGCCCAGATATGGTCGACTTTTGCCTTGTACCATTTACTGTCTCAGTTACGAGCGACTGACTTTACCACACTTTAAATCATGGCTAACGACAGAAAGATACCGGAAGAGAAGACACCCTATAATATGGAGGCTCCTGAGTGAGCATTTAGAATTTAATTTATAAGAAATTTACTAACATAAGTCCCCTCTTTCCAAAATACTCCATACTGAGAAAAAATATACATAAATAAATTTAAAAATAAAATAAATAAAAAAGACAAAGAAAAAATACTTTAAATAAATAACAAAAAAAAATATAACAAGTGTAAAAAAAAGTGCGTGGTTACCATTCTTTTGTTTTTAGCGACGTCGGGCAAACAGTGGAACTTCAAACTGAGCATCTGTTTTGCCAAAAAATGATAATCCCTTCAGCCTAGTGTGTACCCTTTTACGTACAACGAAATGAAAAAAAAATAAAAAAAAAATAAATAAATAAATAAAATAAATTAAAAAATAATAATAAAATAAATAAAAAAAATGGGGATATCAGCAGTGGGGCTGAGCCATCGCAAATCCATTTGTTAGTTCTATTCACGATCCAAGCAACAAGCACACGCTTCAACTGCGCAAGTCATCATCAGACTCCTTGCTCGTGAAGACATGAAACTGGCAGAAATTTTGCAGAGACTGGCAGCACAGTTCGGTGAGCACACAATTTCAAGGGCTTGTGTGTTTGCTTGGCATAAGGCGTTCAGCGAAGGCCGTGAATGGGCCATAAGCGAGTCATGATCGTCGTCCAAGCACAAGCATTACGAGGAAAACATTGAAGTCAAAAACGGAAAATAGAAAGTATAAAACCACGAAGTAAACAGAAGCAAAGAGCATGCACTACCTCAGTGACCTTTTGCTTTGCACCTGCATTGCCTCTTTGAAAATCAGTGACATGGTATTTTCTTTTGCACTTGTATTTGGGGAACACAAAACTGTAAAGAAGGGCTTGTCTAGGCCACTTGGTGTACATTGTATATTATTGACAATTAATTGTTCTTTCATATTAGCTGTGTGTAAGACAAATATTAGAATGGCAGAATTAGACTGACAAATTAATTGCCAGACCTCGGATTTAGATCTTGCAGTCTCCGTTCCGTATCTCTAACCACTGAGCCACCATAGCAACATGCCAGTACAGCATTACATTCTTCAACTGACTCACATTTTTTCCCGGTAAACCACAAGGAGCTGTCAGACTCAAATGAGATAACCTACCATAATGGTGACTTACAATGCTATAAGTATCTACTTTAAGTCTCAGGCTTCATGGTTGAACCAACTATAAGGTCAATTAATGACAATTAATTGTTCTTTCACATTAGCTGTATGTAGAACGAATGTTAGTTGGTTAAATTATGAAGCCCAGGGCTGAAAGTACCTACACATTGTAAGTCACCATTAGGTTAAGTTGTCTTATATGAATTTGAGATTTTCTTGTGGTTTACCAGGACAATGCGAGTTAGTTAGGTAATTTAATGTTGTTCTAGCATGTTACTATGATAGCTCACTGGTTAGATCAACTGAACGGTGACCAAAAGATCAGTGGTCCATATCCCAGTTATGGCATTGAATTTTTCACTATGATTCTGTCTTTCCAATAATTGTATGTTATTACCATGTTATATACAGTTGTATACCATGATACAATATTATGATTAGTTTGCATATTATATTAATGTTAAGCATATAGTTAGCTTAAATACTGAGAACATTTGACTCATTATTTTGATGTCTAACCAATTTCGAACAGGATCTCAAACATCAGTTTCACAAACTCCTTTTTTGAACATTCTATTGAATGAAAATTAAAAAGGGACTTAGAATAGCTGTTTCTGAAGATAATTTATAAAATTTTAATTATAATTATCCTTCCTAAACTGTAATTCAAGTTTCCTTTATCTCATTTCAGAATCTCTTCATGAAACTTCATAATTTGTACATGTTTCGTTTTATTTGAAAGGTTCTGCTAGGAATCCAACAGCCTCTGCAGCACGAACCTTATTTATCACTGTGTTTGTTCTGGCTGTGTTGATGTATACAGCTTACTCAGCTAGTGTCATCTCCTTGCTTAGTTCTCCAAGTTCAGTTATAAGCACCCTGTATGGAATCCTTCATTATTCAGCTTCAATGGACCTTGTCTTACTGGATTCCCATTATTATCGCGTGTATTTTAAGGTATGTATTTTCTTATTTATATAAACTATAAATGCATATTAATCCCACAAAATTATAGCACAATGTATACCAATCTGATGTAAATGATCATTTCTTAATTGATTAGTAGTTATCTTCTGTTCCAGCTTCATGTCACTTTCCATCTCCTCATCGGTCTTCCAATATTTCATTTCCTATATGGTTGTTACGCATTATCACTTTGGGATATTGGATTCTGTCTATCCTCTGCAAATGCTTTGTCCATGTTTCTTTATGTTATTTTATTTTGTTATTTATAGTACCAGTGCCCAATCTCGCTCTGATTTCTTCATTTTTTGTTTAACATTCTCTTGGCAGTAACAATATTTATTTTATTTTATCCATTTTATCTTTAATAGCTCTGATTGTGAGGTATCTCGTTTCTGCCACATTTATTTTATCTCACTCTTTTTCCTTTGTAGTCAATATTTCACAACCATGCATCAGAGTTAGAATTTCCACTGTCTCATAAAGTTTTAAGCTAGTTATATAAAGTATATTTTACTCGAATATAGTACTCATTATAGAAACAACTGAATTGTTGGCCATTGGTATCTAACTTGAGATGCTAATGAAAGCTTCTTTTCTTCAACACCTTTATCTTGTTGCCATTCTTTTGCTTACCTGCTTGTTGTTATTTTACTTTATACAGAAAATGCAAACACACATATTTACATGAACACAAAGTCATGCCTGAGGCAGGAATTGAACCTGCAGTTCCCAATATGAAAGAGCACTAAAGCTAAGTGCCCTAGAGATTAAGGCCATGAGGAGGAGTTAACATAAATCCCCATTAATTCTGCACTACAAAATGCCTTGCTTATGAATACATCAACTCATCTGAAACTGTAGGTTTTGCCTTTGAGGTTCTGATTTATCTCAGGTTAACCACTTCATATGGTGAATTTAAACAAATATTTACACTTGATTAGAACATCCTAGAAAGCACACAATGCTATTCTTCGTTACATTACATTGCATTACCTGATACATAATCATAGTCCGCTTCTCTGACACATGTATATGCACCTTACAATCAAAAGCTGAAGAAATGCCGGTACAGTGATTTTCTCTTGGGCTAAGCTTATACACAGCCATGTTCAGACTACTAAAGGATAGTGCCCAAAATTATATAAATGTATATGCAGGTTTGGGACAACTTCTTTCACTGCACTACTTATATAGTAAGGTTCACTGGATTACATAAAAAGAGCCACTACTATGCATATGGCAACTTGCACATGATTGAAATTATTACCACTATCCATTCGAGGTGATATCCAACATTTTGGGACTACTGATGCCATCTGATCAAAAACTAACTTGGGTCTAATAACCACTATATACTCAAGCAATCCCCTTCACATGTACACAATGGTTCCAGTTTTTCTGCCATTTTCCAAATGCATTCTCTTAGTCATATTCTTTGAGGATGTCTAGAACAGTCAGCTTTCTTCTTGGATCTGCTCAATTGTATTGAACCACTTGGTTTTCAGTTGGGGAAACAAAGGAAAGTTCCAGGGTGACAAAATCAGGAGTAGGGTGGATGGGTAGCAGCATTCATGTTCCTTTTGGTCAAAAAATTCTTGGTGAACAAGGAAGTGTGACAAAGTGCATTATCATGATGCAAAAGCCAGTTCCGTTGTTGCCAAAGTTTGTGCTGACATCTTCACACATTTTGACAGAGCCATTACAGAATGTCACAGTAGTACTTAGAATTGACTGTATGAATTGGTGGGATGAATTATTTGTGCAAATTCCCTCAAGTTCAAGAAAATGTGGAACGTGCCCTTAACTTTGCTCTTCACTTGTCTCACCTTTTGGTCTTGGTGAAGATATGCTCCTCTTTTGGGAGGATTATTGTTTTGCCTCTGGGTATATGCATAATAAATCCAGGTCTCTTCACCTGTGATGATGCTGGACAAAGCTCCCTGCAAACTTCAACAGGCTGCAACTTCTAATCATCAGGCAGCACCCTTGGCACAAGTTTTGCAGTGACACAATGAAGGCCTAATTCATCACTCAAAATTTGTTGGCATGTTCCATAATCAATTCTCACTACATCAGCAACACAATGGATTGCTCAACATTGAATCCCCACAAATTAGTTGTTGAAATTTGATATCAATGTCAGGCATAGTATATCTGATGGGTCTTCCTATGTGGTTATTGCCTTCAATGGAAGTACGGCCAGCCTTGAACCAAATATGCCACTCAAACACACCTTTATGCCTCATGCTTTGGTCCCCAAACACTTGTTTAATAATGACCAGTGTCTCCATAGCACTTCTCCCAAGATTCATAAAGAATTTGATGCACATTCTCTGTTCTATTCTTGGACCCATCATGAAATTGCCCTATACAACAGAGAGGGTATCATGAAAACAACTCTAAAATCTAGCACATCACACATCCACCCAGTTGCATAAAACTCTGGACTAAGTCTCATCAGTAGAGGGTGGAAAATTGTGCGAAAGTCCACAAGTTTCAGGTCTTGAGCACAAGGGTTCTACTGTTGCTACTCAGGCATGTACACAGCTGCGAGTGTCTACTGATGTGTGCATATATGACAGGTGCACTAGTTATGTAATTCATTCTTCGTGTCCAGCTGACCTGTACTGCACGTGACCACACGCAGCTCCGTGCTCTGCTCAACCGATGTGCTAGTGCTACCATCTATCATTCCAGAATACCAATGCAACTGCTGTCAAGATGGCAACAACAGTCCCAACTTTTTTGGATACCACCTCATATAATCATGTTTCTTATTATTTCCACTATGAAAACTATATCTTTATTCCAAACATTTTTACGCTTAAAAAAGATTCATCACCTTCCACCAGGTTTGAACCCAAAATTATGGAAACCAGAAACTAACACATAATGACCACATAGAGGATGGTTCTCTCAATCACCTATAGTTTCTTATAAATTATTTATTTGTCCTGTGTGCATTAATGCTATTATGTTTCAATCTTTACTGGCTGCAAATTGATGGTATATATCTCTGGTACCACAGTGTCCTTGTCTTATAGGATTCATGTTTATTATACAAACACAGTGCCTCAAGCGTAGCAAGCATTATTAAGCACAAATTCTGCCTTATAGAGGTATTACATGAAGAAATAATTTTAGTTATAAAATTAGGTATTAAGTAATATGTAAAAAGTGTTATAAATGTTCTGCTATTGTGACCATTATTTTGTTCATGGACTTTATAACATAAAATAACTGACCATTCTTATGTGTCTGTTATTATAAACTTGTACAATAAAAGATTCTAATGGTGATAACTAAATGCACTGTGCATGCACGTTTTCTACTGCTCCTTTAAACTAGCATTTAGGTTCACTATTTCTATGTGTATTTTATAATAAGCCTGTATAATAGGAGATTCTAGTAGTGATAATTAAATGCATTGTGGATGCATGTTTATTTCTGCTTTGAACTAGCATTCAGTGATATAACTTTGAAATAGCATAATTAACACCTTTTCAGTTGAATCAAGATGCATAGTTATTTCTTAACCGGATTAGAAAAGTTTATCAAGAACAAGTTTTGAATAGTACTTAAGGTAGACACAAAAGGAAGACCTACACTAAAACACATTAATTACTTCAGAGGGAAGAGAACCTGGTTACCAGTAAATTGTACGAGCTTAAAGAGTCTCCTTCATATATGGATTTGAGTGCTGGAATGGAGTCAACTCTCAAGGTACTTATACATTTCTTTGCTATCTTCTTTTGTTTCATTATGTTATTAGGTTGTGTTTTGTTATAAAGAAAAGACTAGCAAAGTACAGTGGCCTAGTTACCTGAGAGTTGTTGATTTCAATACCTAAAACTATTCTGGAAAAAGTCAATTGTGTACATTCGCATGTTCTTCTCTGTTAACCCCTCTACAAACTATTCTAAAAATTGCTTATTCTTCTATCTACTTCATGATAATCAAGATAAAAATTTGTAGAACTGGCTGTGCTGTGTTTTTTCACTGAGCATGTGGATACATGATTCCATGCTGATGCTACAATCAGGCCACGCTACTGACCAGTGGCGTGACATGATTCCATGCTGATGCTACAATCAGGCCATGCTACTGACCAGTGGCAGAGCCTGACTATCAGACTCGGGTATGTAGTCCAATAAATATTGTAAAATCTGAGAACAAACTAAAATCTAAAAGCTTCACTTCCCTTAGTAATATTACAAGTTAGATAAGTAAAGCTTTTAGTTTCTAACTTGTTCTTAATTTAGAATATTGTAAAAGTTGTTAAAATATGTCCCAACTTAAACAGAATTATCCTTCAGAGTTTTCATGTTTTATTATTGTCTGAAAGAAAATTTTGATAATATTGTAAGCATGACACAAAAGAGAACCTGCTTTTCTCCCAGAACTGACATCTGTAAATCAAATAAACCTATCTTCAGCATTTCGGTCAACATTTATATAGCAAGCGGTAAAGAGTTATTCTTCATTATTAATGTCAGGAGTTACATCTAATATTAATTGAACAAAGAAGGCTCTGAAATTTCTTTCATAATTCTGTGTGTCATGATGGTGCTCACACTTAAAATTAAGTCATTCCAAATATCAGGTGAAGTTGCATGAAAAGAAGTAAATTTTTCCAAGTGCTGTTTCAGAGAGGCATCATATAGGTGGCAGCTCGTGGACTTTGAATATAGGGGTGCTGCATACAAAATTATGAGAACTATTAACCCTCTCAGTCCCAGTGTGTATTATAAGAAACATAGGCTTTTGGCCTATTTGTAATACTTTTAACGGTTTTTTTCTACTATATTTTTGTTATATTGTTCGTCACCAATTACACTTATGTATTTGAGATGTTCTGAATTGTAGAAAATTATTATTTTTTTTTTTTTTTTTTACAATTTACATTGCAGTGTTTTTTTATAAGAAAAGAAGCAAAATCCATGCAACCGCAGTCAAATGATACCCCGTCATCATCCACGCGTACCATCACACCGATTATTTTACATCGGCCATCCCCGTCCTTTACCACAGGCACATTTGGCTGCCCTTGCCGAGACTCGAACTCACGACCTCAGGCTTTGAGTGCATAGCCAGTTCCGTTTTCAGTCTGTCTTTCTCGAGCATTGGGAAAAGCTTGATACACATATTTAGGTCTCTTTCAGGAAAAGTTTGATAATTTCCAAATTTGTCTTAGCATAGAATGGAAGCTACTATCAGATGGTCTGTGAACTGGAATTGGGTGTTGGTTTGTGATATAATGAGATCACACACTTCTTTCGCAGCCGCAACTCGTGTCTGACACCATCAACCTTGCGGCGTTTGCTGGAGTTTTCGTCTTCGCATTCCTCTCTACTCACCTTTACATTGTTCCGTAGACTCTGTGCGGCATGCCGAAACCTTGATATACAGTCTTGTGCCGTAGAAGCATCTAACTGGCGATGTTGCAGTTGGTTATATAAATTGTCTACATGAGGCATCAGTAAATGGAAAAAAGGCGAGCCAGAAGTTGAATTCAGAATCTTCAAGAAAACGTATTAGGGCACTTGCCTCATTTATTGTAATGTTGTTTGATGTTTCAGATTCCATTATGGTCTGAAAATATTCCATAATGACTCTTTCTTCTCATAGACTACACCTACTATTCTTGTTTTAAAATTCCATCTTGTAGCCCCAGCTGACGAAATTCTCTTTGAAACACATGCATCTAATTCAGACTGCCTGTATGGAGATCGTGAGAAGAAAGCAGGAATACTTGACAAATTAACAAAAGACATCCGTGCCCTTGTATTTTGTTTAGCTGCTTTTTTCATTATCAAATTGAATTGATGGGCGTAGCAATGTACAAAATACGCATACTTGTAGCAGTCACTGATTTTTGCGTGTACCCTATTTAATACACTACTTATCACAGCTGCTCCATCGTAACTATATCCAATCAGCTTATCTTTCTTGCTTTTAAGAATTACTTTTAACTGCGAAGGTATGCACTCGGATATTAAATTGACATCTTGGCCGGTTGCGTTGAAGAAACCGTAGCATCTCTCGACGGCTTCTCCGTCGTTGTAATAACAACGAAGAACAATCACAAGCTGAAATATTTCTGAGATGTCTGTGGTTCTATCGGCAAGAATAGAGACAAATTCAGTTTCTTCAATCTCAGATAAAATTTCCTTTCTGTATACTGCCGGCATACATTCAAGGAGCTCATTTTGAATCGTCGTTGATAAACCTTTAAAAGGCGAAGAACTCTCCATATGTGACTTAAACAACGAATCAATTTCACCCGTATATTTGATCAAATTGAGAAATATACCTTGATTGTCGGAATCTGCATTTTCATTATGCCCTCTTAATGCCAGCTCTTGATTCCACAAAACTTCATACAATCGATATTTCTTGACAACACCTCTCTGTTTTTCCTTACCTCGTTATTATGGCGTTCAATGGCTTCTTTATGAGCTGAACTAAAACTCTCTTCCCATCATAGTCAAGTTCATAGTGTTTTTTAAATGTTTCTCAGATTTTGCATATTTTGATCTTTTCAAGCAGTTTTCTAAGATCGGTTATACCTTTTCGAGTCCAACTAAAGTCCCCACCAAACAAATTACCTGGAAAACAAAATAATGCGTTTTTAATATCACAGCCGGAAAACTATTCAAACTTTTTGTACACTTCGCTATTAAAACTCTTCGTATATCCTTTTTGCCTGCTTGTAGATGATTGTTTAATGTCTAGCATGGGTGTAGGACTTCCGCGATGCTTAAATTCACATTTCTCCTGTAATGTTAATGTTCTGAAGTGAATAGATTGCAAACATTGTACGGAATTAATCATCGTTGGCGACACTATTGTAGTTACTACACACACTTAGAACACACGAAACAGTGCTCTAACTGCCCGCTCCCGACTTCTCCAAGCATTGAGGTAACGCTGGGGTTCTGGAGGGGGAGGGAACTGAAGTAATGTCGGCGGAGAGTCATCTCTTTTGGACTGGCTGCACCAGGGGAGGAAATGGTTTCGCCAGTTGCACGGGAGGAAGTAACTGCTGTAAGCAGTACTTCGATACTAATCGACTGCATTTAACTCGATGGGCGCAACATTTAAAACTATTTTAAAAGCAGAATTCGAATCTGTATTACAAAACATAAGGTGAGGCATTGAGTCAGAAACACCTGGGGGTGCTGCAACACTGCAGCCCCTCATCACTAGCCGCCACTGTTGCTAATTCATTTAAATATCCAATACAATAGCCTCTGTTTAAGGATCTTTCATTCTCATTGTGACTATAAAAAGCAAGTGCCTGTTTTTCTAGAAAACATACAGCCCATATAAAATGAGAAAGTAAAACTGTTCCTTTTCACTTCATTGTCATGCTGTTCAACTGAGAGCAAAATTTTACGTTCTACTGTATAACATACCCTTTTTCTGTTATCTATGACTGATTAAAAGCAATTGAGAATGAAAGACAAAACCGCTGCTCAGCAGTAAACACCACATACCGAATATTTTTATCTTTAGTTCTCGTTTGTTGCTACGACATAGCCGAGCCAAAAGCCGCCGGCTCTACCAGCAAACGTCTTTGTCTTTTATTTTCGCGGTCGAAAGCCGCCCGCTCAGTTTGCGTCTTTGTCAACAAAGATATGGAAAATGTGCCTCGAGTTTCTTTTAAGATAACGTATACTGTATGCTCATTATAATTACGTAAAGCTCAGTTATATTTCACTGAAATGTAATACGTATAACAGCGACTTACGTACGAGTATAAACGCATTACGTATAAATAAGGTTCTATCAGTGGCGGTTCCTGGGTGATCGCATACTGGCAACTGCATGCCCGCTATTTTTTTCCGCATGCAAATGTATATACACATGCATATGAGAAAGCCCAATGTCCAACTTTCTTGTATATGAACTTGCTCGTTTAATTTTCCCGCGCCCTCTTTACCAAATGTCAGCTCCTTCAGTCAAGCTGAGACGTATAAGCCCGATCTTGCGACTGGCGAAGGTAGCTTTTAGGTGAGGGGTACGCAGGGAGCGGTGCAAAGCTTGTATTTAAGAGCACGGCGAGTTAAGGCAGCATAATCGACAAGGCCAACACATGCGATTCTTACCGCGCAAGCGCACTACGTTCTCGTACAAGTCCCTCTGTTTTCCTTGCTACGAGCATTTCCCTCCCGTTGTTTAGCAGAACCTACTAGGTAGCCAACGTGACGGTTCTAAATATAATGTAGCCATCTTCTATATTATATTAAGGGTATAAACACAATTACGTCTAGTCTTATAAATGCATATAATTGCTCTTCATGTCGTAATTTACTAAGGCCAATACCTCAGTTTGGAATAGTTATTTTGTTAGTATTTATTACTGTTTGTTATGTTTGTGTTCTGGCAGCAAGTTGCATGCAGCTGTGTCAGCACGTAGTGGGAAATTTGAATCTATGAAAGTGTGGAAATGAATAACATGGCGAAACTAAAGGAGATAAATCTTTCGGGTCTATTCTTATAAGAGAAGCTGTTTTCCGCGTTCATTGTTTGCGAGTGAGAGGAATGGTGTCTGGACAAATAATTGTTCTTGTGATATTGGTCATTTAAAAAAAGAAGAAGAAGAAGTAGAAGAAGAAGAAGAAGAAGAAGAAGAAGTAGAAGAAGAAGAAGAAGAAGGATAGCAACACATAAGAGCTCAATTGCCCATATGAATTTAGAATTCGAATTGTGTGGTGTATTAGAGAAAGAAAGGGAGCAAAGGTGGAGAGGATGTAATGTACTGCACACCCACTGCGACAAGTCACGAGCCGCCACTGGGTTCTATTAACACATTTCTAAACTAAATTTTGCCGGGACCTACAAAAATTTACATATAAATACGAATTACTCAGAACTGGGTTACGTATAAAGCAGGTTTAACTCTGTATATACAATATCTGATAAGTGTCATAGTACCGCTATGTGCCTAAAACCCCCTCTTCCGGTGTAGGAACAAACCGTACTGGGGTGTATCGTCTTGGAAAACGTCTTGCGGACGCAGCTTTGTCTTTTGCAAACATGCGACTAAGGGCTCATGCGTATTGAGCAAACGCTCAAGCTCTGTTCGCTGTGTTCTAATATCAGGCATGTGTAGGATAGCCATGCTAATGTCTTAATGGGAGAAGTTCTCTAAGGTAACTTTCCATTACCTTGAAGTAATCGGGGGTGCATTAAATTTGGCCCTTTTCTTATTGTTGGACTAGCACCTCTCTGAAGCTTTATCTTGTCTCTTTTTCACTGAGGTTCTCGCAGTGTGGGCAGGATCTTCTTGCACCATCTCATCTACCGAGGAGGTGTGTTTCGCCGTTGCGAATTTCAGTTCAATTGCATCCAACCGATTGGAAACGGAGATTGACGAAGATGAAAGTCACCGATCTGAAGCCACGCTATAGGATTCCTCAGAAGAGGACCTTTGAGGAGATATTCGTGAACTCTTACGTCCCTTAGCTGTACTGGGAGCATACTTACAATTCTCTTTGAGGAAGTCGTTTCTTGTATAACTGGTCTTAACTTTATCGGTGAGGCATCATATATGACGGGCTTGCTAGTCCTAAGCGATAAGTTTGACGCTTTTGGTGGTGACTTAACGGAAGTGTTCTCGTCAATCACGGTCTTTGTAGAGGTTGCAGGAGTGCATCAGCTCATGCAATGACACCCACCCGTCTGACCTTTATCAGCGGGTGCGAACACAAGTCCTACATGATAAATAGGGCCTGGGAGTTACGCGGTTACCCAGTCACCCTTTGCATCTCCCCATCCACCAACAACCCGCGCGAAAAGTATCCATCAGACTGTGTTCAGGAAGGTATAAGATTAGAGGTCAAATACATGTAGGGACCAAAGTTGATACGGTGTTTGGCATTTGCTCTATCACGCCTTAGAGGAACCCGATCGAGAGTTTGGCTCGGGATCCCGGTTGCGCCAATACCCGTACCTATCGTAGTAGGGCCGTGGGGGACACCAACCTGACTGGCGTGTGCTTCGAGGCAAGCATTGCTCTCAGATGTAAACAAAACACCCGACCGGCGTGTGCTTCGAGGCCAGCGTGCCGTCGTTTGTAATCAAAGCACTCGCCCAGTGTTATTACCGTGCCGCTAAAGAAGCCATTATCTCGGGCAAATCTACACGAATCGAAATGTTATGCCTGAGAGGTGTGAATGTTACATAAATTATTTATTTGTTCAAGTAATAATGATGATTCAGTTCTCTATAGTTAAGGAAGCAGAAAAATTGAACAATCGAAACCACGTATTCTAGCATTAAAACAATGCTAACATAAAGAGCTACTGATGCTCCCAATAATGAACATTATCATTGTCATTTGCGAGCTAAAATAAAAGTTATTCCTTTTAATAACCAAATAAATAAATATCTTTCTCTTCATTTTCCTAAAATAATTGCGTTCGTTTCTAGATTATTGGGCTGAAATAAAAGTAATGATACCCTTGTCATAAATGAAAGCTGAAGCTGCCATCCCATTCACCAATGCTTATACTTGGCGCATGAATTTGTCGCCAGCCCTTCCACCTCACTTTGAATAATGTCGGGCAATAACTCCCCTAACCTTCGCTCCATCTGAACGTGCTGTGCTGGCCGTAAGAACACGGGACCTGGAGTTGCCAGTTTTCTCTTGGAAATTAAACGTTGCCGGACATTTTAACTTTACATTGCAGGTAAATTCATTTGAATTAAGATAAAAAGCCATTACAGCATTGTTCACACAATGTTTGCGCAACAGCAAGTGAAATAATAAACCATGTATGTCCATTCGCCAAGGAACTGGTTCCAGATATATGACACTAATTGGGGGGGGGGGGGGGGCGAACGGCTCTTTATTGACAATAATTGTACTGGACATATTTTTTACACTCGTCATGTAGAATCCCTGGTCAGCACATGGTCAGCCGATGCAGTACCTTCATCCTGCTGTACATGAAAATTGCAACACCATGAAGGAATTACCCGAATAAATCCAAACACGGTGGACGTGTAGAACAATAAGTGATAAGGATTGCAGCGGAATAGGGTGTACGTGGGCCTTGTAAAGCTCTGTTGTGTTTTCTGATAAGTGTTTGGGCCAAGTGTAATCAGTGAAGAACTGTTAAACAAGGTGGGAACGTTAAAGTAAGTGCCAATATGCCTCGTTGGCCTCCAAAGGATGCAATATCACCATGTGAGCGAGTTCGAACAGAGTAGAATGGTCGGTCTCCGGGAAGCGGGTTTGTTATTCCGTGACATTTCAGCTGGTACAGGGTATGCTGCTGTAACAGTGATGCATGTGTGGAAGCTGTGTATAGAAGAAGGTTGCACGGAGCGAAGATCGGGTACTGGACCACGCAATATGATCACAGCACGGGATGACCACCATCTTGTCCGTATGGCCATATCAGACCACACGGCTTCATCTACGGTGTCAGCTCGAAGCTGGAGCATTGCAACAGGTGTGAATGTGTCTGTGTTGACAATTCGTCGGCGTCTGCCGCGGATTGGACTGATTGCACAGTGCCATTAAGTCGGCTTCCATTGCCCAGAAACCACGAGCGCCTGCTACTGCAATGGGCACGTGAATGCCCTCACTAGCGTGCTGAGTGGGAAAGTATAGCCTTTTCAATACAGTCCCGCTTCAAATTGTCCTACAGTGATGACCAAAATACGTGTTCGATGGTATCATGGTGAGCCTGCATTGTTGAGCGGTATAAAAGAAAAACACCAGGTGTAATGATTTGGGGCACCATTGTTTACAACAACGATCTTGCCTTCTACGGATTGAGGGCAACTTGAACAGCAAACGGTACATGAGGGAGGTTTAGGAGCCCGAGGTACCCTCCCTGTTTCGGAGATATCCACACGCTACCTTTCAGTAGGAAAATGCTCGGGCAAAGGTTGTGAGAAATGTACAAGGCTTCCTCGGAGAACGAAAGGTGTCATTGCTTCCTGGCGTGCGCGTTCGCCTGACATACTGCTCATCGAACATGTCTGGGATATGGCTGTTCAGCAACTTGTTTGTCACGGTCCTTCAGTAACTAATGTCAATAATTTGTGGGATCGCATACCAACTGAGTGTAATGAAATCCCCCAGGAACATATTCCGAACTTTTCGGTTCTGTGCCACGGCGTTTAGCAGCTCAAATTACAGCGCGTAGAGGCTACGCCAAATACTGAATATTCAGTTTCAAAGGCATGTGCAGATTTGTAACGTTAATCATTTGTTTATTGCTAAGTACCCATTTGGGTATCCCAAAAACACTATTGTGCGGGATGGCAAACTGATCGTTTTTTCAAATAGGAATCCCTGTCCAGATATGCACGGTTTGGGTGCTGGAGAGTGTCGAAATTTGAGAGCGAACTGTTGTGACAATATGTTTTGGTATCTTAATACGGAAGGTATGCAACTCTTTAGCGATCTGTGTACTGGGATGAACGACCTGAGTATGATAACATTCCTGCGCATGCGCTACATTTCTCCATGGAGCCCTTGGTGCGCATGCTACTGTGTTACTTGTGTAGTTTCCATAACGTTTTTAAGAGTAGTGTGACACGTATCAGTACACAGATGTTGAAATGACCGACTTGAGCTCTAGCACATTTTGATGTAACTATGCGGAATCACGTCAACGTCGCATATTCAAATCGATCTAATGTAGACAGCTCAATGTTGGCTTTATTGTTGGAATGTGAACGTACAGCCATCTCACATTTTGATGCGCTATGTGGTCCAAACCGTGTATTTCCGGACAGGGGTTTCTCTTTGAAAAACGATCAGTTTGCCATCCCACACAACATACTAAACGTTGTCGGTGTTTATTGGGACACTCTGTGTATATATACCAGATGAACGACAAGTCAATATATTAACTTAAGCCAATGATAGATGTCGGTATTTGGAACACATTTTGTGTCATATCCATTTCCTATGGAGACATCTTAGTTTTTTTGAAACTCAAGCTGGCAACACAGCAGATTGTGTGGGTGTCACTTTCACTAGGTGAATACATAAACAAACGCTGCAGCAGCATCTATCGTGAGGGTAAACAGATTCCATGCTGTGTCCTTACATATTTATTGTGCGAGTGTAGGCCAGAATCGTTATGTAACAAAACATTACACCACCGTGCAAGCGACCAATATGTTTGCATCCAGAAACCGATTCAGATCCGTGACAAACCTCAATGCAACATTGCCAAGTTACTTCATGTCTGAAAAAGATGCATGGAATATTCCTTTAATTCGTTTAAGTAACATGGGCGTCGCGAAGGGGTGGGGGTCAAAGGGGGCCGCGGTCCCCCCTTGGAAGTTCATCAACTTAATGTACTGACTATTAAACTATTACTTTAATCTTTATATAACGAGCAATTTTTCTTTAGTACAAATTAATACGATTATGCGCAACAAATACTATAGCTTTTGACTAAAAAATAATTAATACTATCTGATTGCAAACTTCCAACATGTGCCCCCCCCCCCCGCCTGGAAAAAAGTCTGCCCACGTTCATATTACGTAATTAATTATTTGAAATCCTGTGTGATGTCCCATAATTACTATGGAAACTATGTCAGAAATGAGTTACTCTATGCATCTTACAAGTAACAAACTATTATGTTCATATATTCTTGCGGAATTACGCATCCAATTTGGAACAAAAACCACTTGTTTTTTTCAAAATCAGCTGATCAAAGGACAAAATCTTGTTAGACTTTTTGTTTGTAATGTTTCTATGAAGCACATATTAGAAGGAATTTAATAAATTCCGTTCCACCCAGTACACACACACACACACACACACACACACACACACACACACACACACACACAGATATAAAATTTATAAATATATAACTTATAAATCCAAATTCTTTATCTTTTCTACCAAAAATTAAACCAAAAAATAAATGAATAAAAGGGTACAAACACTGTAAAAGATAAGTTTAACTAACAGAAAATGAATAATTTAACACCTAAACCTTAACAATAAAATTTAATTATTTTAGCAAACAGATCATAGTAAGTGAAAATATCTGGCCCACTTAATTCTTCTTTTATGTCACATCTAACTGGTCAACATTTTGAATGTTTATAATGTATTACATCCTTTGTAATGAATTACACTCTCAAGTCAGGCTCTTCCTCATTATGTACTAACTTTCACAAAAGTAAATACGCATCTTCGGTGAGACGTGCGCGAAGGGTCACCTAATTGTCAGGCGTGCTTGCATAAGTGGTATGAGAATTAAATTAGTCATATGCTTCCCTTGCTGTTCGGAGGGCATGGCAGCTATGTCCATTCGCAACTCACGTCGCCTCGCATTTTGGAAAAGAAATATTTCAGCAATCCTTCCTCATTAACTGGCAAACATTGCAGATTCAACTTCAGTGCACCTGCAGAACATTTGTTCTTACGGTGTTTCTATTAAGTTGTGGACTAGAACCAAAATGATTCCAGTGTTGGTGCTGGACTTAGAAACGCGAGGAGGCTAAGGCCGCGTATACGCTATAGCTGACCTGGCTAAGAATGAACAGTGTGGCCTGACATGGGTTCGAATCCCACTTATTTTTATTTCCCTTTTTCATTTTTCTTTCTTAACGGGAACATTATTATTTACATAATTCGTGCGAAATATAAAATTATACAAACTAATGGAATCTATTTCTCATAAAGCTCCTCCTTTAGGTATCTTTATTCCGAGTACCGTTGTAACTTTTCCCGCCGTCCTATGAATGCTGCAGTACAATTAAAACTTTACAACTGAATTGCTTCCTAAGATATTAAATGCAATTGCTGAAAATGAAGCAGGGAACACACCTACCTCAATTGTGAAACATTCCTCCTGCAATTAATATTTCCCTTTAAACATTCACATTCAAAAGCATATCTATAAATTTCGTAGACTATTGCCATATTAAAATATATAAGCGTGTAATAGTGTAAATTATCAGATCTGGATGTCAGTGAATAATGTAATTCATGACACATTAAACAGAACAGAATGCAGTTGTAGATTACTTGAGGGTGAAGGAACCTTTGCACCCAGCAAGGTTGCTATGTCGTTTATTTCCAAGCAGACACAACGTTGCCATGTTCCCATTAACTCAATTTGTTACAATGTGCCTTCATCCGAATCTCCATTCCTGATAAAAAGCTGCAGAGAACTAAATACGTTTGTTACCCCCGGCAGCTGGTAGTTCTGAATTTCACAGCCACCGACGAAGCGCTCTTGGCTATTGGACACATGGATACGCGCCTTGTCTCATTTGTTATTAAGCGTGTCACTACCTTAAGAGCTAATTTCACTGGAAGGCGGAAAGTGCGTGCACAGCTTTAGAAACGGTTTAAAAATTTGCTTTTTTTCCCTAAGTATTCGCTTACATTTATTTAGAGGAATAGGAAAAGGGAATATTTCTATAACAATCACGAGTATCGCCGTGTTCAGTGTGGAAATTGTTTAATCAATTGCTTTCATTAACAACAGACAAATAAAGATAAAATTATTTAATAGTAAGTGCACTTTCCCGTTGAGAGAAGTACCATTAATTGAGAATAATGTCCAACAGATTCACGCTAATTCATGAGCAGGATTAAATACTGATTACGTGATGATTTACAGTATTATCTGATAGGTGTTATAGTTCACTAAAATTAACTTAGTAGTCAAACCTTCCACCTTGTGTAGCAGTAGATGTCTACTTTATAAACTGGAGATTAAAATCCATTCCTGTTTGCAAGAAATCGGTTACTTAATCCTCCTTTCAGAATTCCAAACACGTCTCAATTTATTTATTTAATTCTAACACCCATAATGAGTCATTCATCTATAGATATGATTTATTTGGTATAAGTAATTATCAAAACAGATAATCATTGGTGTTATTTGTATCTAATGAGAGAGTTAAAGCAAAAAATTAAGAGTATATATTACTGTAGAGCAAGTGTTTTTTTCTGAATGAGAGTGATGAATTATGATCATTACACACCAGGCCATTTCTCTAGTAGTTTATATTTAGGCTGGCCTAAACTATAAGGCTCCTGTGAAAAATAGTGGAACACCCCTGTTAATACGTCTTCTAACATAAAGGAAATTTAATGAAAATATCAGTGGTCAACAGGAAAATTGCGGCATGAGTGATGTAGACAAGTATTAATTAATTGAACACCCCTTATGGTGAAAATATTACTGTAAATGGCTAGTTGTTTCATATTTTTATACGTAGTGTAGCACGTTACTGATGACAGGAAGCTGTAACTAGATAATGTAGACCTGTCTTTGCACCTGATGTTAAATCCGAACATCACAAAATTAGCCAGGGTGAATTAAAGGATTTAGTCAGAGACCTAGAACTTTCTAAAGTCAAGGAAGAGCTGCTAGTCTCCAGATTACAGCGATGAAGCTATCTTGCTGAAAATGAGAAAGTGACATTTTTTCGTGGCCGTCAGAAACATCTCGGGAAATATGTTGCTGAGGAAGTCGATTTAGTTTTCTGCAGTAATATTAGTGACTTATTGAGTGCTCTGAACATTAATCACATCTCTGATCAGTGGCAAGTGTTTACAGATGCTTCTAAATTATGTCGAAAACCTGTATTACTACAAATGGCTATCAGTTGTCTTCAATTCCTATTGGTTATTCCGTACATATGAAGGAACCATATGGTACCCTAAAACTCCTTGATGCAATTAATTGTAACACATATAAGTGGAAATAATGACCAATAGTAATTGCAATATTAACTGGACTTCAGCTAGACTACACTAAAGTGTTATCTCATATGTGAGTGGGACAGTAGAGATAGAGCTTCTCACTTCATAAAGAAAGGAGTGTCTTTTACGTCAAGGTACAGAAACTGGAAGACTGTTAAACATGAACCTCTGGTAGAATCTAAGAACATTTTAATTCCTCCAGTGCGCATAAAACTTGGTCTTATCAAACATTTTGCTTAAACGTTGGACCGAAGCGGACTGGCATTCAAATACCTAGTTACAAAATTTCCTAGAATTACTGAGGCCCAGTTATAGGAAGGCATTTTTGTTGCCCCACAGATTCATCAAGTTCACATGATTACATATTCGAACACCTCTTAAATGATGCTAAGCAAGAGGTATGGATTTCTTTCAGAGAAGTCGTAAACAACTTTGTGGGAAACAAACGAGCTGGAAACTATGATAATCTTGACATAAATTTGCTGTCATCTTATCACAAAATGCGATGCAAAATGTCCCTTAAATTACACATTTTACACTCTCATCTAAATTGTTTTGCTAAAAGTCGCGGGGCGACGAGCATGGCGAACATTTGCACCAACAAATATCATTAATGGGAAACGTTACCAGGGAAAGTGGAGTGCAAGAATGCTTGCTGACTACTGTTGAACGGTTATCAGGGATGATCCTCAACTCGACTACAAGAAGGAAGCAAAGAACGCATACTTAGTAAAGATAAGTGATCACAAATATATTTTACAAGACATCAGACAGATTTTCATAGAAACAAATTACTATTGTGTTTTCGTTAATATTATTCTCAAACCAGAACCAATCTAGTATTCTTGTGATCATATTCGTGTTCAACGTAGTGTAACCCATAAAAAACGTGAGGTATCGTTCATGTCGCAAACAAAAAGTAAAAGGTTGTTGTTCAGCGTGATCTTTCAGAGTGTGATGATTTAGAATCCATAATTGAAGAAATGAAATGGTTAAACATTTTCTGTTGTAAATGAGATCAAAGCGATTATTGGTGCTCCTTGTTTACAGCACGTAAAAACAGAAAACTTTGTGCTGTGACAGTCACTTTATTTGCACATAAAACCAATAACAAACGAGGCTCTTACATTAAAAGCGCTTTTAAGTGCCAGGAATATTAAATAAAATAAATTTTTCAAAAGTAATGCTTTTTAAAAGGGTTCTCGCATGCAGATAACGTATTAAAGAGGTTTCTGTTCTTGAAGATAGGCGTATATTCTGAGTAGGTAATAATTATAAATTAATTATTGTTATTGGTGATTTCAATCTCATTTGTCTGTAATTAAAAATCAACTAAACGAACCTAAACTAAACACTGCGATACTGTTCTTGTTATAGAAATATTCCCTTTTATTATTCGTCTATATAAATGTAAGTGAATACTTAGGGGAATAAAGCAAATTTTTAAACCATTTCTAAAGGTGCACACGCACTTTCCGCCTTGCAGTGAGATTAGCTGCTAAGATAGTGA
The DNA here is from genome assembly GCA_030765045.1 of Tenodera sinensis. Classification (NCBI taxonomy): domain Eukaryota; kingdom Metazoa; phylum Arthropoda; class Insecta; order Mantodea; family Mantidae; genus Tenodera; species Tenodera sinensis. The sequence continues at coordinate 201,224,739 of CM060964.1, read as the reverse complement.
CAGCAAGCTTAATATCATATCAGACAGGTGAAGTGGACATGTACCGAATAGCCAAGAACACTTCGTTGGTGACTGTGAAATTCAGAACTACTAACTGCCGGGGGTTCGATCCTCGTCTTTCGCATGCTTATTTTCTGAAATACAAAGTTAACAAACGCATTTAGTTCTCTACAGCTTTTTATCAGGAATGGAGATTCGGATGAAGGCACATTGTAACAAAATGAGTTAATGGGACATGGCAACGTTGTATCTGATTGGAAATAAACGACATGACAACCTCGCTAGGTGCAAAGGTTCCTTCACCCTCAAGTAATCTACAACTGCATTCTGTTCTGTTTAATGTATCATGAATTACATTATTCACTGACATCCAGATCTGGTAATTTACACTATTACACGCTTATATATTTTAATATGGCAATAGTCTACGGAATTTATAGAGGTGCTTTTGAATGTGAATGTTTAAAGGGAAATATTAATTGCAGGAGGAATGTTGCAAAATTGAGGTAGGGTGTTCCCTGCTTCATTTTCAGCAATTGCAATTAATATCTTAGGAAGCAATTCAGTTGTAAAATTTTAGTCGTACTGCAGCATTCATAAGACTGCGGGAAAAGTTACGACGATCGCGGAGTATAGATACCTAAAGAAGGAGCTTTATGAGAAATACATTCTATTAGTTTGTATAATTTTATATTTCGCACGGATTATATAAATAATAATGTTCCCGTTAAGAAAGAAAAAGAAGTGCGTTGGCTGGGATTCGAACCCATGTCAGGCCACACTGTTCATTGGAACAGCACACCTTAGCCAGGTCAGCTATAGCGTATACGCGAATTTGGCCTCCTCGCGTTTTGTAAGTCTAGCACCAACACTGGAATCATTTGAGTTCTAGTCCACAATTTTTTTTTTTTTTTTTACCGTGGAGGGGAAAAACCCGTTACAGGCGGAGGCCGACATGCTGAGGCCAACAGTGTGAGGGTCCCTGCGCCCTGAAGAGGGAGGGTTACTCACTAAAAAACCCCTCCACGTGTTAGTTCGTAAAATGCTAAAGGTTTCGTGCATCATCGTGCATTAGTCGGGTCCCGCATAGCACCCCGGTTAGTAATTGAATGCTTAAAGCTGGCATGAATTTCATGCGAGCGAGTCAAATGTTGCTTTTTGGTAATGCCCATGAAACCTGGACATGACCAAGAGAGATAAAATGCATTGTTAAATTTGTGTTGATATTAGACGCAGTTACGCTTACTTATGATTAGGTTGCACAGGCATAGGCCTGTTAGTCATGATGTAATTTGTGCGATGCTTAAGTCTAGGGTTGCACAGGTATTTACCTGCAAGTCGTTATAATATTTGCTAATGTTAGAGTTAGTGTAACTGATGAGCTTATATCTAGCGATGCACAGGTGAAAACCTGCATGTCGTTGTGAGATAAGCTAATGTTAGTGTCAGAGTAAAAGGATATTTTCGTGCAATATTTAGGCTTATGTCTAGTGTTGCACAGATATGTACCTGCAAGTCGTTAGAATCAGCTAATGGTCTGTGATTTTTACGCATGCTTAATATAAATGTTATCGTGCTTGATTTCTTCTTGTCTGCCCTAGGCAGGCAGGTCTTGTATAAGCGTTTGACCTGGTCTCGCCGTGTCGTCGGAGTGTCCTACTCCATCATACGGTGGCCCGCTTTCACCGCGCACGTAGGACACTGGTGGGAGGCCCTAGTTCTCCCGGTCCGCCTCGGCATCGCCGAGGGCTTGTAGGGCTCTGTGGCAGGCTGCGGTCTGAAACAGGGAATAAGGAAGGTTTAGCTGTGTGGTGAGAGGGAACAGTCCTCTGTCAAAGTTTCATTTAGTCGTGTAGTAGGTTGTTCAAGAATTCCTCTACTTCCGTGTTATTTGAAGTTAAATTTCTGTCGAAAAGCGCTAGCGGTCTAGCGTGTTTATAAATTTCCATAGTATAGTTACCGAGGTTCGTTACTAAAGGGTTGTGATGTTTATGCAAGTGTTTATACGTATCGTGTGAGAGCTTTTTAATGAATTGCTCTATCGTGTGCATTTTTAATTCGTCGTGCAGTAAGTCCGCTGGTGCAGTGTAAGGCACTTTTGCTACCAGTCGCAGTATTTTATTTTGTAGCCTTTGTAGGCGCATAATATGTGTTTTTGCGGCATATCCCCAAACCGGAGCAGCGTAGGTGAGTATAGGGCGGATAAGCGTCTTATATAATGTTAGTCCACAACTTAATAGAAACACCATAAGAACATATGTTCTGCAGGTGCACTGAAGTTGAATCTGCAATGTGTGCCCGTTAATGTAGAAGGATTCTGAAATATTGCTTTTCCAAACTGTGGGGTGATGTGACTTGTGAGGTGACATGGCTGCCATGTCCTCCGAGCAGCAAAGGAAGCATATGACTAATTTAATTCTCATGCCATCCCTATGCAAGTACGCCTGAGAATTAGGTGACCCTTCGCGCAGGTCTCACCGAAGATGGGTATTTACTTTTGTGAAAGTTAGTACATCACAAAATAAGTTGCATCTTCCCAGGAATGCTCAAGGGCTATAGATGACTTTTCCTTTTTCTTCCTTTCCCCATTGAAGCTGAAGTAACATAGTCTGCCATCCTCTTATCAAAAATTATTGTTTTGATTTTAATTATTATTAGAGCAAAAGCAAACACAGTATGTGCAAACTATCCACAGAGCACGCTGACAAGTGACACAAAATATGGAAAAACATATTTTAATATAGTATTATATACTGAAGTTTGCTTTTCTTATTGGCTGAGTCGAGAAGCCAAGTTTTGAGACAGCGTGTGTCTTGGATGAAGCAAACTTAGAAACATACATTGGCAATGTATTTCTATAGTAAAAAGTAAGCTTTGTCACAGCTCCTTATACTACATGGGTACAGACCCAACAAAGTATGCAACTGTGCTGCCAAGGTATTGTTCTTAAAAAAGTGGATGAGACAAGTTTTGCAATGGAAGGCCTTACCTATTTCGTTGTAGGTATAATGGGAATAGAACAATACAGCAGGCTTAAGAGATAGTTAAACCTTTTAAGACTTGGTCACTATGTGATGGCATTAAAACTCCATCCTCTTTGCATAGCCAAGAGGTTAAAAAATGAATAACATGTTTCTATTTGAGAATAGCATAAGTATTGAAAAATTCAAACTAATAACAAGGAATACTTTGGAAATGGTTTGCTCCACAAAAAGAAATATTCTACAAATTGTGTGTTTTAACGATATCTACATCTTTTTGTGTAATGAGATTCTTAGTTTACAGTTTACGAGTTATGAAAAGTCGTCTAGAATGAAGAAGTCTTCAGAGGCTATTCCAAGAAAATTCAAGATATGCATTTCATTTTTGTGAAAATTTGTTAAACGTGTAGTATTTTTATCAAAATTGTTAGGGCCACTTTTAAGAAAACTTACATTTTTGAGACAGGTCCCATGTAAAGAGTAGTTTGGGGTTGCAGGATTTCCTTGAAAATCTTCATGCTGCATCTTTGGAAGATGCCGAACTTAAGTACCAAGTATGATTTTTAACTGATTTGTTTATTTTTGAGTTACGCTACTCACAGACAGGCATGCACATGCACACGCACACACAGACTGTCTTCTAAAATGCTTTATTGCGTCCAGGAGGCCTTAAAACCTATATTTCCGGTGAAATCTTAACCAAATTTTGGTGTAGGATAAGGATTCCCCTACTTAGTGTATGTAAGTACATGGTAAAGAAAATAAAAAACTAGTTTTCACACTAGCGTAATCAATAGGACAATGATGCATTGTTTAAAGAGCTCCTTTTGAGTTAAGTCGGAAACAGGAACTCATCCAGCTGGTGCTGCAGCTATGTATTTTGGTAACAATACCATACATGAACATGAACTCATTTTCATCTATATTCTGATCTACCAGCAAGCTATCTAGTGTCCAAAAAAGATGCTAATGAAAATCTCCAACCTTACTTCCTGTTAATAACATGTCGATTTGGAGCTATTTGGAAAGATTGCCATAAAAAGTTTCCTCTGACAGCACCAAGAGAGGCATAAAGCTGACTCTTTTTTGCAACTGATTATATGCTCTGAAAAGTTCTGCATATAGTCTTCCATGTGCTCCTTCTGGCTGTCCTACTCCTTCTCCATGCATTTATACTTACCTTTAACAAAATTCTGAAAGTTCTCAAACATGCACTAGTCACTACATTAAGCCACTCATAAATCAAATACAGTAAATTTTCTAGCAATTTGAGTTATTGCTTTCGCACTAAGGTGAACTCTGAATCTAGACCAGCTAAAGCCAGCGATTAATCTGAAAGTATATCTTAAAAATTGATGCTAATGGATATCAGAAAGTCTTATATTTCATCTAAAAATGTAGCCTTATTTTTCTTTGCATATTTTGGTCCAGAAATATTGGTATAAGAAATTTTAAATTATTCTATCCACTACATGGTAATCCAGATTAACATATGTAGAAGTGCTTATATTACACACTTCGTTGTAGATACAATGGCAATAGGGGTAAACTTCATGTTTGAGAAAAGTTTAGGTATTTGAAAATTCAAACCAATAACAAGGAATATCTCAGATATGGTTAGCTCCACAAAATAGAATTTGATATAAATTGTGTGTTTTAGTGATATCTACATATTCAAGATGTTCTCGGACTTCGAGCCAGATGTAGTGATGAAGAGCCATCAACGTTTCGGGAGTGTGCATCTCTCCCATCATCAGGATGATGAATGATAGTAAGAGTGATTTTTTTTACCGTGGAGGGGAAACCCCGTTACAGGCGAAGGTCTACATGCTATGGCCAACAGTATGAGGGTCCCTACGCCCTGAGGGAGGAGTGAGTGAGTGATTAGGGTTTAAGGGCCCGTCGACAGCTAGGTCATTAGAGCCCCCTGAGGGAGGAGGGTTACTCACTGAAAACCCCTCCACGTTTTAGTTCGTGTAATGCTATTTTATCGTGCATTATCGTGCCCTTATCGGGTCCCACATAGCACCCCGGTTAGTAACTGAATGTTTTTAAACTGGCATGCTGTGCATGCGAGCGCGTCAGAAGTTACTTTTTGGTAATGCCCATGAAACCTGGACAGGACCAAGCGAATTGCATGCGTTTGATGTGTAGGTTTGGCACAAGTATTGACCTGTCAATCATTGACTGTATTGTTATCTTAATGAATACTATTCGTGCTATCTTAGGTTTAGTGTTGCACAGGTATAAACCTGCTAGTCGGTAACTACATTGTTAGCTTAATGTAAGTTAATGTATTGTTTTATGCAATCTTATGTCTAATGTTGCACAGGTGTAGACCTGCTAGTCTTGATGTTAAGTGCTAGTGTTTAATGATGAGCATGTTAGTGTAGGCGTTCAATAATGTGTATTCGTGCAATCTTTATCTTATATCTAATGTTGCACAGGTATATAGGCCTGCAAGTCGTTATGTTATATGCTAGTGTTTAATGATGCGTTTGTTAGTATTAGCGTACAATAATGTGATATTCGTGCAACCTTTATGCACACTCATTAGCGCTACAAGTCGTTAGTTTCTGGCCAGTGTTTAGTGATTTTATTATTATTTAACGTTAAGTGCTTGCGCTAGAAACCTAGTTTTGTCAGCCTATTGCTATTGTGATTATCCTGTTACGATGGCCCGGTAGGTCTTGGTGTTTCTTCTTTTAGCCTTGATGATCGCCCGGTCGTCGGAGTGTCCTACTCCATCATACGGTGACCCGCTTTCACCGCGCACGTAGGGCACTGGTGGGAGGCCCTTGTTTTCCCGGTCCGCCTCGGCAATAGCCGAGGGCTTAGAGGGCTCTGTGGCAGGCTGCGGTCTGAAACAGGGAAAACGAAGGTTTAGTTGTGTGAAAGAGGAGGGAACAGTCCTGTGTCAATGTCTGAGTCAGTCGTGTAATAGATTGCTCAAGAATTCCTGTACTTCTGCGTTGTGTGGAGTTAGGTTTCTGTCGAAAAGCGCTAGTGGTCCAGCATGTTTGTAAATTTCCATTGTGTATTTACCTAGATTCGTTACTAATGGGTTGTGGTGCTTGTGTAAGTGTTTATATGTGTCGTGTGAGAGCTTTTTAATGAATTGTTCTATCGTGTTAATTTTTGATTCACCGTGTAGTATGTCCACTGGAGCTGTGTGAGGTACTTTTGCTATCAGTCGCAGTATTTTGTTTTGCTGTCTTTGTAGGCGCATAATGTGTGTTTTGGCGGCATAATCCCAGAACGGAGCAGCGTATGTGAGTATTGGGCGAATTAGCGTCTTGTATAGTGTTAGTGTTGTATAGTGCTGCGAGTTCATGTTTATAAGGGGATATAGTTTGCCTAATTGGGCGTTCACTTTTTCCCCTCACCTAGGCGGTCCGGGTTCGATTACAGGGACCCGCATGTGGTATTCGTGGTGGACGAAGCGGCGTCAGGGCGGGTTTTCTCCGGGTGATCCGGTTTCCCCCGCCATCTCATTCCACCGGTGCTCCATCTTCATTCCATGTATCATCAGTGTCATCGCCTGCGGTGCCGTAGTAGTAAAAGCGGGCGTTAAACACTACAACCTACAACCTACCCTACTTTTCCCCTAATTTGGAACACATGCTGCTTCCATGTGAGTCCCTCGTCAATTTGAAGCCCTAACTAGGTGACTGTGCTTTTCCACTCAATATTCTCTCCGAATATAATGAGTGGTGGAAGTTGGTGTTTGCCTAGTCTATGACTGATTCTTTTGGTGAATATGATAGCCTGCGTTTTCTTGGCATTCACCTTAATTCTCCATTTGGTGAACCAATCCTGCAGCTCGTTAGGGGTGTTTTGTAATCTCCTATGAATGAACTGGGTTTTCCCCGATTGCGCGACTATTGCTGTATCGTATGCGTAGATGAATAAGTTCGTGTTACGTATTTTCGGGATGTCGTTCATTGTTGTACTAAAAGTATTCAGCCCCAGTATACTTCCTTGTGGGACTCCCGCTTTTATGGGGCGGGGAGAGGAGAGATGGTTGTTTATTCTGGACTGAAATGTTCGATTGTGGAGGTAGTTGGCGATTAATTTTATTAGCGAATCGTGTATGTTAAGTGTTTTCAGTTTTTTGAGTAGTCTCGCGTGCCATACTCTGTCGAATCAAGTAGGAGTACGCCTGCCGATTTTCTGAAGTTAAACCCGTGCATAATGTGTTCTGTGGCTTTCAGAAGTTGCAGGGTTGTGGAGTGGCGCGCGCGGAATCCAAACCATATTTATTTTTTAAGGGGAGACAGACAGAGAGTTGGAGATAAAAGAGTGGCTTATTTCGCCAGGAAAGAAGGGAGATAGGAGGGTGTTGGTTTTACGGGGAAATTGAAGGGAGAAGTGTTTTGGGAGTTTTGAGGTTCCGCTAAGCACCCTCGTTAGTGCGGGGATAAGCCGGTAAATTGCCGCCATCGTGGTAAGGGATATCCGGTTGACAGCCATGGCCAAGGCCCTGATTGCCACACACGGGGAGTTGGACGTGGGATAGTTAGATTATACGGGTATTTTAAGGGTTGATTTTAGACCAGGAGTATCCGCTGGTTGAAGGTGGTGGCCACTGTCTGAAGTCCTTATTTTTATTGTGTCCTCTGTACTGCGGTGGTGGATTGCTCGTCATGAAAGTTCCATTGGGAGCGTAGTCAGCTATGCTGAAGTCTTGCTTGGTCCCATAGAGAAGTTTGGTTCTTCTATTAAGGACTCCATGACGACAAGGTGATTATCGGTGGTCCTTTGGAAGTCGGTAGCTTTATCGAGGCGTATTGTAACGTCAGATTTGATGTCCGAAATTTGGAAAGTGATGCTGCTGTTGAGTTCCTGAATTTTTTCCATGATGTATTGATCAAGTGATAGCTTCAGCTAGAGTAGTGAGCTGTGTCTTAACGGTGCTGTTGGTTTCTAGGATTATGCTCAGTTGTGTCTCGAGGTTGTTTAGTCGATCTTCTTGCGTAGACCTTGATGCAGTGGAGTCATGTTGTGGTTGAGGGCGTTGTGACGTCGGCAGGTTCTGTTGTTGTGGTAGATGCGTCAAAGTCGTCCGGGTAGTAGTAGCTGCGTTGGTTGAGACTGGAGTGGGTATGAGCGTCTTCCGTGGATATAATGGACACAGCCTGGTCTGTGAAATGGCCAAAACCATTGCAGAAGGCACAGTATCGGCGGCGTCTTCTTAGGTCATGCAATGTGCAGTCCTTGGTTTCACTTGGTGCACCACAGTAGTGGCATCGAGGTGGAGACGTGCAGTCGGCGAAGTTGTGTCCATATCCACAGCAGTGGCGACAGGGTACATGCCGAGAAACTTGGCTGTCCTCAATACGCAAGCGTCACCCGAACAGGGATAAGCCCGCGCTCAAGGTAGCTTCGTAGTCCCGGGAGCCGACGAACACCAGCCTGACGAGACTAGATGGTCCACGGTTCGTGATGATTTGAGTGGCCCTCAAAGTAGAGCACCACACGTATTTAGCTGCGGTGAGGGTGTACCGTGTCGGTAAGTCCTGTGGAACATTGTAGATTACTACGCTGAGTCTCGTAGGAGGTGCAGTAGGCGTAAACGGCGGCAGTAAGTTGACTGAGGAACTCAAGTGTTGCTGTGGAGGGGCTTCCAAGAGAGACACTGCCACTCCGATCCCGGGGCTATGGATGTGGAAATAGCGGGAGATGCAGCGCTGACTCCCGGTGAAGGTCCACAGATTGCAGCGGTGGAATTATCGGCTAGGGCTGGCCAGTAGATTCCAGCGGTGACCGTTGGGTTGCTGCGGTAGGTCTTCTTTCCCTTAGGCATACTCAATCTGCCGAATCCGATTTTTTTTACCGTGGAGGGGAAAACCCCGTTACAGGCGAAGGCCCACATGCTTTGCCCAACAGTGTGAGGGTTCCTGCGCCCTTAGGGGGGAGGGTTACTCACTAAAAAAAACCCTCCACGTGTTAGTTTGTGTAATGCTGTATCTGAGTGAAAGGACCAGTATATTTACTCTCCGCTAGTACGTACCAAGTAGAAAACACCCAGTCTAATGTGGAGGTGGTTCAACTCTCCGTTGGAATCTGTCTTTCACTCAAATAAACCTTCCTTTTCCCTGTTTCAGACCGCAGCCTGCCACAGAGCCCTTATAAGCCCTCCGCTATTGCCGAGGCGGACCGGGAGAATTAGAGCCTCCCACTAGTGTCCTACGTGCGCGGTGAAAGCGGGCCACCGTATGATGGAGTAGGACACTCCGACGACCAGGCGATCATCAAGGCACAAAAAAGAAACGACAAGACCTGCCGGCATCAGGCAGACAAGGTTGAGAAAGCTAAAATTCTAGCGCAAACACTTAACGCTAAGCAATAATGTAATCACTAAGCACTAGCCAGAAACTAACGACTTGCAGGCCTGTGCAACACTAACAGTAAGCATAAAGATTGCACGAATAATACATCATTTTTACGCTAACACTAGCACATACCATAACGACTTGCAGATCTATACCTGTGCAACATTAGATGTAAGCATAAAGATCGCACGATTAACACATCTTTTTACGCTAAGACTAACATGCTCATCATTAAACATTAGTATTTAAAATAATGACTAGCAGGTCTACACCTGTGCAACACTAGCCATAAGATAGCTCGAAACAATAAGCAAACAATCTAGTTACCGACTAACAGGCCTATACCTGTGCAACATTAATCAGAAGATAGCACGAAGGGTATTCATCACATTAACAACATAGCTAACACATCTAACGTATGTAATTCTCATGGTCCTGTCCAGGATTCATGGGCATTACCAAAAAGTAACTTCTGACTCGCTCGCATGCCAGCTTAAAAGCATTCAGTTACTAACCGGGGTGCTATGCGGGACCTGACTAACGCACGATGATGCACGATAAAACAGCATTACACGAACTAACACGTGGAGGTTCTTTTTGTGAGTAACCCTCCCCCCTCAGGGCGCAGGGAGCCTCACAGTGTTGGCCATAGCATGTGGGCCTTCGCCTGTAACGTGTTTTTCCCCTCCACGGTAAAAAAATCTCTGGACGGACTAAACTGCAATCCGTCGTCCCGGTTCACTTTGCCGAGCTTCCTTACACACCTCAACAGCGTCCGACCCCAAAGTCAGTTCACCATAGAAATGGAGAAGGACGGAACTCTGCCATCTTTGGACATTCTGGTCTCCAGAAACAACAACGGTACTCTGTGGCATGCAGTGTACCGCACACCAAAACACACTGACTTCTATTTGAATGCTCGCAGTTTCCATCATAAATCACAACGGGTCGGAGTTCTCAACACTCTGGCCCACAGGGATGTGTCTATCTCCGATACCAGCCACCTAAAGCAAGAACTACAGCACTTGAGGTACACTTTCCACCAAAATGGCTACTCCGTAGACGATATTGAATCCTGAGTCTCTAAGGCCAAGAGAGGAAAACCACAATCTCAGCAAACATCAGACAAACCGACCGCTACTGCCTGCATCCCATATACTGGCAATCTATCCGGCAGAATCAGTAGAATTCTCGCCAAACACACCATCAGAATCATCCACAAATCGCCTTTGATGATCCAACACCCGGTGAGACCGGTAAAGGACAAACTGCACCTTAATGTACCAGGGGTATACCGTATCCCCTGTGAATGCGGGACGCCATACATAGGAAAAACCACCAGGACCATTTCCAGCAGAGTCAAGAAGCACGAACGGTCCATACGCGTAATGCAGCCTGACAAGTCAGGGCTGGCGGAGCACTACTTTGAGAAAGACCACAAAGCTAACTTCAAAGAAACGACTATTGTGGCAAAATGTAGCGGTTTCTGGGAACGGAGAGTTAAGGAGGCTCTGTCCATCTCCTCCGAGAAGAGCACACTGAACCGGGGCACCGGATTGCAGTTTAGACCCTCCTGGAAATCGGCCTTAAAGTTGGAGATCGACCGGCTCAGGAAACACATTTTTTTTTTTTTTTTTTTTTTTTTTTTTATACCGTGGAGGGGAAAAACCCGTTACAGGCGGAGGCCGACATGCTGAGGCCAACAGTGTGAGGGTCCCTGCGCCCTGAAGGGGGAGGGTTACTCACTAAAAAACCCCTCCACGTGTTAGTTCGTACAATGCTAAGGTTTCGTGCATCATCGTGCGTTAGTCGGGTCCCGCATAGCACCCCGGTTAGTAATTGAAAGCTTTAAGCTGGCATGAGTTCATGCGAGCGAGTCAATTGTTACTTTTTGGTAATGCCCATGAAACCTGGACATGACCAAGAGAGATAAATGCATTGTTAAATTTGTATTGATATTAGACGCAGTTACGCTTACTTATGATTAGGTTGCACAGGCCTAGGCCTGTTAGTCAAGATGTAATTTGTGTGGTGCTTAATTCTAGGGTTGCACAGGTATTTATTTACCTGCCAGTCGTTATACTATCTGCTAATGTTAGTGTTAGCATACCTGAGGTTATTCGTGCAATGTTTCAGCTTATATCTAGTGTTTCACAGGTGTTTACCTGCCAGTCGTTATAATATTTGCTAATGTTAGAGTTAGTGTAACTGAAGTTGATCGTGCAATATTTGAGCTTATATCTAGCGATGCACAGGTGAAACCTGCAAGTCGTTGTGAGATAAGCTAATGTTAGTGTTGGAGTGAAAAGATATTTTCGTGCAATAATTAGGCTTATGTCTAGTGTTGCACAGGTATGTACCTGCAAGTCGTTAGAATCACCTAATGGTCTGTGATTTTTACGCATGCTTGGATTATATGTTATCATGCTAGATTTCTTCTTGTCTGCCCTAGGCAGGCATGTCTTGTATAAGCGTTTGTCCTGTTCTCGCCGTGTCGTCGGAGTGTCCTACTCCATCATACGGTGGCCCGCTTTCACCGCGCACGTAGGACACTGGTGGGAGGCCCTAGTTCTCCCGATCCGCCTCGGCATTGCCGAGGGCTTGTAGGGCTCTGTGGCAGGCTGCGGTCTGAAACAGGGAATAAGGAAGGTTTAGTTGTGAGGTGAGAGGGAACAGTCCTCTGTCAGAGTTTCGTTTAGTCGTGTAGTAGGTTGTTCAAGAATTCCTCTACTTCCGTGTTATTTGAAGTTAAATTTCTGTCGAAAAGCGCTAGCGGTCTAGCGTGTTTGTAAATTTCCATGGTATAGTTACCTAGGTTCGTTACTAAAGGGTTGTGATGTTTATGCAAGTGTTTATACGTATCGTGTGAGAGCTTTTTAATGAATTGCTCTATCGTGTGCATTTTTAATTCGTCGTGAAGTAAGTCCGCTGGTGCCGTGTAGGGCACTTTTGCTACCATTCGCAGTATTTTATTTTGTAGCCTTTGTAGGCGCATAATATGTGTTTTTGCGGCATATCCCCAAACCGGAGCAGCGTAAGTGAGTATAGGGCGGATAAGCGTCTTATATAGTGTTAGTCCCATTTTGAGTTTTAGATGCGAGTTCATGTTTATAAGGGGATATAGTTTGCCTAGTTGGGCGTTCGCTTTTCCCCTTATTTGGAATATATGCTGCTTCCATGTGAGTCCCTGGTCCATTTTAAGCCCTAACCAGGTGACTGTGTTTTTCCACTCAATGTTCTCTCCAAATATGGTGAGTGGTGGAAACTGGTGTTTTCCTAGTCTATGGTTGACTCTTTTGGTGAATATGATGGCCTGCGTTTTCTTGGCATTCACCTTAATTCTCCATTTGGTGAACCAATCCTGAAGCTCGTTAAGGGCGTTTTGTAGCCTCCTGTGTATGAACTCGACTTTCCCCGATTGCGCTACGATTGCCGTGTCATCTGCATAGATGAATAAGTTCGTGTTGGGTGTTTTCGGGATATCGTTCATTGTTATATTAAAGATAATCGGCCCCAATATACTTCCTTGTGGGACTCCCGCTTTTATAGGGCGGGGTGAAGAGAGGTGGTTGTTAACTCTGGACTGGAATGTCCGATTGTGTAGATAGTTTGCGATTAGTTTAATTAGAGAGTCGTGTATATTTAGTGTTTTGAGCTTCTTGAGCAGGCCCGCGTGCCAAACTCTGTCGAACGCGCGTTCTACATCAAGTAGCAGTGCGCCTGTCGATTTTCGGAAGTTGAACCCATGCGTGATGTGTTCAGTGGCTCTCAGTAGTTGGAGGGTTGTGGAATGGCGAGCGCGGAATCCGAATTGTTCGTTTATAGTTATGTTTTGTTTGATTAGTTGTGCATTTAGGCGTTTTAGTATTACTTTTTCGAGTAGTTTTCCCAGTATGCTTAGTAGACTAATTGGTCTGTAGCTCTGTGGGTTCGAGAGGTCTTTGCCCTTCTTGGGAAAGTGTACGACTATAGCTGACTTCCATCTGTCAGGGTAGTACCCTTTCTCTAGCACATTATTGAAGATTTTGGATAGTAGTTTGATGGCATCTTCGGGTAGGTTGGCTAAGGCTACCGCCGGGATGCTGTCTGGCCCAGGGGCCTTTCGTTTCGGTAAATGTTTAATGAGCCATTTGATTTCGCTGGGACATGTTTTTCTTATTTTATTGTGAGTTATTTGGTCTTTATATTCGCGCGTTTCTTCTTCGGTTTCGGCGGTGAATTGTGGGCAAGAGGGGGTGGTGTTTGGGGTAAATGTTTCTTGCAGTGCGTCCGCGAGTGCATTTGCTTTTTCTTTATCGGTGGTCGCTATGTTTTGATTTGTATGGAGTGGAGGGATTTGCACTTTATCGCGTGTTAGGCAGCGAGCTACTTTCCACACTGAGTCTCGTTCATAATCGAGATTCTCCAGTGTGTTCTGCCATTGCCTCGAGACGTGATTTGCGATCCTTTCGCTTACTATGCTATTTAGGTGTTTAACGTACTCGAGGTGTGTTAAGTGCCGCGTTTTTTGCCATTTGCGTCTGGCTCTGTTCCTTTCGGCTGTTAGAGAGGTTATGTCTTGTGGGAGTTTAGATTGATGTTGCCTAGGCCGGCTCATAGGCACTGAGGCAGCTGTGGCTATTTTTATAGCCTTTTCCAATTGGATGACCGCTTCGTTGGTGCTTTCGTTAGTGTTTAATGGGACAGTGGGCAAGTTTTTGCTTACAGTGTCTGCAAATTTGTCCCAGTTCGCTCTGTTATAGTTTGGGCGTATAATTGGCGGGATTAGAGCTGCATTGCCCTCTAGTGTAATTATGAGGGGCAGATGGTCGGATGACAGCTCATTCATAACTTTGAGATGTGTTCTGCGTGTTATGTTTTTGGACAGGGCTAGATCTAGCACGTCAGATCTGTGTGTCCTGCAATATGGAACGTAAGTATGTTCCTCTGGAGTATGGATTAAGAGGTCCGAGTTGTTTTCGAGGTGTAATAAAGCTCGTCCCTCTTTATTTGTCTCGTTGCATCCCCAAATTTGGTGTTTCGCATTGAGATCACCGGCAATTAGGGCCCTATTGTGCTGCTGCGTTAAGTCCGTTATATCGGATGTTATTAAAGTACCTGGGGGGGCATAGGCCGCCGTTATGAGCACTTTGTTGTTGTCGAGTGTAATTAGTACGCTGGTGGTTTCCAAGTTTTGGGGTTGCGCAGGGGGGGCCAGGTCGTGTTGTATATCGTGTTTAATAATGACCGCGGTGCCACCCCCGCGCCCGTCTCTATCTGTTCGGTGTGTCGTGTATCCGGGGATGTTGAATCTATGGTTGTCTTTGAGGAGAGTTTCTGTGATAAGGGCTATATGAATATTGTTACGGGAGAGGAATTCCTTGAACTCTGTCTTTTTGCGTCTAAGTCCCCTAGCGTTCCATGTCATGATGTTTAAATAGTTTTTATAGGCCATCTTGAAACTTAGATGAATCCAGGTGTCACCAGCAGCTGGAAGAAGTCTCTATACGACGCTAGTATGGAGCGGACCTCCGACAATTCCGCTTCCATCAGCAACCCGAGGATGTGCCCCGCTGTCTCCCTCAGGTCGCCGTCTTCCATGCCGGTGCTAAGTACACGCCGGTACAGTTGCCTCTGGTGGTGTAGTCGTGGGTCAGGAAACACATATTCCACCTCCACATTAGACTGGGTGTTTTCTACTCGGTACGTACTAGCGGACAGTACATATACGGGTCCTTTCACTCTTACTAGCCCTTTAGACTGGTCGAGCGACGGGCAACATGGGAAGAAGAAAGCACCGCCGGAAATCGCCGTCTTCACCGGGCAATGGACCCTCATCGGCCCGGGAACCTGAAAGCATCGCCACACCACAAAATATTGAGGCAGTCAGCGCAGTCGCCGTAGTTCCGTCCGGAGCCACACCTAGCGCCACTACACCGCAGCTAGAGAACCAATCGCCAAGACAGAGAGTCAGCTCCCCGGGAAAGGCAGTGGGAGCGCCAATCCCGGGATTGCCGGCTTTGTCACTGCAGTCTACCGTCCATCTCCCGGACAACTCACCTTCGCCACGTGCACACTCTGGTTCCTTCCAGGGGACCAGTGTCATCATACGAGGAGTGCCTCGAGACATCCCTGAGAGACATGTTCTACACACAGCAAGACAGAAGTGGCCCTCTGCAGTGAGGGCCACTCGCATCATCACCTCTCAGGGACCTTCACACCTTCTTAGAATCGTCCTCGCAGACACCACCGACAGTGAAGCCGCCTTGAGGACGGGTCTAACCCTACTCGGGCGACGCCTGCTAGTCGAGCCTGCCAGAACCACCAAACGAGTGCCCTGCCGCCGATGCTGTCTTTTGGCCATGACGTCACCACATGCAACGCTGCTCCTAGGTGTCATTATTGTGGGGCCCAATGCCTCACACAGGATTGCACCAGCCACGACCTGCGCAGAAGACGTCGGTACTGCGCCACTTGTAATGGCTTCGGCCATTTCACGGGCCAGGCGCAGTGCCCATGTTACCCAAGAACACAGACATCACAACCAGCACCAGCCACCGCAGACTCACAGCCTCTCCGCCGACAAGCACCAACCAACACAGCATCTTCACCAGCACAACAGTCCATTCCATCCTACGCCGCCGCCACTGCAAGCGCATCACTGCCCATGAATGAAGCAGAGGACATCCGCCACGTTCATAAAAGACTAGACAAAATGGAAGAGACCTTACTTCAACTTACCGCCGCCGTGTCCACCATAGCCAACTCCACAGCAACTATCAAGACTCAACTTCAAGTCGCCATAGATGCAGGACGCGAACAACACAACACTACAACAGACCGTATGACTTCACTTCTCACAGACATCAGGAAAATCAACAAGAAGACCAATTCTCTCCGCCAGACATACCGCAAAGAACTTACTTCAATCCACCGACGACTTCTTCAATACACCGCCGACTTCAACGCAGCAGTAAAAATCTTGGAAGGGCTTTGTACTGCGACCTGGCAACTGGACAACACAACCACCCTGGATGCAATACAACATAATCTACAACGAATGGAAAACAAAACTTTAACCACGACACACGCAGCCTGTACTCAGACTTCCATACTCCCATCAGAACACAACAGAATTGAGAACATTCAGCCCTGGACCACCTCGTCTCAACTAGCAACGCCAACTCCACAGACAATAGAACGCAGAATACCGACACAAGAACAACTTGACCGTTTCCATAGGTATAGTTTTCACAGCCACGGAGATCGACCATGCGACTTCAGGTGCAGGAGAAAGCTCTGCTGTGCCTCCGGACTATCCCACACGGACTTGCTACCCCCCCTTGAAAGTCAAGTGCCAACGCAGCCATCGCAGTTCCTCGGAACCCCCTACACAGCCTTCCCAGAAAAACACGTATACTTCTAACCATATCCCACGTCCACATCCCGCGTGTGACAGTCAGGACTTGTTCATGATTGTGACCCGGTAATCCTTATGCGATGCCGGTAACTTACCGGCTGTACCCCAACGCACTGCGAGGGTGCTTCGGCGGTACCTCACCACCTACGTCACACTTCTCCCCTTATCCCCCCGAGAAAACTCTATCCCGTAACCCTTTTCCCTTCCCGGTGTAATAAGCCAACTCTTTCTCCCGTCCAACTCTCTTTCTGTCACCCCTTTAAAAAAAATAAAAAAAAAACTCTTACTAGTCATTCATCATCCTGATGATGCACACTCCCGAAACATCGATGGATGTTCATCTCTACACCTGGCTCGAAGCCCGAAAACACCTTGAATATTCCCGTTGCCAGGAAAGCTTCAAATCATACTTGATATATACATGTTTTATGCAGTAGGGTTTTGTCTATCCCTTATGGCTTACAAGTTATGCAAAAGTACTTCACAATGGAGAGCACTTCAGAGGCTATTCCCAGAAAACTCAAGATATACATTTCATTTGTCATGAAAAAATCTTCATTAGATCAAAATTATCAGAGCCATTTTTCAGAAAATAAACATTTTCAAAAATGTATGCATTTAAAGGGTACTTTGGGGTGGAAAGACTTTAAATTGTGTTGGATCCTTTGAAGATGCTGAACTTAAACACCAAGTTTGGTATTTAAACGAGTTTTGAGTTATGCTGTTCACACACATACACACAGCCTCTTTTCTAAAAATTCTTTCTTTGAAGCCAGGGAACTTGAAAATGCGTATTTCCAGTGAAATCTCAGCATCAAATTTTGGGTGGAATGCAATACCTTCTCTACTTAGATAGTATGTTGTACAGGAAGTAGGTAACACATATCCTTGATTTCTCTGCCTCTTCAAAGACAAAATGCAAGTGCCTGAATAAACTAACGTGCTCTCAGTGATATTCTCTAGGTTGTTTCAAAGCCACAATCCTTCCTGTTTATCAGCAAAGTACCATATTCACAGTTGAAGGCACCCCGAGTACCTGCCCAATTTTGTAGTGTTTAACACCCGCTTTTACTACGTGTGGCATCGCAGGCGGTGATACTGATGATACATGGAATGAATATGGAGCATCGGTGGAATGAGACGGTGGGAGAAACCGGAGAACCCGGAGGAAACCCGCCCGGCGCCGCTTTATTTGCAACAAATCTCACATGCAGCCGCCTGGGATCGAACCCGGATCGCTTTGGTGAAAGGTGAATGGTGTAATCACTCGTCCATGACATGGCCATAGTTCCTGTCCAGAAAGCCAATTGCGATAGTACAGTAACAGAGTAACAGCAACAGAAGAACCGTAACAGAGCTACACGGTCTACCATTACAGCCCTGAAGAGAGTTCAGGAGCTTGCCTAGGAAGTGAAATCTCGGCCCCGATAGCGAAGGTCTCTATGTGTCCTTATCATGCTTGATGTACAGAATGCCTTTAATGCCAAACCCTGGGACGGTACTCTCCAGGAGCTTAGTTCTCAGAATCTGGCCCCATACCTCTACATGATAGCAAGCTACCCAGAAGATCGATCACCCCTAGTTGGAACCCACAGTCCAATGGCAATGTCGTGTGGCGTCCCACAAGGCTCCTTATTAAGTCCTTTTTTGTGGAATGTATATTTTGATGGGGTCCTGAGGCAAACCGTGCCCCAGGGAATCACTCTGACGGCCTACGCAGACGACTTGGCACTCGTTGCCGTTGGTGAGGATCCGACGACTTTGGAGAGGATAGCTAACCTAGCTCTGGCTTCCCTAGACGCTTATTTGACGCTTATCTGACCTCCTTCGCCGTTGTGGCGAAGGCAGGAACAGCTTTAGCCTACCTGAGTCGTATAATACCCAATATTTGAGGACCGAGAGAAAGCAGCAGGAGAATTCTTTTCTCGGTCGTCAATTCTATCGAGTGTACGGTGTTTGTATCTGGCGCAAAGCGCTAGGCCGGAAGCTTTATACTACCAGGCCGCTGAGTTTGCAACGGAAGGTTGCAATCCATATTACAAGCAGTGGCGGCTGGCAATAGAGGACTCTAGGACGGTGCCCTCCCAATAAATAAAAATAAGAAAGAAAGGTAGCATTACTTCAAAAGCATTACTTTAAATATCCTTGACATCAGACGTCATACCAAAATACATTCGTAAACTTCCTGGTTCTATTTACCCATTTTGTTTCGTGGAAAATGTTGTTACACCCCTAATAGGCGGAAGAGCGCCGATGTTTTCATTACGGATACAGTTTCGGACTGTGGGTCTTCCCTCCGGGAATATTTGCATCTTGTAGATACTGCCGGTGGCGAGGGGAGGTGCGGAGATCGCTTGACTATAGGCGGAGGGGGGCGGAGAGTCATGAAAATCGGGGCAGCGCGCGGGTGGAGGGGGAAACCGCCTGCGATAATTTTTCTCGGAACTGTCTGACTGTTAACAGTGCTGCCAATCGTATACGTGCATACTCCTTCCTCTTAAATTGAATTTTGTCATTTAAATTAATTGTAAATGAAATTTAGTTCTGAACTAAATTAGCTCTATCTGTACCACTTAAGGTACACTGTTGCACATTTGCGATAAAACGATATCAAGAAACTGTATTAATACTACATTCATGTTAGTAATTTTGCTAGCATGACACATTGAATATGTATTACGTCATAATATAATTCACTCTGAAAACAATGGTGCCAACCTCTGAAGCTCAAAAGTCCCAAACGAGAACCCAGAACGTCTCTGGTGTCCCACGTTAAGAAAAATGTGCGATTGCAAGCTTAAAAAAGAAGAAAAACGCCCCACATGCAGGGCGATAAATTAGTGGAGTTTAGGGTGTACTCGTACAACTACAATATTTACTACCGCCCTTGCAATACTAGATTAGGTACAAATAATGTAAAATCAGGATTCATGTTATTGAAATACTTGCTCCCTCTATCAGTAGATACAGCTTTCCTTTTATGCAAACATTACTCCCCAAACACATACTCGAATCTCACGTATAGGTAATAGTGCATGGCTATTACTGTTGTGTAAGCAAACCTACTGCGCCCTTAGTGAGAGTGCTGATTGCTGGTTGCACAAATGACAGTTTGAGTGTGTTGTGTATTTAACTTCTTTGAAATTTTTATCTTTGCTGTTGTATGTACCATAACCATTACTACACTGTGTTTTAGACAGCAATTATTAAATGTCTCATATTCCTCTCAGTTTTTTTTTCAGAAAAGTCTCTTTGTCTCTTCCTGAAAAATATTTGTTAAAATGTCTCACAATATAGATGAAATCCTACGGGTTGGCAACACTGTCTGAAAGTAGTAACGGTTAACCACGGTTAAACAAACCCAGTTTTAGCAGCGCTTTCGAGTGGTGTCATGGTCTGAATCTTCACGGGGACTGTGAAATAAATTAGTGAATCATCAATGCTGTAACTAGCGTAGTTAGTGCCGGTGTAACGAGTTTTGCGTCTCGATTGGAACTTAAGAAGCTCGGACCGCCAAAGACCAATGCTGAATATTGAACGAATTCAAAATCTAATTGATGGCCAGATGGAAGGTCATGCATAGCAATTTTTGGATTGATATCATTCATTTTCCTTTCACATTTCTTCGGGTGAAATTCAGGATTAACTGTCATGACCATGTACTAATTTTGAAAACATTATTTTATGCCGCCCTCCCAAATTTACGAGACACGAGTGGCCACTGATTACAAGTGCCTATCGCACGACGTCTACCAAGGTTTTATTGATTCTGGCAACATCTCCCATTTCTCTCTTGATCACTGAACGCCTTCTACGACAGCAGACCGATATAAGAATGGACGAGGCTCGACAACAGCTGTTGGAACAATGGCAAGTGCTTTGGGACACCGATGATGGAACTGCTCATTGGACCAAGCGCTTAATCCCAGACTTGGTCCCTTGGGTTAATCCCTGGAGCGGAGAAGTAAATTTCTACCTGACACAGGTTCTTACTGAGCACGGTTGTTTTAGGTCATATCTCTATCGATTCGGCCTTAGTGCTTCAGACGAGTGTGTTTACTGTGGGAAGGTGGACACAGTGGAGCACACGTTTTTTGACTGTATTAGATGGCACAACCTCCGACAACAAATTGAGTTCAGACTGAGAACGTTGACGTCTCCACATGTGGTCTCCTTCATGCTTTCGTCTGGTACTCATTGAAAGATGTTCAGCAAGTTCGCCCATGACATACTATCTCGTAAACGTCAAGAAATTGATGATATTTGAGACAAATGCTGACCGACATAGACAGCTAACATCTTGAATCGTGCTCTTCTTGAAGTAATACCGTCTGTGAGTTCCAAGGAGAAGCTCTTGTTATTCTGGAGGGGTTGTTTAGTTGGTAAAAACCCAGGTTAAAATGATAATGATGATACTACTGCTACTGCTACTGCTGCTGCTACTGCCGCTGCCACTGCTGCTGCCGCTGCCGCTGCCGCCGCCGCTACGAATAACACTAACACTAACACTAACACCAACACTAACAGTAACAGTAATACTGATACTACTGATACTATTACTGATACTACTACTGATACTACTACTGATACTGATACTGATGATCGTGATAATAGTGAGAATACTGATAATAGTGATAAGAGTAATAATAATAGATGATGATGAAGATGGTGGTGATGGTGATGATGGTGGTGATGGTGATGATGGTGGTGGTGATGGTGATGGTGGTGGTGGTGGTGGTGGTGATGATGATGATGATGATGATGATGATAATAGTGCCATAGCCTGCACTTGAACCACGGATCTTCCGCTTATCGAACAGCAGCTGCTCGAACCACTAAGCTACCATTGCGAACTTGCCAGTATGACATTAAATTCCATAACCGATTTGTACTTTCCCGGTTAGGCCACAAGGGAATCTCACATCGAAGGTATCTTCCCTAAGGGGACTTACAACAGTACTTTATGTCCCGGGTTTAAGTAACCTTTTGGATGGTAAATATAATTTATTTATGCCAGCAAGCTTAATGCTAACATTTTTAAACACACAAGCCATGTGTGGGGAATGTTAAGTGGTGGAGTCAGTACTGAAAATGTCAATGGCATAGCCGGGATTTGAACCACAGATTTTCCGCTTATCGAGTAGCTGCTCTAACCTCTAAGCTGCCATTGTTAACTTGGCAGTATGGCATTAAATTCCCCAACCGATCCGTACCTTCCCGGTTAGGCCACAAGGGAATCTCACATCAGAGATCCATACCCCATGGGCGACTTACAATAGTAAGCACTTTATGTCCCTGGTTTAAGTGACCTTTTGGATGGTAATTATAATTTGTTTATGGCAAAAAACTTAATGCTGGTGTTTTTAAACACTTTAAGTACTTATTATTGTAAGTCGCCCTTGGGGCATATATCTCTGATTTGAGATTCGCTTGTGGTCTAACCAGGAAAGTATGAATCAGTTGGGGAATTTAATGTCATACTGGCAATTTGACCATGGTAGGTTAGTGGTTAGAGCAACTGCTTGATAAGCGGAAGATCCGTGGTCCAAATTACGGCTATGGCATTCAATTTTTCAGTCCTGATTCCACCCCTTAAACACGGCTTGTGTGTTTAAAAACACTGGCAGTAAATTTGTGGGCATAATTAAATTATAGTCCTCTTCATTGCTAATCCTATTGTTGAGGTCTTCATCTGTGTCCCTGGACAAGGACCCCTTTCCAAGTACTAATTCCTTGGGGTAGGAAACCGGGTGCATCGCATGGGCAGGGTTGCAACTACCTGAAGTAGTGCTATCTAAAAGAGTCCCTGTCCACTACCCCAGTGACCTTCCTCTGAGAGAGGTAAATACGTGCATAAGTTTATACAGGCAGTAGTGTAACTTCAAAACGAGAGTTAATCTTGCATTTTCACTAATATTTTCATTATCAGCACACCTGGAAACACAAAGATTAGCTGTTTTCATGCCAGTTACAGAAAAATAGTAAAATGGTTTTGCCTAGTGTAATCACAACCTTTTGGAACATTATTAACAATGAATTGGGAGAAACAAAGGTGAATATAATAACATTCATTTAATTAAAGACCAGTTAAGAATTGAGGACCCCATAGAAATAACCAATACATTTAACTCCTATTTTAAAGAAAGTATTAATCAGTTAATACGAAATAAAGGCAGGAACAAAAGTAGCAATACAAAACAATGCCAGTCAGTAATTTTATGTATCTTAGAACAATAGCAAAGGAAGATCTACTAGAATACACAAAAAGACTTAAAATAAAACTTCTTCAGGATTAAATGGTATTTCCAATACTATACTGAAACAATATACCCCTTATGTGATAGAGCCTTTCTTAAACATAGTCAATTCTGTTATAATTTCAGGTATATTTCTGAACGTCTGAAAAAACCCATTGTCATACCCATACACAAAAGGGGAGACAAGGATCAAACAAATTACTACTGGCCAATAACACTTATTTCATCACTTTCCAAATTAGTGCAAAAAACTATTACAAATCAAATTATATCATTCGTAGATAAATATGAAGTTCTGGTCGATTACCAAGACAGAAGCAAAGGAGAAGAAACTGCAAGCATGTGCATGCCTTGCACCTATTTATAAAAAGCAGGAGCTTCAGCAGTCAATAAAGAAGATAAAGAAACCTAAAATAATATATTTGTACTAAATTTAAAAGAAAAAGCTAATCAAAAACACATGTTAAAATAAGTACATTGCATATGCATTTTTAAGAGGGAAAGCATGTTATATACTGATGTGCAAAGCATGAAAGTAATTTTTGCATCCTATGTCACTGTGAAGTAACAGTACGATGATACTTAAACCATACATAGAAAGAACCGCTATAATATGGTACAGAGGCAACTAAAAGAAATACGGAATGAGACAAACAGAAATGGCACCTTCAGAGGGAGAAAATAGGTTATGCTGAAGTCACTTGCAACTCATGATGGTCTTCTGGGTATTACAAAAGGAGGGACATGGTTTTTTAGAGGATGTATGATCCCCACAGACAGTGATACATGCTCTGCAATGTGCTCCCATGCTGACCATAAGGTTGGTAAGGAGTTCTTGCGGTAGGGCCTTCTATTCCTCCATCTTCATGGTTGACAATTTCTGGATGGTTGTAGGTGGATGTGAATGTGCTACAATATGTCTCCCCAATGCATCCCACATGTACTCAATGAAACTTAAGTCGGAGGAAGGGAAAGGCCAGTCCATCCCCTGAATATTCTCTCTTTCCAAGAGAGCTGTCCTGCGCTGTTTGATGCAGTCGAGCATTGTCAACCATAAAAATGAAGCCAGGGCTGAATGAACACCTGAAGAGACTCCCATGGGGAAGGAATGCAGAATCATGACAATGTAAACCAGTAAGAGAAGTGCATTAAAAGTTATGGAGGTCGATATACCCACGCAACATTATTCCTCCCCACACAATAACAGCTGCTCCACCAAAACAATCATATTTGACTATGTTGCTGTGTGTACTACTGTTCCCACCTCACTCCAAATGAAGGTGTATCGAGAATGATTCCTCAAACTGAATTTGCTCTCATCCAAGAAAAGCAGACGAGCCCACTCCTCATCGGCTCTTGCTCTTGATGCTATCATAAACTGTGCTACTAATGTGCAGGTGTCAACAAAAAACAACATATTGGTCATCAGGAAAAGAGACCACCTCCACACAGTCACCGTGCCTCTGGGAAGAATGAGATTCCATGCCTTGCACTCCTGTTAAATGTGGTTGTCATTGCATCCGCTGTTTTACATAGGTCCCACCTTGTCTGCTGGACAATACAGCAGTCATCTGCTGCTGTAGTTGACCATGTTATCGATGGAGCAGCTGTACCTGGTTTCAGAATGCTTCCTATCCGCGTGAAACAGTGCTGTGAGCAATATCAAACCCCAGGGCTACACTCATCACACTTAGTTCTTCTTCCAGTTTCTCAAAGATTCTTCCACATATGAAGACATCCAAATGTTGTCTCCCAGCAATGTGGTAATGAAGAACACCTCTACAGTGCACAGTAACAGCTCACTGAATGACACATGTTTTGTCCCATTCCTTCAACTGCCTTGTTTCATGGGCCAGACACATTTGGAGCTATAGTCGTGCTGACTTCATGCCACATGGCATCCAACTTTCTGTATGCATATGGGAGATCTCTGGCAACATGTTCCCACACATTCATTAATTGTTACTGAGTAGTTATTATGTTACATTACTTTATCTATCCCATCCTTAAGTTTTGCACATCAGTGTATATTACTTTGCTATCTTCTTTTGTCTCATTACATCATTAAGTTATCTTTTTCTTAAGAAAAAAGAATAGACAAATAAAGTGATCTAAATACCCAGCAGGTGTTGATTTCAAGACCTGAAACTATTCTAAGAGAAAACTGGAGTACCTATTTAATAAACATATGGTTACACAAAATAAACTAGAGTAATATTCTGATATTAAAAAGAAACACTAGAAAGATAATTGATTGCACGTTAATCCAAAGGCCTGAAGAGAACTTCAACTTCCTGAGTTAAGTATCTAACTGAAGTTTTTATATTTACTTGGGTTATTCTTAATCCAAAGCACAGATACATAGGTAGTTTTAGTAGTCCATATATTGAGAATGTTTCTTGCCCAAAGTTTATTGTAAATGTAAGAACAAATTGAATTTGAAAAATTCACTTAGTGTTGTGCTATCAACTGCAAAACGTCTCAGATTCATTGAACTAATTCATCCTTAGTTAAGGGATAGCAGATATTTGATATGTGATAAATAAGTAAACTAGATAAACAGGTTGCTAAATAGCTCTCTCACATTCCAGGGAGAAGTTGCATTCTGTGCAGACAGAGAGGAAGCACATACTTATCTTCATCGAAGTGGACAGACCAAAGAAACACTGTGTAATGTTGGTGCAATATCACTTCTTCAAGGACCTCCATACCAGAGAAGTTTTGCTTTTAGAAGTGGTTCATGCTTTACTCAAATATTTAATTTTGGGTAAGACTCAAGTTGGCAGCACAATAATAATGTGTAGAAAAATATGTTGAAAACAGATATTTCTGTGAAAGACAGCTTTCTCTTGAGCAAAATGGTATAAATGGATAGAACTAAAGTATTACTTAAAAATAGATCCAGATTTAGATTTTATTCTCCATGTAATGTTTATCAGAAATATTAGTATCATAGTTGTACTTAAAAATGTTGTATAACAAAATATTTCTTAAATATAACTTTGATTATATACACATAGAATAAAAGACTACAGGAGAAATAATATCTTAAAGCTTAAAGAAATTTTTTAATGCGTATTCATGTAAAGAATAGAAAACCTTTGGAATAAGGTAGGCTTTTGTGGCCTAAATTATTTTGGCTTCTTCCTTAATATCTTTTATTACAAAAGGTAAACAACTGCATATTTTTTGGTACTAATTCTCACAGATTTAGTAGCTACCCTATTTCTAAAATTGTTTTGTTTTGTTCTCTTATTGTGGTCATGTAAATTCCCATTATTTGAATTCTTACGATGTCTTATTGCATAGTAATGTTGTTTGGTTATCAGCTTCTAGAAGTCGAATATTATAGGGATTTAATTCATTTTAATTCATTTATGTTTTTAAATATACAGGCATGGAAGTATTAATATATATGATGTTCATGTTTTCGAATAGTTTAATTCTGCACACTGACTTTTGTAGCCTAAATATTTTCATGATATGTTTTTTTCCCCTACAGCTCCCCATAAAATCAGTGTACAAGTTTATACAAGTGTATAAATGCATAGTACACTTGTATGATACCCTTAGAAAATTTGTGTTGTTTGTTTTAGAATATATACCTACCACTTAATTATAATGTATTACTACATGTTATTAGAACAAATAGATAACATCAAATTTCTGGGCCTTCAAGTACACAAATATTTAGACTCAAAAGCTCACATAAAGTACATCTTGCCCAAACTCAGCCTGCCTGTTATGCTATCTGAGCACTGGCTAATGTGAGTTCTATAGACACATTAAGATTAGTATAATATGCATATTTTAACTCTATAATGGAATGTGGAATTTTATTTTGGGGCAGTTCAGTAGAGGGTGAACAATATTCCTCATGCAAAAGAAGGGAGTAATAATTATTTCCAGCACCCACAGCAGATGCTCATGCAAATATCTTTTTAAGATACTGAAAATATTAACTTCTTTGCATGTATACATTCTCAATCCTAAAATTCTTTATGTGCAACAAACATTTGTAACAAACAATGAAATTCATCAGGTAAACACTAGACAAAAGAACAACATCCATCATCCCAGTACAAAACTTTCTTGCTTCCAGAAAGCTATATACTATGAAACCATAAAAATATTTAATGCTCTTCCTAATTATCTTAAGGAAAAGGTTGACAATTTCAATGCTTTTAAAATTGCTGCTAAAGAGTACCTATACTCAAAATCATTTTATTCTGTATAAGATTATCTCAATGTCAAATTATCCTGTTAATGCTTATGTAGCTTTGTAAGTAGTATCTAGCTGCTTTAGTGACAAATCATTGTCAATTACATTTGATACTTGCTCCAAAGCTACTTAAATTACATGTATTGAACAACTGACAAAAAATGCCA
>CM060964.1:201094878-201192378 GCA_030765045.1 Tenodera sinensis | reverse complement strand
CGACCGACCGACCGACCGACCGACCGACCGACCGACCGACCGACCGACCGACCGACCGACCGACCGACCGACCGACCGACCGACCGACCGACCGACCGACCGACCGACCGACCGACCGACCGACGACCGACCGACCGACCGACCGACCGACCGACCGACCGACCGACCGACCGACCGACCGACCGACCGACCGACCGACCGACCGACCGACCGACCGACCGACCGACCGACCGACCGACCGACCCGACCGACCGACCGACCGACCGACCGACCGACCGACCGACCGACCGACCGACCGACCGACCGACCGACCGACCGACCGACCGACCGACCGACCGACCGACCGACCGACCGACCGACCGACCGACCGACCGACCGACCGACCGACCGACCGACCGACCGACCGACCGACCGACCGACCGACCGACCGACCGACCGACCGACCGACCGACCGACCGACCGACCGACCGACCGACCGACCGACCGACCGACCGACCGACCGACCGACCGACCGACCGACCGACCGACCGACCGACCGACCGACCGACCGACCGACCGACCGACCGACCGACCGACCGACCGACCGACCGACCGACCGACCGACCGACCGACCGACCGACCGACCGACCGACCGACCGACCGACCGACCGACCGACCGACCGACCGACCGACCGACCGACCGACCGACCGACCGACCGACCGACCGACCGACCGACCGACCGACCGACCGACCGACCGACCGACCGACCGACCGACCGACCGACCGACCGACCGACCGACCGACCGACCGACCGACCGACCGACCGACCGACCGACCGACCGACCGACCGACCGACCGACCGACCGACCGACCGACCGACCGACCGACCGACCGACCGACCGACCGACCGACCGACCGACCGACCGACCGACCGACCGACCGACCGACCGACCGACCGACCGACCGACCGACCGACCGACCGGACCGACCGACCGACCGACCGACCGACCGACCGACCGACCGACCGACCGACCGACCGACCGACCGACCGACCGACCGACCGACCGACCGACCGACCGACCGACCGACCGACCGACCGACCGACCGACCGACCGACCGACCGACCGACCGACCGACCGACCGACCGACCGACCGACCGACCGACCGACCGACCGACCGACCGACCGACCGACCGACCGACCGACCGACCGACCGACCGACCGAC
Organism: Tenodera sinensis; assembly: GCA_030765045.1. Classification (NCBI taxonomy): domain Eukaryota; kingdom Metazoa; phylum Arthropoda; class Insecta; order Mantodea; family Mantidae; genus Tenodera; species Tenodera sinensis. Next base: position 201,191,173 of record CM060964.1, on the reverse strand, counting down.
CGACCGACCGACCGACCGACCGACCGACCGACCGACCGACCGACCGACCGACCGACCGACCGACCGACCGACCGACCGACCGACCGACCGACCGACCGACCGACCGACCGACCGACCGACCGACCGACCGACCGACCGACCGACCGACCGACCGACCGACCGACCGACCGACCGACCGACCGACCGACCGACCGACCGACCGACCGACCGACCGACCGACCGACCGACCGACCGACCGACCGACCGACCGACCGACCGACCGACCGACCCACCCACCCACCCACCCACCCACCCACCCACCCACCCACCCACCCACCCACCCACCCACCTACCTACCTACCTACATACATACATACATAAACAAATAAACAAATAAAGAAATAAACAAATAAACAAATAAACAAATAGGTAAATAGGCAAATAGGCAAATAGGTAAATAGGTAAATAGGTAAATAGGTAAATAGGTAAATAAGTAAATAGGTAAATAAGTAAATAAGTAAATAAGTAAATGAATGAATGAATGAATGAATAAATAAATAAATAAATAAATAATAAAATAAATAAATAAATAAATAAATAAATAAATAAGTAAATAAGTAAATAAATAAAAAATAAATAAATTAATAAATAAACAAACAAACAAACAAACAAATAAACAAATAAATAAATTAATTAATTAATAAATAACTAAATAAATAACTAAATAAATAAATAAGTAAGTAAACAATCAAACAAACAAACGGATGGATGAATGGATGGACGGACGGACGGACGGATGGATGGATGGGTGGATAAATAAATTAGTGAGTGGGTGAGTGAGTAAGTGAGTGAGTAAGTGAGAGAGTGAGAGTGAGAGAGTGAGTGAGAGAGAGAGTGAGAGTGAGTGAGTGAGTCAGTGAGTCAATGAAGGAACGAACGAACGAACAAACGAAGAAACAAACCACCAAACAACCCACCCACCAACCCGCCCACGCACCAACAACCCGCCCACGCACCAACCCGCCCACCCCCCAACCCCCAACCCACTAACCCACCAACCAACAAACCAACAAATATATATATATATATACCAGGTGAGTCAGCCGCGCCTTATTTTTTTGAAAGGTAGGCCATCCATCTAACGGCATGTGCGCCTTAGTCCAGTTTTGCGCTTACTAAAATGTATTGCTTGACGTTCTTAAAGAGAGGAATTCGTAAAATTGAGAGCAACAGCGGTTTAAGGGACAGAACTTACTCCTCGCTAAAGTACACCTCAAAAACATACGACTCCTTTACTGAGAGTGAACTCAGGTTTCCGGCCGATTTTACAAACTTTTTATTAGAATATACATAGCAACGTAATGTAGTAAACGCCTCGGAAAAAATGGACCTATCATATCGGTACACTAACAATGTCAGCTAAAAAGAAAATGGTGGATTCTTGTACTTAGAGCAGAGGTTGACTGCCAAAAGTTAGGAAAAATTTAGACACGCCTCATCCATCATGGATCCGTACAGTCAAAACGGACATATTATTAAACAACAGTTTATTTATATTTTTGCGTGAACTACGCCTCGTGCATCTCAGTCAATATTCATAACAGCTTTTACATTTAAGTAATCATATTAAAACGCCCAGCAAATGATTAAACTGTCTTAATAGGCTAAATTAAGCACGAAAACTCGCGAGGTGGCAATGGCATAGCGCTAGGCATGCAAGTCCTACTATTGAACGCGGTATGTGCTTTCAGTTAAGTCTCAAAACAGCTAAATAGGGTTGTGACGGGTCATCTGCGCTAAGCCCCAATGCTACCGGTTCGAGTCTCAGCATTGTAAATATTTTTTTTTTATGTTCATCAAAACTTGGAAACCGAATTCACAATAATCTAATTATAAAGTCCCTGAGGGTTTAGGATATTTTAATTTAAATCGTTTTTGGTTGTCTGCGTTTTTTAATTGAACAGGTATAATGACTTCTGCCCCACTGGACTGGCATGATGTGTTGTGTTGTGAATGCCGACCCCTGCGTTCTCCACACGTATGCTGTTGCACGATATTTTGTGTCCGTCTTTCATTATGTATTCCACAGACGAGTACGTAGATATGCTTTGGATCTAGGGAGAAGCAAGAAGAAATACACCAGCGGTTCAGCATCTATATCGGGAGAGATATCCGAATAGACGACAACCAACAGCAAACACCTTCCGGAATGTTGAAAGGCGTCTGCGTGTAACACAGGGGAAGACAGGTATCGCTGCTGTGACATCAGCCCACTCAGTTCACATGCTCGCAACGACGGCCAGTTGAACGTGTGACGTCACCTCGGGCAAGTGGAAAGGCGTGCGGGACATCGCAATTTTAATGCAGATTGTTTCAATTACGGAATAGTCACAGATTATAAATTATTACATTTCGGCCTAATGCTATATATATATATATATATATATATATATATATATATATATATATATATATATATATATATATATATATATATATATATATATAAATTCTAGTTTATGTGAACAGTCAAGTTATAACGCAAATAGAACAGAAATTATAACTATTTTACCTGAGCTAGAGGAGAGCTATACAGAACAATTAGGTGGACATTTACATTTGCCGTTTCGCTTTTCTTTAACTAGTTTGTCAATGTTAGGGCGTAATGTACGGCACATTTGTAACCGAAAACTGCATGTTAGATTGTGATCTGACAATACGCTTCGGGATTTTGACATAGAAAGTTTCATAACAGAAAAGAATTGTTCGTACACATACGTGGAACCAAACATACATAATATCCGTACAACAAGGGCATATAACCTCATAAATCTGGTATGAGGAACATTCTTATAAAAATCAGCCAAGTCTTCCTTGAGTTTATAGTTGTCCTTCAGCAAATCGTCGCACTGTGAATTTATCAATTCAATTTGCTACCTGCTAGAAACATTGTTAACATCCAGTGAATACGGGGTTGCAAAGATCTGAAACGTAGTTGACAATGTTTTTACATCTTGAAGCCTGGTCTCAAACTGGTGTGAAACACGGGGAACTGAACACAAACACAAAACTACTACACACAACACTACACAACGTCAACAAAAACAAAAATGCAAAACAAAATTCGCACTAACGCCGTTAAGATCCCTCGCACAACAAATAAAAATCCTCAGACTAGGCCGAAGAGGGTTCTCCCTAAACAACCCGGGCATGTTGTAAACAAGCCCAAATAACATTTTTCATATTCATTCAGTTTCGTGCAAGTAGCGCCGCTGATCTAGGCTGCATAGCAATACACCACTCTTGCCTGACGTCACACGAACGTACAAGCTGGCTCTTCTTTTAAATACTTAACACGGCCCGAAGTTGTCTTCTCCTAGTGTAACAGCATCACTTGCAAGAATGCCTCCTCATAGACACGCACCAGCAATATCGGGTGTTAATGCAGAAGCAGTTTTGAACGCCACGCAGAACAAGCCGCATACTAGTACACGGGCAGCTGCTCAGGAGGTGAGCATCAGCCAGTCTTCTGTAATGCGAATATTGAATACTAATAATTTCCATCCTTATAGTTTGCACCTACACCAAGCACTTCACGGGAGAGATTTCGAAGCTCGAGTAACCTTTTGTGAATGGTTGCTGGAGCGAGTAGCAAGTGATGTGGGAATCGCATCCAGGATATTGTTTTCTGACAAATCAAGATTCCACAACAATGGAACTGAAAATCGTCACAATATGCGCTATTGGAGTGTTGATAATCCTCATTGAGTAAGGGAGACAGCATTTCAAGAGCAGTGGGGTGCAAATGTCTGATGTGGAATCTTGGTAGACCACATTGTTGGACCATTATTCTTCGAGGGGAATGTAACAGAGGCACTCTACCTGGAATTCCTCCTTAGCTCACCCCTTATTATTAGGGAATATGCCACTGCAGGAGCGAATGACGATGTGGTTTCAACACATCGGCACTCCTCGGTATCGGTCGAGGATCGTCTGCAATCATTTGAATGCTGCACATCCTGGTCATTGGATAGAAAGACAAGGACCAGTCCCCTGGCTTGCCAGATCACCTGATCTGACACTCCGTGACTTCTTTCTCTGGTGTTATTTAAAAGAACGCATTTATGCAGAGGAGCTGGACAGAAACCCTTCTTCAGCGTATTGCAGTGGCTTGTAGATCTGTTCAACCCGCCATGCTACACTGAGTTAGGGGTTCCATCCAACAGCGTGCCCAGGCGTGCATTACCCAAGAAGGTCATCAATTCGAGTACTTGCTTCGTTAGAGGTGTCGTGTTCCAGGAATACAAAAAGGGTCATTCCAGCGCCGCAAAACATATCACTATGAAACATTTTTAATAGCACAATAATTCATTGTCTCCAAAATTGTGTTTAATTTCCATGTTAAATTGTGACAATGCATTTCAATTGCATCTGCCTATAGGTACGTTTAAACAAGTAGGTACCTAATTGTAGTTCACCAATAAAGAAACATCAAACAGTGCCATAAAACATAAATAAAGCAATACAAATGAATATAATATCAGTTTTCAGAATAATAATTTGTAAATTGTGAGGATTTCACGGTAAACAAAATTAGTATGTGCAGGTGATACGAACCACCTTCTCACGGATAGATTACTTCGGAGTCTTGCGTTCGTTCCAACTGAGCTACCTTGTAACGTGTGAGGTAAGCAATCCGTTTAAGATGTAACATTCGCTGGTTCCAGTGAACATTTACAGAAGTACAAACGTCAGTTGTCTAATTACGAATATATTAAAAGGCGATGTGATAACATCTATATTAGCACTAATTTCATCGAGTGTTTAACATCCATGTTAAATACGTAGGTAGGACCTAGTAATGGGATCGATGTTTTCAGGTTGGAGTATAAAATGCGGATTGCATAAAACTTGAGAATAAGGGGCAGCTGACTCACCTGGTATATATATATATATATATATATATATATATATATATATATAAGAATTGCTCATTTAAATATATAACATTGTGACTGTTATGCATAGACTAATATAGCTAAGTCAACTTTCTTTAGGTTTTCTGAAAGTTCTTGACGAGGCCTTTAATATCCTGGCCTGTTTGTTGAAATTGGACCATTAACAGAAAAATTATGTCCCAAATAAGGTTTAGAGTAATTATGACTGTTACACGTAAAATTCCATTTTTTTCAGGAATGACACCTATATAGATAAACTTCATAAGCAAAAACCCTGTCTGAATACAAAATTGGATCGAAATCGTTAGAGCCATTTCCAAGTTGTGCGGAACATATTTATGTATACAAGAATTGCTCCTTTAAATATATGAGATTTAATTCATTGCAGGAGCTGGGGCTTGAACCAGGATTTTAAGGCTATGCCGGCATGTTGCCATGGCAGCTCGGTGTGTAACAGGAGCCACACATAGAGCAGAAGGCTCATTGTTCAAATCCCAGCTATGGCATATTTCATTTCTGATTCTAGCTTTCAAAGTGTACCCATACACAGTTTGTATGTGTTAGAACAATAAATCAGCCTTGATTGGCCTGATATATGTAAACTATTATTTAAATAACTTAAAACGCAAGAGTTAAGTACTTATGATTGGAAGTAGCCATTGGGGAGACTCGAATACGAGATTCCCTTGTGGTCTGCCGAGAAAATATGAATCAGATGAAGAATTTAAGATTATGCTGGCATGTTGTCATGGTAGCTCAGTGATTAAGAGCAGTCACTCCTTAGGGCAGAAGATCTGCAGTTCAGACTCCAGCTCTGGCATTGACCTTTTCAGTTCTGATTCTACCTTATAAGCATAAGATTTACTTACATGCAGCTTGTGTGTGTCCTAGAAAAATTAATTATCCTTTTGGCTTGATATATGGAAACTATACATATGAATATATATATATATATATTCAAGACATATATCCTGAATATTCTAGGAATAGCTTTTGAAGTCCTCTTCGTTCTGAATGACATTTGTATAGCTGATACATTGTAAGAGAAAGACAAAATCTTGCTACACAAAAAATGTAGATCTCATCTATGGGTAGAATTTATGTCAAATAAATATTTTTGTGACATAACCATTTACAAGATATTCAAGATGTTCTCGGGCTTCGAGTCAGGTGTAGTGATGAAGAGTCATCGATGTTTTAGGAGTGTGAATCTCCCCCATCATCAGGATGATGAATGACACCTACTCGAAGCCCAAGAACATCTTGAATATGTTCATCACCAAACATCATATGAACATCATATGTTCAGCTTCAAATCATATTTTACATTTACAAGATATTTTCTGTAATTGGTTTGAACTTTCAAATATGACTTTTTTCAAGTGTAAGTTGCTATTAGTGTTTTCTTGCGGTTATGCAAATAGCATGGAATTTTAAAGCATCACATGGTGAACTGGTTTTTTAAATTCTGGCTATCATTTTATTCTACTGTCCTTCCAATAGCCATAACTAGATGTGTAAATTGTAATAATAATTTATCTTGATTAACAAGAAGTAGATAGAGGAATAAGGTTTGAAAGAACAGTTTACAGATGAGTGAGTAGAGAAAGTTACATGAATGCAACACATGTTATTTTCTTGAAGTACTAACAGGTGGAGAATTTGTGTACACCAATGGAGCGATGCTTAATGAAGGATGTTTATTATATGCACCATTTTCCAGGCTAGTAAAATTAAAACAATTTGGCTTACTGCAGCGTGAGCAACGGCACTGGTTTGAAGTTGAGCCATTTTGTGACTCTCCAGAACCACCACCAGGATCACGGTTTGTGACCATCATGTTAAGTAATATATATCCACTCCTTCATCTTCTAAGCATGGGATTATTTTGTGCCATCATACTACTACCAATGGAGATAGTTTTCCATTACAGGTGAACAGGTTTTTTATTTATTTGCTCATACAATGCATACTATAATGAACACATGCCATACTCTTCTTTACAATTAAATATTAAATCATTATCTAAAATAAGAGAAGATTGTTTCAGATACATATGTGAGATATTTTCACTGCTATCTGAACTAAAATTAAGAAAAACTGTATTTAATTGTCCGGATATTAGATAACTCATGTCCATTGCAGCATTTAAAAACAGTGTGAACAAAATGCAGAAAACAGCATGGACATCTTTCTGTGATGTTATTTAAAATTTTCTTGATAAATATAAGGATCCTAACTATGGAACCATTATGGTGAACATGCTTTAGGCATTCCAAAAACTTGATTGTAACATGATTCTCAAGATTCATTTCCAATTTTCTCATCTAGATCATTTCCCGAAAATCTAGAATTTTGGATGAAATATAGCAAGGTGAATGATTTCAGAAGGATCTGCAGGAGTTTGAAAGAAAGGAATAGGCACACTGGAGCATCAATATGCTTGCTGATTACTGCTGAATAATAAAGCATGAAATATCGGAAGACAAACATAAAAGAAAGAGAAGTAGGAAGACTTTCTCAGCTAAGAAACAAATAATGTAATCCTTTGTGTCTAAATTGTTGATTTATACATCTAATAGTGAAGTAAACAAGACGAAGCAAAGTAAAAACATGCTAGTAACATGAATGAACAACTATACACATAATTTCAGTAAACTATGTTCTTCACTATAATCTTCGCAAAACTTAAAGGCATATGGAGTCGGGGCATACCTCGGACTCCAGCGAATCCTATGCTTGCCCCTCCTACCAGCGCTGCCGAATGTGGTGCATGCATCTCACACAACCATATGTACAGACCTTCAGTCGGTACACGCACTACGCTTGGCAACAGCGCTCTGCTTGAGCATTGGCCAGCGTTCACATGCCTTTATTTTTTGCGAGCGGTATAAACATAAAAGTGGAATAAAAAGTTTGTTATAAAATGTATGTAAGTGTACAATACCTGTAAAGTGACTGCAAAAAAAACCTGAGGTGATAGAATTAAACTTTTCTCTTTTTCTTTCTTTTTTTTTTATTTAAATATCTGCAAAATTACAACCTGTTCAATAGTTGAACAATAAGTAACAATGACTGTATTACTTTTACAAACTATGGCCCATTGGCCATAAATTTGCTTATAATTTAGGTGCAAATCTGTACTGCAATTCCAAAACCTGGTTTCTCTGTAGTTGGCTTGTTGTGCTGCTACTGTTGTTCAGTAGATTTATCGCCAGTGTATTGGGATGACTGTTGAGATGCTTTTGGCAGAACAGGCTGTATGCTGTAATTTCCTGTTTGATTGTTGGAAGATTCAGATCATGGTAGATGTACTTATTACGGATGTACCAGGGGATATTACCAATGGTTCGGAGAGTTTTTTTTTTGAAAACGTTCTAGTATTTTGATGTTTGAGTTGCTTGCTGTACCCCGTAGTTGAATTCCACATGTCCAAATTGGTTTCAGTATAGATTTGTATATGATTAGTTTGCTTGCCACTGAGAGTTGTGATTTATATTCAAGCAGCCAGTGCATTTTGGAGTATTTTAAATTTAGCTGCTTGCGTTTGGTCCATATGTGTTTTTTCCAGGTGAGTCGTCTGTCAATGCACATCCCTAGGTAGTTCACGTCTTGTGCTTCTGGAATAATCTGATTGTTAAGAGTAACAGGTGGACATGAACGTTTTCGGAGTGTAAATGTTACGTGGTGACTTTTAGATTCATTAACTTTAACACTCCACTTATTATGCCAGATTTCTATGTCAGAAAGATAGTCTTGTACAATTTGGGAAGTAGTATCAGGACCTTCATGAGCTGACAGAATGGCTGTATCATCTGCAAAAGTTGCTATAGTTGTGTTTTCTTTTGTTGGTAGGTCAGCAGTATACAATATGTATAGAATTGGTCCTAGTACACTACCTTGTGGTATGCCTGACTTAATAGGATGAAGGTCTGTAAGGCTATCTTGGAATTTTACTTGAAAATATCTGTTTTCTATGTAAGATTTTAATAACACATAAAAATGATGTGGCAAAGATTTCTTCAGCTTAAACTTTAGTCCATTATGCTAAACTTTATCAAATGCCTGACTAACATCAACAAATACTCCTGAGTAGTACTGCCGTCGTTCAACTGCGTGGTTAATCACTTCAGTTATTCGATGTATTTGTTCAATTGTGGAGTGTTGGGGTTGGAATCCAAACTGGAAGCTGGGAATCAGTGAAGACAAGTGAGGTTTCAGTTTAATAAGAAGTAATTTCTCAAATAATTTAGAAAGTACTGGCAGGAAACTAATTGGTCGGTAAGATTTTATTTCATGTGGAGGTTTTCCTGGCTTTAGGATGACTATGATCTGTGCTATTTTCCAAGCTCCAGGGAAGTAACCAGTGCTTAATATAGCATTAAATATAAAAGTTATGAATATGACTGCTTTAAATGGTAGCTCCTGAAGCATTCATCCAGTGATGAGGTCATATCTTGGGGTCTTTTTTTCCATTTAATTGGCTTATAGCTGTTCTTCTCTCTATATATAATATAGGCGGAATTGGAAGTGTCATTTGAAAGGGAGTATGGAGATATTCCTTAATCTTATCTTCGTCTTTTTTCTGGATGCACGAAGGAAAGGCTTGAAATACTGAAGAAAGATGTTGGGCAGATAGGTCTGCCTTTTCTTGACTACTTCTTGCCCAAGTACCGTCATTTTTTTGAAGTGGGGTTATTGGCTCCGTTGGATGTTTCAACTTTTTTGTGGCCTTCCAGAGCGAATAATCTGTAGCTTCCCTAGGAGTTAAAGTTCTCAAATATTCCTGGATATTCTCATTTTTAAAATCCTGTATCAGTCGTTTTACCGCTTGTGAAGATTTGTTAAATAAATTTTTATCGCTAGGATACCTTCTATTTTGCCAGTTTCTTCTTCATTGTTGACATTCTTTTATTTTTTCGCGAATAATCTGTGGATATTTATTAACAACTAATCAATTATTATGGTTCAATTCTGGAGTAGCCTTCAATATAGCAGAATGAATTAGCGTGGTAAAGTTGGCTTCGTGTTCTTCTATTTCTTCAAATGTTTTAAGGCTAACGTTTAGGTTTATGTTATGCTCTATGATTTCTTTAAAGTGATCCCAGCCAGCGTACCTGTTACTTAGAGTGAATGGCCGTTGTTTCAAAGCTACAGTGGTGTTCAACGTCATTATTATAGGAGAATGGTTAGAAGACAAGTCGAGGCCAATGGTGCCAACCTCTGAAGCTCAAAAGTCCCAAACGAGTACTCAGAATGTCCCTTTTCTGTATAAAGTGTCCCACGTTAAGAAAAATGTGTGATTGCTAGCTTAAAAAAGAAGAAAAACACCCCACATGCAGCGCGATAAATTAGTAGTGGAGTTTAGGGTGTACTTGTACAACTACAATATTTACTACTGGCCTTGCAATACTAGATTAGGTACAAATAACGTAAACTCAGGATTCATGTTACTGAAGTGCTTGCTCCTATCAATAGATACAGCGTTTCTTTTATGGAAACATTACTCCCAAAACACACACTCGAATCTCACCTATAGGTACTATTACTGTTGTGTAAGCAAACCTACTGCACCCTTAGTGAGAGTGCTGATTGCACAAATGACAGTTTGCGTATGTTGCGTATTTAACTTCCGTGAAATGTTCATCTTTGCTGTTATGTGTACCATAACCATTGTTACACTATGTCATAGACAGCAATTATTAAATGTCCCATATTCATCCCAGTTTTTTTCAGAAGAGTCCCTTTGTCTCTTCCTGAAAAATATTTGTCAAAATGTCCCACAATATGGGACAAATCCCATGGGTTGGCAACACTGGTCGAAGCATGAATCTATTGTCAGATAATTTGGTGAAATTCCCTTTGTTACAAAGAAATCTAATAGATCCGGTGTTTTGCTTCTATCCGGCGGCCAGTATGTTGGTTCTCCAGTCGATAAACTCTGTAGATTATTGTTTGCTATTGCAAAATAGAGCTGTCGGCCTCTGGTGGAGGTTAAACGAGATCCCCAAAATGTATTCTTCGCATTGCAGTCACCGCCTGCTATGAATTTATTGTCTAGAGTCTCAAAAAACACTTCAAATGCCATTTTGTTTATGGCATGTCGAGGAGGACAATAGATGGACGATATAGTTAAGGGACCTTTTGGTGTGGTTACATTTATGCTTGTAGCCTGCAGGAAGTCCTTATCGTTTTTAGGCATTTAGTAATGAACAATTGAATTTCTTATTACAATGGCAGTTCTGCCATGAGCTCTACCTGAGGGATGGTTTGTGGTGTATATCAGTGGCGTTAATAACGGCCCCGCAGACCCCGCGGCGCGAGGGGGGGGGGGGGGAGACCTTCAAGGGCCCCCGACTGTCTTTAACAGTTTTCTTAAACGGGGCATGTTACATTCAATTTAAACATGGAAAATCGCTAGGAAGAAGCGTTGGAGCAGATGCAGTTCACTGATGACATACCGAAAACAAAAGTGTACAATGTAAGCATTTACTACCCGTTCTTGCTAAAAAGTGCGAAACAAGCTTACCTCCAAGTGTGTTGTTTATTTTGGGGAAATAGCCTTCAGTGTTGGTAATCAGAGACTGTTATTTTAACAGTTCGCAGTCTCATGCAATAGAGAGCGCGAATAACAAGAATGCTTACACCACGCATTCTTGTTGCTTGTTTGTATCGTCTGCGGGTATTATTATTGTTGCCTTCCACGAATTTCATTGCTGTTCACAACACTATAGGCATAAACAATTTCTCTAAGCCATCAGCTCATTTAGTTTATGCGTGTAATACAGACAACGTTGTGTGATAGTGCGGGAAAACTGCAAATAGATAAGTGACTCTGGACTCGGATATTGCCATTGTGTATTCATGCAATTGCGTTTGTTTACTGCTTAACTAAGCTGTGCTTGCATTAACATATATATATATATATATGTATAATGTTATAATTTAATTATATTTAATTATATTATATTCATATTATACTTTAATGTAATTGTATATATACCGTCTGCCGGTTATAGCCTTCATACAGACTGCTCTTAAACGTCTGCATTAAATTAGAACTACAAAGACGAAAAATAGGACATACTTAAGTGGTTATCAAAAGACAAAATTTAAAGCCTGCCGAGATGAAGAAGTTAAAAAGGTAATAAAAATATATGCAATGGTCCAGCGACAAGCTACCGGCCCAGAACAGATGTACACTAATACGGATTTTGAAAATGAAATGGGGAAACAACCTGGTGATACAGAAGCAGAACATGGACATGTTAGCACTACCATTCTTAAAAACGAAACGGGAGAAGAATTTAGCGATTTACAAGTTCATAGTGGACAAGAAACCAGTTCTAAAAATGAATCGGGAGGAAATTCTGGAGATCTACTGTCTGAACGCGGACTGTCAATAATGGATACCGATTCACAACCACTAACATCAGTAACAGGCAGTTCTTCTCAAAATACACCCTTAAGCACCGACCGAGGATTATTCCAAGGTAAGCTAAATGATGAAATTAAGCTAAAAATTATAAATAGCCCACCATGCAAACCTCAGGGTCCTTTCCCTAGAGACGCTGAGACTAAAAGATCTTTTAGCCGTGATTATTATTATAATTACACTAAAACAGGTCAGAAAATTGAAAATTCTGGTTGTGTCATTCTCCTACTTTAAATTCAGTATACTGTGGAGCATATTGGTTGTTCCGAGATGGAGAAAATGCTTGGCGTGATGGACAGATTCATGATTGGCAAGATCTAAGCAAGAAAATTAAAGTACACGAAGCTTGTGCTTCATATTTAAATGCATGTATCACTTACAACATGTGGAAACATTGCAAAATCCTTATTACATTTAGGGATGAAGGTCATGAACAAATGAAAGCTATTATTTCTAGAATACTGGATGTAGCGAGGACATTGGCTCAATGTCAGCTTGCTTTCCGGGGCCATCATGAATGTGAAAGAGGGGAGCAGAGTGGCAATTTTTTAAACGTAGTACACCTCCTCGCCAGATATGATCCTCATTTGGGAAAAAAAAAAAAAAAACATCTTTCTAATGAAAAAAGCAAAACATAATATTCCAAACGAGATGATGCAACTGTTGAATGATTGCGTTTTAGAGCGGATCATCAGCGAAATTAAACAACAGCCCTTCTTCTCAATTATTGTAGACACAATTCCCGATATATTACGAAAGGACGAGCTTAGTGTTGTCATAATATATATGCGTTTAAATCTAAGCAAATCAAACATTAAGGAAATTTAAATTAAAGAATCGTTTTTAGGATTCTTTGAGATAGGTGACAGCTCTTCAATGATATTTGACTCTGCCAGTTACTTCTACGGCAGAAAAATCATTTTCTAAATTGAAGCTAATTAAAACGTTTGCGAGAAACACAATGTCCGAGACCAGATTAAGTGCTTTAGCAGTTCTGAGTATTGAAAATGAAATGTGTAGCTCCCTTGACTTGAATGAAGTTGTTGAAAGGTTTCTGAGTGCCAAGCGCAGGAGAACTGGACCAATGGGTTTGCTGTAGCTGCACTTTATAAAACTGAAGGCGTTGTTTGTTCCAAAAAAAGCCAATCATTAGGTGAGTTTATTTCATTTCCATGCTATTACATGTGAGTAAATATTTAATATGTCAATCTCTCCTTTTTTAAGCTTGGTGCAGTTTAAATATTAAGTATAAAGCTTTGGCGTGTTATCTCGCCCCACGTTGCGGAGCCATTTGGTGCAGTTTAAAATCGCGTTGGGCGATGAGCGATGACTAATCTGTTGATCTCGGGTCGTGGAGACGGAATAAAGCATATACTGAACTTCTCCAATTAAATGTTATGAAGTTATTTGATTGCACACTTTTTATTAACACAATTACTATGTTGTTATGGTATGTTTCCTTGAACATTTCCCGCTAACTGACATGTCCGAAATCATGTAATTCACAATTTTTCGGAAGATTGGCGTAAAATGGCTACTATCTTACGCGAATGCGTTGACCAAGAATTGTTTGGGTACAAAACAATTATACGTAACCATGGCAATATAGCTCGATTCTTGTCTTCCTTAACAATACTCCCTTCTACTTCATCAGAACCATCCATGGCTAACGAAAAAGACGCTTTGCGTTAACCACGAGAACCATCACAATGACGTCATACGCCGCGTATATTGTACGATTTAATGGTTGTTTCGGTCATGCCAGGAACATAACATCAATTTATATTCCAAAACTCCTAGCAGGATATAATACAAGATAATAATTATGTAAACATAATTGAAATGTCGAAACAACATTAACAATTTGTTATTTCCACAAATTGAGAATAGATCAATTAACAAAAGAAAAATATTAAATTAACAAAGTTGTCATTAATGATTGTTTGGTTTAAATAATCCTATCTGCTTCAAGCTTTATTGGAAAGTAGGGCCCTCAAAATCTATTTGCAGGGAGCCCCCCAAAACCTTAGCTACGCCACAGGTGTATATAGCATATCCTGCTATTCTTAAGTAATTTTTGTTCGTAAACCTTGTTTCAGAAACAAGCATGATATCTATATCTTCTGTTTTTAGGAATACTTCTCATTCTTGTCTGCGTTGAGACAAGCCATTCGCATTCCACGATGTGATTTTTAGTGACTTAATCATTTTGTTTTTTGCTGGCGATGGTTTTGATGAGATCGAACATTCTATCCATCATTTTGTCCATACTTTTTTCTATAGTTTTTTTCAGACCTCGTGAACACCTGTTCCATAGCAAAAAGTGGTTGTGTGGTTTCATTATTATTTGAATTTATGTTTTCTTTTGTTATCTTTGCGTAAGTATTGCCTGATACGGTAGGACTTTGTATGGTGATATGTACCGCTACTGGTGGTGTGTCAGTTGTTGATGAAATAAGTTTCTCTCTAAGTGGTGGAAATACCTTCTCCTTATATTCCCTATCTGGGTCAATCCACGTCATATCGCACACCCGTAAAATACGACTTTTTCGTAGGAGACTCAAAATTTTGTTTATGAATAATAGGCATCAAATAAGGAGACCCGTATTTTTTTATATCCGTATTTTTAAACTACTTGCTTAGTTATGGCTAGAAACTAAGCAATTTCTGCACGCACCGTAATATAAAATCACTTGTTACTCTAAGGCCATATAGAGCTGAGAGTTGGGGTTTGGCGCACTGGAAAGGTTAAATACAACACTTTTAACAACTTTGGACCAATCATTATTACACACAAAATTTGGACTGTTTTTGATGGTATATTTTGTAAAACCAAAAATAGAATTTAAATCGAGGTGTTAAAAACCTTTTAAAAAAACAGACACGTTCTCGCCGACATTTTATCTATAAAATAAGATGTTGAAAACTATGGAGCTTGCATTAGTGCATTTGCTACAATTTTTTCTGGAGGCCTGCCAGCGCACACGGACGACATGAAGTAGAGATCCGTTTGTACAGCTGGATTCGCCATTCTTGGCCCCTTGAAGGCGAGTAACAAGCCAGGTGACTGCAGACAGCATGAGAATTGGTGTGTCAGCCATGCTACTCAGATAACTTCTTCTTACTAAGGCAGTACAGTCCATGCAGAAAAATGTCTCCACAATGTACCTTCTTTCTGATACTCCTGTGGCATCTGATACGTGCTTTTGAACTTTTGATTTTTTTTTAAAATCTTCTGATGTAAACCGTTCTTTGCTTTTAGCTTCTTCCTTCATGTACGTCCATACATTTGAAATAATGTCTCTACTCTGACTGTGTAATGTTTTGGTCCCTAATTTAGAACGTGCAGGTGGTATAATTGATTTACGCTATGATCAATGTCTCACAAATTCACTACATTCACTCTTTATCGGAAAGATGTATGTCTTCAACTGCACGCTGCACTAAAAAGCACCTGTGAATTAGCAAGGACTGTCTCAGATTATGCAGATATCACTACCTTCCCCCTCCCTCTCCGTGTGCATGGTTTCATTCACAGAATTATACAATATGAGCTGATGAAACAGACAAAAGCTATGGATTCACCAACAGGACTTCCAGTCAAGGTCAGGGGCCAAGAACGATGGGTCCAGCTGTGCTTTAAAATTGCACTCCTTCATTCCTTTGTCAAAAACTGAAGCTTTAGTGAAACAATTTTCTTTCGAAGAAGGAGGTAAAGTTGTGTGTTGTATGGAAACAGTTTAAAATGCATATTTTAAAAACATTTTGATGATGCTAATAGTGTACATATAATAGTGTCAGCTAGCAGTGTTCTCTCCTTGCTGTACTGTTGTAACGTTCATGGAACCTCAAGCAATGAACAGTTGCCGTAATGGAAGGTGGCAATTGTGTGAGGTTACTGTAGGCGTCACGGCTGCCACGTGAATTCGCTGCACTGATTTGCAAGTAAGTTAATTACAACTGAACTATTAGAAACTCCATTCTGATTTTTTCTGAGAATATTGAATAAACTTCATTGTATTTTTAGTTTTTTTCCAGATTTTTAAATGGTCAAGTTTATGTTATTATCTAACTTTAAAATCTTAATCGTTTAAAATATAATATTAATAATAATTAATAAAATTTTCTAATAAATACCTCACGAAATACTGCGATTTATCTTTAATTTGAGCCAAAGATCAAGTAATTTGCTTGATTACAATCGGAGGTATGATTGATCGAAGAGTGAGGAGCGCGCGATTTTTGGGACATTTCAAAAATTAATATCTGCCAAAATACTTTTTTTTTTATAAAACGAGGAAACACGGGTCAAATATATTTTGTTCCAAAACACCCCAAAAATTTCAAGATAATCTGAGAGAGCAAGGTCATTTTTTGTCATGTTTTGTGCGATTTGACGTGGAATGACTCATATGTCTGACATTCTGTATAACGTGCAGGATGGTTTTGGTTGTAGTTTACGCAAGTAGCTGGAGTGTCAAGCTTTTTGTTATATACGGCAGTTGGATGATCGCCACCGCACTTAACGCATCTGAAAGGGCGATTACAGTGGTTCTTGGTATGTCCAAACCTTTGACAACGTTTACATTGAACAATTTCTGTTTTTGTGTGTGACGGCTCGAAAGTTACTATTATATTGTTTAAGTGTTTCACTTCAAATATTGTTTTGTTGTTAGAAGCTGGTTCTAGGTCAATAAAGAAAAGTGGCAGAGGTTCTTTTGTAACCTGATGCAACACATTTACTATATTTCTTACTGTGTGCCCTAGTGTGTCTAGTTCTTCGTTAATCATGTTAACGCAGGCATCGGCAAACATGTACTCAATGAGGTATAAGTATGACGTCTCAACATGCAACCCGCAATGCACATGACGTAATGTAGATCAGGGGATGGCATTGACCTTCGTTCAGAACCAGTGCTGGACTCGCTCGCTACAGAGTACAATAAGGAATAGTACATATACTTGAATCCAGCTATTTTGGTCTACGATACTTTAGGTAGGTCTAGATATTTGAGCAATATATTTAAATTCACTTCTATTTGCAACGTACCATGAAAATTTAGTGATATATCACAAGTAGCCACTCTCAGTATAGCACGCGAACTATCATCTGTTAATCGTGATACAAGATTTTTTAGATTCAGTTTCTTTTCTTCTACACATTTCTTAAATGCTTGAAATAATTCTGTCCCTGTTGTATGTTCCCTAAGTGGAATGACTTCAAGCATATGTTCTTGTATCGAGAGGTTGTTAGTAACTCCACGAGTGAAAATTACCAATTGTGCTGTGTCGACGTTGTCAGTGCCTTCATTCAACGCGAGAGAAACGGCTACAAATTCATGGACCTCGGTTTGTAGTCTTGTTTCGGTTATTTATGCTATCTTATGTATCCTTCTCTGTATGGTTCGTGGTGATAATGCAATATTACTAAAAATATCATATTATTCAGGGAAAATTATGTTGGCAACTTTACTCTTACATTTTTTATGAAATCTCCATCACTAAAACACCTCAGTGACTGAGTAATCTCCAAGCAACAGCATAGCTGGCGTGAGGTTGTCTATCAGTTATAATATTTGAATTAATATTAGGTGTATCATCTGAATATTGCTCTTTGAGCTGTAGCAGCTGGTTAGTCCGATCTAGACCTGGAAAAAAAATGAATAAAGGACACTACGTCAGTGTTATGCTACTTTAAATCGTGGTGTGAATTTATGAATACATGCTTGTCTATAATTGTATGGTGATCTTATGATATGTATCATAATACCGCTTGATGTTCCATTGATGAGTGCCTTTTTTAACTTTAGAGCACAACAAACACATTACGTTCCTTACATGATGACAGAAGAAATCATCAAAGTGCTGTTCTAGATATCAAATTTAAGAGACCAGGAATAATTAGATGCACACTAGTTCTATGAATATACTAATACTTTAAGTTAAATAAACTAATATCCTTGAAAGTTATAAATAAAGAAATTTATCTTTAAGTCTTAGTATTAAATACAGTTTGACAGACATGTTTAGAAGTAGAGGTAAATACGACAGGACAGTCCGCCCGTGATCGGTGCGTATGCAGTGCCAGTTAAGGCTGCGAGGGTGGGAGGGGGAGACAGAGTAAGCGCTGTCCTGATACGTCATAGTTACGAGTCCTCATTGAGTACAATCATGTTTGCCGATGCCTGTGTTAACGTCCTCCGTGTAGTGCATTCCTCTAAGGCAGGCCTGGAGGCGTCGTGTGTTCGCGTGAGAGAAAACAAGTTTCTACCGTACCATACGTGCGTGCAATAAAGGCACATGAACCAGTCAGTGGCGTACACGTGTTGCTTAATTTAATTTATTACTAACACAAAATTAAACACTACACAATATTTACATAAATGTTGTAGTGCTACATTTTCAGATTTTACAATGCTATTTAGACTTGCAAGACTTTGAAGTATATTAATATGCAATAAACTAAAGCACTTCGTAAATCACGTAAATCTGGAGCGTTACTTACTGAGTCACTGTTGAAACGTGCAATCTTTTGTGCTTCATTATTTCGTCATATTCTGGCTGCAAATTTCAACATTGCAATCGCAATATGTGCACTAAATTTTCATCACTTAAACTACTGCGTGAAGCAGTTTTGTCATTGTTCAGCTTACTGAAAAACTGCTCACAACAATATGTTGTACCAAACATAGCTACAATGCGACTGCCAAAGAGACATAAATTTCGAAACTTCACTTTGGGCAGTGCACGACACTACTCTACTCCCAACAGTCCTAAGATGCGCAGAGGCGTGTTGTTCTGGAGGCCGATTAATTCCATCTGCAAAGAGTGTGGTGCATCTTTAACATTGAATGCAAATGGGTTGTTAAACAACCTCCATTCTGTGTCCATGGTCTTCAGATCATTAAGTCGGATTTGAAGTTCTTCCAGTAAATCTTCCAGAATTGTCTTGTATTTATTTAGTACTTCAGAAGATCCTTTAATAAATACGGATTTCAAATTTGGAAAATGATACAAATCTGTGTGCTGTATTTGATACATCCAGAGACGCAATTTCCCCATGAAAGCCTTTAGTTCATGAATCATCGTAATGATTAAATTGTCTTTTCCTTGTAGGGTGGTGTTCAATGCATTTAAGTGTAACGTTAGATCACTCAAAAATGCTAAATCATAAATCCAGTCTTTGGTGCTAAGTTCTCCAAAGTCTACTTCTGATCTTTAAAAAAAAGTCTATTTCGCTTCGTAATGCGAAAACTCTCTGAAGCACGTTGCCTCTACTTAGCCATCTAATTTGAGAATGATTCGACAGATCTAAACACTCAAAATGTATATCTAATTCTTGAAAGTGTCTATGACGAAATGAATTTTACCTAATGGTATTCACAATTCGCACAACAACTGACATCACTGTATCCAATGTTACTGATTTCGTACACAGTACCTCGCGATGAACATGTAGCACACCGTTTGGGTTTATTCCTTTTGCTGCAAGAACACCTGAAAGTCTTCCTACAAATCCCGACGTATGATCCATCATGGATGGCGCTCCATCGGTTGCAATACAAACTAGTTTTTCCAATGGAAGATTAAAGTGTTCCATTGTCTTTAGCACAGCGTTAAGCACATTCTCACCTGTGGTCCGGTCCTTTAACGATGCAAGATCTAGAAATTCTTCACTGATATTGAAATTTTCATAAACTCCTCTTAAGAAAACAGCTAACTGAGCCGTGTCTTTCCTGTCACTACACTCGTCTAGTGCCAATGAGTAGCACACCAACTGTCCGATTTTCGTTTTCAGCTGTTTCTCCAAAATGCAAGCAATTTCTGCAATTCGCTCGGTGACTGTTCGACGAGATAAACTAAGAGATTTAAAGGAATCCACTAAATTAGGCCAAATTTCTTCAGCAGCAGTTATCAAGCACTCCTTTGTAAAGTCTCCTTCAGAGAGCGGTTTAGAGGATTTGACAATTTCGTTTGCAATTTTAAAACTGGCACAAACTATGTTTTGCCGGTCAACTATCGTCTTGCTAGTACTGTCACTTTTGGCTTGTAAATTTTCCTTAAGACGATCCAGCATTTTTTCACGAGCCACACCTATCAGCTTCTCTTCACCATATTCTTGCGCATGCGCATTTGTGAAATGCCTCCTAATGTTATAATGTGAAGGATATGATACCGTTGCACCACAAACCAAAATGTTTTTCCACCTTCGAAGACGGCGAAATACTTTTCTTCCCATTCGGGATTAAATGTTGGCGTAACACGTCCTGCACTCATTGTGAAAGGTACGTCACTGAACTGGTCTGTGTTTGTATCGTCCTCACCCAACACACACGCTCAAGGTCGTGAGCGCAGTCCTGCTCAATGTGCACGACTCCCCCAGGCCTGCTCTAAGGACTACCCTATATGCTCCTTCGTGTTTCAGCTGATAAGTGTAGTGACGGATGTTTTCTTTTAAGAAATATTCTCTAATGAATTTGTAGCTCTCTATGTCCACTGGCATCAATTTTACAAGATGTCCAGATCTCATTGTGGTTAATGCGTATTTCTCTTTAGAAATTTTACAGTCCATTACTTTTTTGAATTCTTCGATATTCCTTACACCTGTTACAAAAATAGTTTGAGCTTTAGGTGTATATGGATCAAGCGTTTCATTTGTTTCCTGATTCTCCAGGTCGCTCAATGCTGCAAAACTATTTGAAGTTGGTAAACTGTAAGTGCTACGCGATGCGGATGCATCAGGAACTTCATGTAACATTCCTGCGTTAAGCTTATTAGATGGCACCTCATCTTGCTGCCACTCCTTTGAGGGATTTAAAGTGCGCATTCGCTTTCTGTTTAGTGTTGTAGGAGAATGCTGGTAATCATGTTCCATTTCACGATTTACTGACTCCCTTAGTGAATCATTTTCCTTCATATCATCGTCTACATTTGACGGTATCATTACTGGGCTAGTTGTTGGATTATCAGATTCATATAATTATTATCATTATTATTATTATTATTATTATTATTATTATTATTATTATTATTATTATTATTATTATTATTATTATTATTATTATTATTATTATTATTATTATTATTATTATTATTATTATTATTATTATTATTATTACTATTATTATTATCATCATCATCATCATCGTTGTTGTTATCATCATTATCATCATTATTATCAATATTGTCATGCTTATTATCATCATTATTATTATCATCATTATTGTCATGCTTATTATCATCATTACTATCATTTATATCATCATTATTAGGGCTCGGAAGTTCATGTCCTAAAAACACTGAAATATGCATACAAATATGCTCTAAAAAACTTGATAGTATGCCAAGAAATATGCATTATTTAATTACAATAATGTCCCTTTGCAGTAGACAAGACGAGTTAATATAAATAACAACGTTACCATATTCTTTAGAGGTTGAAGCAGAGGTAGTCTCGCTGCTACTATTAACCGCTAAATTGTAGTTCACAACCAACACTTTGCACAAATTTTCAACTGTAAATCATCGTCTTTTGTCTCGCAAAACACTTTTGTAACGTGAAAAACTTCTCTCCGCATCACAAGGTGTTATCGGGGCATATTTAACTGCTTCACAGAGAGAGAGAGAGTCAAGTCTCTTGGTGTGACAGATGGTTTTCTTTCGAAGATGTCTCGAATATCGCACATCTGTTTATAACCAGAATTTTTTGAAATTACATTATTCCCTTTCTCTTTCACTTTTTGTCCTATGCTACCAGGAACCGAACTAAGATCACATATTGGTTTTTCAAAGGAGATCCTACAGATCCTGCAGCTTTCAATGCCGTTATGGCTGTTGGTAAGAAAGAAAAATGGGCAGATACGAATATATGACAGAATATTTTGCACAGTTTCTACTGATGAAGCATTTTTCGAGTCCAATGAATTAACAACCTCTTCGACTATTTCTACGTGCTCAGGATAATCGACCCATGTTCCCCATTGAGTTAACACTGGTGCAGGAGGAAGTCGGATATTAGGTGCTGTTGATCTAAACAACTTTACTCTTTTACTCTCTTTGTATTGGACACCACTCTATCTACCAATGGGAAAGAATCACGTATTGTCTAAGAAATGCGATAAAGAGCGTGTGCTAAAATAAGTTATATGAATTAAGTTAGGAAAAATACCTATCAGAGTTTGTCCTGCTTTTACCATATTATAAGGACCTGCATTAGTAACAAATAAAAGTAGCCGGTCTTATTTGGTTCCACAATGGCCATAGAGTCCATCATATTGTCAGTGGCCGACAATTCGCACACATTAAGGAGATAAGGTGTAGTCTTTTGTTCATTATTTAAACCACCCACGATTATATTAGCAATAGAACGGCACTCAAAATCAGGAGTTTCATCAAGAGGCAACCACACAAACTGATCCGCTAATGCATTTTGTATATTTGACAATACAATGTCCTACATAAGTCTTACTTCAGGTATATGTTGTGAGTGTACTTGGCAATAAAGTTTTCAAATGTTGGATTATTAATTTTGAACAAGGGAATATCAGCAGTTGAAAATGCTTGTCACAAGTCATAGGAAAATTCAGTAACCCTAATTCCTAAACATTCTACTAGCTGTTTTTGGACAAGTTCTTTGTTTGCGAGTTTTCTGATTAAATTCTCCTTATGTTTCGCTGTGTTTATGTGCTGAACTATTTGAAACCTTTTCTCACTCCCTACATTTTTCTCACGCGCTCCACAATACAGTACCCTATTATCTGTAGATATTAAATCACCCGAAAACTCTTTCTGTAAATTAATTGATCTAGCACTCGAAGTTGGTTTTATTTTGCCATCTGAAGAGCTTTTTAACATTTTATACGTCTAATTTAATTTGGTGGGAACCAGTTCACAACGCTGTTACGTTTGAAGTCCACCACACAACTACTGTTGGGCAAGCAAGCGTTGCTATAATTGTATTGCTCTAAACGTTGACCTGCACTTTATCTTTGTTAATATAAACCTCTCAGATAACCACTGATTATTCTCTACGCACATACATATAATGAAGGGATGGAAACAGAGGATTCACTACATGACTCAGCCTTAGTTCTCCCCACCTCGCGAGTTGCATCACCATGTACAATACTACCAACATGAAAAATATTATACAGATGGAAAAAATAATTTTAAAAAACCTAAAAATCATTAAAATATGCAATGTAGGGGCTATAATATTGAAATCTTCATGAGTTGCATCATCATGTGCAATACTACCAATATGAAAAATACTATCCAGACGGAAAAAAATAATAAAAAACCTAAAAAGCATTAAAATATGCAATATAGGGGCTATAATATTAAAATATTATGCATTTATCAAAATCAAGAAAATATGCAATTATATACAACATAAAATCATGACCAAATAACTGAAAATTCCATAATTCGTGCACATAATGTAAAAGCATACATTTTTAAGCCCTATGAAAAAACATGCAAATGCATGAACCTCCCAGCCCTAATCATTATCATCATTATTATAATTATCATCATTATTATTATTATTATTATTATTATTATTATTATTATTATTATTATTATTATTATTATTATTATTATTATTATTATTATTATTATTATTATTATTATTATTATTATTATTATTACTACTATGACTATGATTATGATTGTGATTGTGATTGTTATTGTTGTCACTATCATTAGGTATTACTATCATTATTACTATTGTTACATTCTCATCATAATTGTTGCCATTATGGTTATCATCATTAAGGCCGATTCTGTGAACATGAAAATTCTCAACATTTAACCGCTTGAGCGATAGCCATTTAAATGCTGCACGGCCGGTAATGGACTGTAAATCTAATTGTATTAAAAGGTAACTCTATCCTTAATGTGATAGCAGAAGCATTTGCTACTTCGTACAAAATGTTTATTAAGCTTCTGGTGATTATGTTTAGATAATCCCATATACATAAATTAGTGTGGTACAATACTAAACTGTCAGCAGTTTACTATGCATGGAGCTGAGAGTTAAATATTGCAATCATATTCACAAAAACCGAGATATGTAATGTTTTGTTTCATGAGAAATTCAATTGTTAGTCTCAAACACTCTCAGAAATTTTAATTTTCTGATTCATTCACCTAGCACATTGTAGGTTTCTGCACCTCCTCGGAAACTTTAGTTTTCTTATGAAAAAAAAAATTGAAAACTTTAAGTTTGTTAGAGTACTTTTCCACAAAATGATGAAATTGAAAATAAAACATGAACATCTGCTGACGATATGTCTCACACTTCCAAAACATATCCCATTTAGCGTGTTCAGTTTTGTTTGCAATGTGTCTGATGAGAAAATACCCTTAAAATTAATGTTTGCTGATTATAACCTATTTTAATTGAATAGGGGCTTTTTCAGGGTCCTCTGTTTCCATTTACATATTAATGAGTGCTTTTACTTGTTACAGCAAGAAATGGTATCAAATAAAATATGGTTCATGGATGACTCATCCTGGATTCCAAGCACAATCAGTTGGTAGAAGAAAAGGAGCGGGTCCGACATTGCCACTTCCTTTTGTGCATTAATAACAGGCAACGACGGAAGAAAGCAGCATTTAAGAATAGAAAACGTTCTACAAAAACAATACCTTGCTTTTGCATAATCCCCCCCGATGGTATTAGATGGTCTTCAACAAAAGTAAGTTTCATTGTAATAAGAGGTGGAATCAGGACTGAACATTTCAATGCCATAGCCACGATTTGAACCACGGATCTTCCGTTTATTGAGCGGCTGCTTTAATCACTAAGCTACCATGGCCAGCTTCCTAGTACAACATTAAATTCCCCAGCTGATCAGTACTTTCCCGGTTAGACCACAAGGGAATCTCACAACAGAGGCAAATACCCCAAGGGCGACTTACTCTATGTCTTGGATAAGCAGTAAGCTTGTTGATATAAGTAAACAATCATTTCATTGTAATTTTTGAGAAAAAGAGATTGGCATAGAACGCAAATTAATTTGTTGGATGAAGGAGACAAAAAAATTGAGAAATGTCAGATTGACCTGTTGATCATTTTCTGGTCCAAAACATGGCAAATATACCAACTTTGACCAAGAAATATTAGATTATATAGTAAAACCAAGAAATGATGGCCTTGCGGTAACATACAAAATAATACAACTAAAAGTAGGGGAAGCAGGAAACAAGTAGCATTTCACACACAGAATTCAAAGCTAGCCAGGGGTGGAAAAAAAGCTGCTGCCCCTTGTTATTTTCAAAACAAAAGATTGTGTCAGAGTATTATAACGTTCTCCCTAGTATAATTGTGAGGATGCATGAAAAGGGACGTCAGCTGACCTTATGAAGGAATAGCTGTAAATTGTGCTGGACCAATGACCTGTAGCTCTACTAAGGAAGAGGGCCATGCTTCTTTTGTACAGCTTTCGGGGCCATTTGGCATAACCAATAAAAGAGGTAATATTGCGACTGAGCACAGTTACAACAATAATTCCTGTAGGGCTTACGTCAGTGCCAAACCACTGGATGTATCAATAAACAAACAATTTAAGGGACACCTGCGCTGTTTGTATGGGGATTGATTCACTCCTCTTACAAAATATGACAACATTTAGTGGCCCCCCATTGAACAAATGTGTTAAAAGATAATTAGTGCATGAAATCACATCAAACAAGAAACCATCACAAAGACCTTCAAAACGACCAGCATTTTAAATACAATGTATGGCTCTGAAAATGTATGACAACGAATGCTGATTGTGATGATTGGGTGATGGATGGATGGATGGATGGATGGATGGATGGACGGACGGATGGACGGACGGACGGACGGACGGACGGACGGACGGGCGGGCGGGCGGGCGGGCGGGCGGGCGGGCGGGCGGACGGACGGACGGACGGACGGATGGATGGATGGATGGAAGGATGGAGGGAGGGATGGAGGGAGGGAGGGAGGGAGGGACGGACGGACGGACGGACGGGCGGGTGGACGGACGGATGGATGGATGGGCGGACGGACGGACGGACGGACGGACGGATGGATGGATGGATGGATGAATGGATGAATGGATGGATGGATGGGTGTGTGGGTGGACGGAGCGACGGATTGTCGGAGGGTCGGACGGAGGGACGCAGGGACGGAGGGACGGACGGAGGGACGGAGGGACAGACGGAGGGACGGAGGGACGGAGGGACGGACGGACGGACGGACGGAGGGACGGACAGAGGGACGGAGGGACGTAGGGGCGGAGGGACGTAGGGACGGAGGGACAGAGGGACGGAGGGAGGTAGGGAGGGATGGAGAGATGGAGGGATGGAGGGAGTGACGGACGGACGGACGGACGCACGGACGGACAGACGGACAGACGGACAGACGGACAGACAGATAGACAGACAGACAGACTGATTGATTGATTGATTGATTGATTGATTGATTGATTGATTGATTGATTGATTGATTGATTGATTGATTGATTGATTGATTGATTGATTGATTGATTGATTGATTGATTGATTGATTGATTGATTGATCGATCGATCGATTGACTGATTGATTGATTGACTGATTGATAACGACAATGATGATAATGCACATACATCAGATGAAAGTAATACAGAATAAACATGTATGTTTATTTTTATTTAGGTATGTAATATATTACCAAGCTCAATGTACATTCCATTCATCATATTTATCACAAGAGTTGAAGGGGTGTGCTCAAGATCAAGCAGCTGATGAGTTACATTGCTGCATTATAAAAAGCAGCATTGTACATGTGGAAATATTGTGAAATTGCTTCAGCTATTGTATTTCTGTGTATAATTCTTTTTAAAATAAATTCCTGTTTCATTTTTAGTGCACCTACTTTTATCATAGTTTACTTCCTTTTTGTTTTTAGTTATCATGTAATTCAACTCCTCCTTCTCTATTGTTTGCCTGAAATTTTTTTAAAAAGTGGTGGAAATTATGCAAATAAATATGGTATTCTTAGATACCCTACACCAAGGAATATTGATGTTGTATAGACACAGTGAAAATATTGCAATGTGAAATAAGGACTATATTAATAGGTATGTAGCTATAGTCATCATAAAGATTGTAGATTCTGTAAAATAAACACCTAGCTTAACAAATGCTATACCAAAAGCAAATGTTTTAAGTTTTACAAACCATTCTTTATTCGTTTGAGAAAGAAAATTTCACATATCCATACGTTTTTCTTTGGTAAATCTGGACAGCCGTTTCATGGAGTTACTGTGCCTCTTCAGCTTGTCGACTGAAGTCTTAGGTTCATTTTGGCACGATAGGTATGGTAGGGGGATAGGAGGAGAAGGTGTGTTTTGGATATCATGATATTGAATAAGGCATGGAATATTATTCACTAT
The DNA here is from genome assembly GCA_030765045.1 of Tenodera sinensis. Taxonomy (NCBI): domain Eukaryota; kingdom Metazoa; phylum Arthropoda; class Insecta; order Mantodea; family Mantidae; genus Tenodera; species Tenodera sinensis. The sequence goes on along the minus strand of CM060964.1, from coordinate 201,163,393 downwards.
GGACATTCAGTATGGAATCAGAAAATAGTATTGTGTTTGTAAATTTGGAATTGTTCTACAGTTTCTATGTTTTCTGTATGATGTATAATATTTTCATGTCTATGTTTTCTAGTGATGATCTCCACGAAATTTGATTTTGTTGTCTGCTTGGTGGTTAGGTTCTACATGTTGTTTATATCTAGCAGTGAATATGTTCATGTTGGTGAACTCACGGCATTGGCGTTTATATACTCTTGTGTAGTTGTATTGATATGTTTGCTTCCTGGTGAGGTGCTTGGGTCAGAAATGTTATGGTGTTAGTTGACTGATATTATAGATATTGTAATAAAGACGACATAATCCAAGTCTGATTACTTTTCTATCACTTTACTGTCTTTTAAATTTTACCACAAATACACAGCTTTCTTCTCGTCATTAACACAATCTACAGTCTTTTGGACTATCACAACATACAACTGTTCTTCTCATAACCTTGCTCTGTCCTTTCAGTGTCTTCCTTCACTTTTTCCGTCTCTCATACACTAAGCTACGGCGTTACAGTCACTACAGTTGACGCATTGACGTAACTTTCACGACGATACACATACGTACAGCTGGCTCACTCATTGAGCGACCATGACCATATTTCTAGCTCTAAAAACTAACCCCTGTTCGTTGCCTCACCTCTTTTTTATACAGAGGCTGACGCCATACGGTCCTTGCGAGAAGCTCTCCACACACACGCACAGCAATGACTCAGCTAGAGGTCTCGACAAGGCGCTAGAAAGGTCCCTTTTGTTTCTGCTAATTCCAGTGTTATTCACGTACACACAAACAGTTGCGCGAGGCAGCCTGACCCTGAACGCCTATTTTTTCTCGCCGGCCCGGCATATGGTGTGAGGAAGGCCTTCCCTCGTCCGTCCATTGTTGTGCGCCCCACCCGGCGTCACACTGCCCCCTCCTCAACGCTGGTCGTCCCGATCAGCACCGTCGTAGTTGGCCAGACGAACCCGATGTACCATCAACATCTTCTCTCAGGACATACCCTGGGTGCCGTAGACTCCGTCATCGTATCACTTGCCCAGGTGGCAAGGTCCTTGGCAATATTATTGGTAGTGCCCCTTGGGTAGGGCGATGTCTGCCATTCTGCTTCAAACCTCTGTGACACCCTCGCTGTTTGTGACGGGTCTTCCGCCGGGTACCCTTCACCCGGATGCGTTGGAGTGCTATCCTGCGCACAACGTGAAAGCGACTCCTGGGGTTCCATGACCGCCGACTTTCCCGGTGCACCCTCTCTCAACTGCCTTGCTCCTAGAGGGCCCAACCGCAACTTCCTCCAGAGTCACCCTGCCGATCCCCAGATGTTCGCTGGGGTTCCGGAGCATTATTTCGTCTTACCCGACTTGCAAGACCTTCCTGCCGACGCCTCGTACCTCCTTAGGGCATCCATTCCCAGTATCGCCTCCTCAGCCTTCCTCGAGACGAATACCCACAGACCTATAACGTTCTGTCCTTAGGTCAACTGCAGCCAGGCCTCCTTCACAGGCAATGCCGCCACTATCTCTAAGTGTCGAGCCAGTTTCCTCGTTGGCATATCCTCTCCCACATCCGGTCAAATTACGGTCATTGCTGCACTCTTTTCACTTGTACCCGGCAGGGCTTTCCCTGTAGCCTGCCATCCACGATAATGTCGCCCTCCATTCTTCTGTTCACAGCACCCAGTGTCAACTGATTGGATGGCTCCGGCGGTTGGCCACGACACACCCTTTAGGGGATCCTTGACGACGTCCCTGAGCTGGCTCTTCGTCTTCATCGTGTCGTACACTCCCGCCCTCTGAGACGAGCGTAACCTGCCACTTGGGCCATTAGATACTCCCTTCCCAAGTCCACGCTATCCCGTCCGCCCCTGGCATCCAGTTCCTTGACGCTTCCGTCAACTCTTCCTTCTAGGGCGCCAAAACGTTTCCGGTTGTCCTCAACGACCTCCACGCACTGGCAGAGGTCTCCCACATTCCCGCCGAGCTCTTCCGTGTCTTGCTTCACGCCGACCAGTTCCCCATCAATCTTTGCCAGTAGCTCCATTTGCGTCCCGGACGTCTCTGCTTTCATCTCTTCCAATTCAGGTTTCCATGTTTTTACTTTGTTTCCGAAATTCTCCATTCTGGATGTCACCTGCTTCAATTCGGTTTTCATTTCCGTCTTCACTTCTTCCATTCCAGAGTTTACGCTATTTATTTCGGTCTTCATCTTCTCCATTCGAGATTTCACATTTTGCATTTCGATGTTCATTTTGTCCATTCCGTATTTCATTTCTGCTATACTACTCGGCGCCAATTAAGAATGGGATTGACGGATATTAAGCACGTGGCGGAAAAGCATAAATGAACGGGAGGGGATGGATGCGTCATATCGGTTGTCATAGCAACGAAAAGGACCAATTACAGCTAAGGAGTTTCCATAGCAACGGTACACACAAGGACCCTGTTGCCGATATGTTACACGTACGTAACCCGTGATTAGCATCTGGCTGATGAGAAACCCAGCAGGAACACAAACTGCTTGTGTTATGTTCTGCTATCGCTGCATATAAACAAATAATACCTTCCTGTAGCCCGAGCTTGCAATGCTTGCATCAGTTAAGAGATTGCCTGTGTGCTGAGAAGTTCGTTTGCATAATTCTATATACGCGGTTACTTGCTTTGTGTTTACGTGTGTGTGAGTCTGTATCTGTGCGTGTGTTGTTTACTTTTGCAGTCGTGGTGGTAACGCTTTTAATGAGTATTTAACAATGTCGAAAAACAGTGACAAAGATAGTGCTGCTAAACGAAAAATTGAGTGTCCTCGCGAACTGAATAAAACTATATTTGGTAAAGGTACCCCAATTAAAGGACAAACGCGGGAAATAATATTGTCGCGCCGGCCGTAAGCCGAACGCGGCTGGCAAGGAATTCCGGTCGGGACCTGATCTCCACCCGGCAGCAGTAGCGGGCCGGGGGCACTTACCTGCCCTAAAGGCCCGTCCGCCGACTGCACAATAGAGCATCCGGGAACAATAGCCATTGTGTAGTGGTCCGGTGTCTGGATTTTTCTCTCAGTCACTCTCGACCATTCTACTTACAGAACTTTTCCAGTGTCTAAAGAACTATATAAGGGACTTGCTCGTGCCCGGAGCAGAAGTTGGTCCATTCGCGCTTGTGGTGAAGTGTTGGAGTGAGTTAAAACGTTTACAAAGCGTTCAGGGGACACTGTCTGTGAATCGTGTCGAGTAGGAGTTCACTGCGAGTTGTAATCTGACAGTTCTTATTTGTGATTGGATTAGACAGATGTTTTGAGTTTGTACCAAAGTGATCTAAGTGCAACGTTAGCACTACGCTAAGTGACTATGCGGCGTACAGTTTTAGAAGGCACATGAGCTGAACCAATGCATACACACGGTGGCTGCACTGCTGTCAAGTGATGAGTCGGAGAGCGGAAGTTGCGGGGAGGGAACGAGGAAAGAAACATTTGTCGTGTCACAAATTGTCAGAACGTAAACTTACGCAGCAACGGATAGTGATGATAAGTGATAACATTATAAACTGTAACACTAAATATTAACGTACTTATTTACATGCACTTCCTCAGATGTCAATTCCTTAAAAAAACTGTACACTTTAAAAATAATATTTCTGGCCTGAGAGCCGAGTACTTTAGCCTTAGTACCTGCGCCACTGGTGCCAGGCTTTGAAAGTGACATTGTTAACACTTCACTAAACACAATGTAAACATGTGAATTTTCTGCTCATTGTCACAGTTACACAAAGCGCAATTTGCGTAACGGATTGGTCTTGAACGGAACTAAAGAATTCGCATGCGATTGCAGCGAACCGTGGTCAGTTAATTTATGAACTAAATATACGCAGTTCCTAACGACACTTCGTAAAGTCTTACTCCGTAGCTGTATAATGAAAAGGAATAAAACACACAGGCAAGATTGGAAGTTGCATACATGAGCATAAACACGGGAGTCAGTTGTTTATTCTCGAAGCAATAACTCGAGAACCATACGTCGTAGAAAAAATGGCCTTTGTACAGGTCTCAAAAATTCTCGCCGCATACACCAAGGCCTATTAGAATGTCGAATTTCCAGTAATAATGTTGGGCGCATGAAAAAGAGAAATCTCTGTTGCTCACGCTTGTGCTGTGCGTTCCGAACTAGGCAACACTGCACGACAGTCGCTCTAGACGAGCCCCCTCGAGCTCCGCCTCATGTGCCTTCTAATACCGTACGCCTTATAGACAACGCTGCATGACTGTGATAGGACAGTCGCTCTAGGCGAGCTCCCTCGAGCTCCGCCTCATGTGCCTTCTAATACCGTACGTACGCCTTATAGACAACGCTGCACGACAGTCGCTCTAGGCGAGCCCCCTCGAGCTCCGCCTCATGTGCCTTCTAATACCGTACGCCTTATAGAAAACGCTGCACGACAGTCGCTCTAGGCCAGCCCCCTCGAGCTCCGCCTCATGTGCCTTCTAATACCGTACGCCTTATAGACAACGCTGCACGACTGTCGCTCTAGGCGAGCCCCCTCGAGCTCCGCCTCATGTGCCTTCTAATACCGTACGCCTTATAGACAACACTGCACGACAGTCGCTCTAGACGAGTCCCCTCGAGCTCTGCCTCATGTGCCTTCTAATACCGTACGTACGCCTTATAGACAACGCTGCACGACTGTGATAGGACAGTCGCTCTAGGCGAGCCCCCTCGAGCTCCGCCTCATGTGCCTTCTAATACCGTACGCCTTATAGACAACGCTGCACGACTGTGATAGAACAGTCGCTCTAGACGTTCCCCCTCGAGCTCCGGCTCATGTGCCTTCTAATACCGTACGCCTTATAGACAACGCTGCACGACTGTGATAGGACAGTCGCTCTAGACGAGCCCCCTCGAGCTCCGCCTCATGTGCCTTCTAATACCGTACGCCTTATAAACAACGCTGCACGACAGTCGCTCTAGGCGAGCCCCCTCCAGCTCCGTCTCATGTGCCTTACAATAGCGTACGCCTTATAGACAACGCTGCACGACAGTCGCTCTAGGCGAGCCTCCTCGAGCTCCGTCTCCTGTGCCTTCTAATACCGTACGCCTTATAGACAACGCTGCACGACAGTCGCTCTAGGCGAGCCCCCTCGAGCTCCGACTCATGTGCCTTCTAATACCGTCCGCCTTATAGACAACGCTGCACGACAGTCGCTCTAGACGAGCCCCCTCGAGCTCCGCCTCATGTGCCTTCTAATACCGTACGTACGCCTTATAGACAACGCTGCACGACAGTCGCTCTAGGCGAGCCTCCTCGAGCTCCACCTCATGTGCCTTCTAATACCGTACGCCTTATAGACAACGCTGCACGACAGTCGCTCTAGACGAGCCCCCTCGAGCTCCGCCTCATGTGCCTTCTAATACCGTACGTACGCCTTATAGACAACGCTGCACGACTGTGATAGGACAGTCGATCTAGACGAGCCCCCTCGAGCTCCGCCTCATGTGCCTTCTAATACCGTACGCCTTATAGACAACGCTGCACGACAGTCGCTCTAGACGAGCCCCCTCGAGCTCCGGCTCATGTGCCTTCTAATACCGTACGCCTTATAGACAACGCTGCACGACTGTCGCTCTAGGCGAGCCCCCTCGAGCTCCGCCTCGTGTGCCTTCTAATACCGTACGCCTTATAAACAACACTGCACGACAGTCGCTCTAGACGAGCCCCCTCGAGCTCCGCCTCATGTGCCTTCTAATACCGTACGTACGCCTTATAGACAACGCTCCACGACTGTGATTGGACAGTCGCTCTAGGCGAGCACCCTCGAGCTCCGCCTCATGTGCCTTCTAATACCGTAAGCCTTATAGACAACGCTGCACGACTGTGATAGGACAGTCGCTCTAGACGAGCCCCCTCGAGCTCCGCCTCATGTGCCTTCTAATACCGTACGCCTTATAGACAACGCTGCACGACAGTCGCTCTAGGCGAGCCCCCTCGAGCTCCGTCTCATGTGCCTTCTAATACCGTACGCCTTATAGACAACGCTGCACGACAGTCGCTCTAGGCGAGCCCCCTCGAGCTCCGCCTCATGTGCCTTCTAATACCGTACGCCTTATAGACAACGCTGCACGACAGTCGCTCTAGGCGAGCCTCCTCGAGCTCCGTCTCATGTGCCTTCTAATACCGTACGCCTTATAGACAACGCTGCACGAGAGTCGCTCTAGACAAGCCTCCTCGAGCTCCGCCTCATGTGCCTTCTAATACCGTACGCCTCATAGACAACGCAGCACGACAGTCGCTCTAGGCGAGCCCCCTCGAGCTCCGCCTCATGTGCCTTCTAATACCGTACGCCTTATAGACAACGCTGCACGACAGTCGCTCTAGACGAGCCCCCTCGAGCTCCGCCTCATGTGCCTTCTAATACCGTACGCCTTATAGACAACGCTGCACGACAGTCGCTCTAGGCGAGCCCCCTCGAGCTCCGTCTCATGTGCCTTCTAATACCGTACGCCTTATAGACAACGCTGCACGACAGTCGCTCTAGGCGAGCCCCCTCGAGCTCCGCCTCATGTGCCTTCTAATACCGTACGCCTTATAGACAACGCTGCACGACTGTGATAGGACAGTCGCTCTAGACGATCCCCCTCGAGCTCCGCCTCATGTGCCTTCTAATACCGTACGCCTTATAGACAACGCTGCACGACTGTGATAGGACAGTCGCTCTAGACGAGCCCCCTCGAGCTCCGCCTTATGTGCCTTCTAATACCGTACGCCTTATAGACAACGCTGCACGACAGTCGCTCTAGGCGAGCCCCCTCGAGCTCCGTCTCATGTGCCTTCTAATACCGTACGCCTTATAGACAACGCTGCACGACAGTCGCTCTAGGCGAGCCCCCTCGAGATCCGCCTCATGTGCCTTCTAATACCGTACGCCTTATAGACAACGCTTCACGTCAGTCGCTCTAGGCGAGCCTCCTCGAGCTCCGTCTCATGTGCCTTCTAATACCGTAGGCCTTATAGACAACGCTGCACGACAGTCGCTCTAGGCGAGCCCCCTCGAGCTCCGCCTCATGTGCCTTCTAATACCGTACGCCTTATAGACAACGCTGCACGACAGTCGCTCTAGGCGAGCCCCCTCGAGCTCCGCCTCATGTGCCTTCTAATACCGTACGCCTTATAGACAACGCTGCACGACAGTCGCTCTAGGCGAGCCCCCTCGAGCTCCGTCTCATGTGCCTTCTAATACCGTACGCCTTATAGACAACGCTGCACGACAGTCGCTCTAGGCGAGCCCCCTCGAGCTCCGCCTCATGTGCCTTCTAATACCGTACGCCTTATAGACAACGCTGCACGACAGTCGCTCTAGGCGAGCCTCCTCGAGCTCCGTCTCATGTGCCTTCTAATACCGTACGCCTTATAGACAACGCTGCACGACAGTCGCTCTAGGCGAGCCCCCTCGAGCTCCGCCTCATGTGCCTTCTAATACCGTACGCCTTATAGACAACGCTGCACGACAGTCGCTCTAGGCGAGCCTCCTCGAGCTCCGCCTCATGTGCCTTCTAATACCGTACGCCTTATAGACAACGCTGCACGACAGTCGCTCTAGACGAGCCCCCTCGAGCTCCTCCTCATGTGCCTTCTAATACCGTACGCCTTATAGACAACGCTGCACGACAGTCGCTCTAGGCGAGCCCCCTCGAGCTCCGTCTCATGTGCCTTCTAATACCGTACGCCTTATAGACAACGCTGCACGACAGTCGCTCTAGGCGAGCCCCCTCGAGCTCCGCCTCATGTGCCTTCTAATACCGTACGCCTTATAGACAACGCTGCACGACAGTCGCTCTAGGCGAACCTCCTCGAGCTCCGTCTCATGTGCCTTCTAATACCGTACGCCTTATAGACAACGCTGCACGACAGTCGCTCTAGGCGAGCCCCCTCAAGCTCCGCCTCATGTGCCTTCTAATACCGTACGCCTTATAGACAACGCTGCACGACAGTCGCTCTAGGTGAGCCCCCTCGAGCTCCGCCTCATGTGCCTTCTAATACCGTACGTACGCCTTACAGACCACGCTGCACGACAGTCGCTCTAGGCGAGCCCCCTCGAGCTCCGCCTCATGTGCCTTCTAATACCTTACGCCTTATAGACAACGCTGCACGACAGTCGCTCTAGGCGAGCCTCCTCGAGCTCCGTCTCATGTGCCTTCTAATACCGTACACCTTATAGACAACGCTGCACGACACTCGCTCTAGGCGAGCCCCCTCGAGCTCCGCCTCATGTGCCTTCTAATACCGTACGCCTTATAGACAACGTTGCACGACAGTCGCTCTAGGCGAACCCCCTCGAGCTCCGCCTCATGTGCCTTCTAATACCGTACGTACGCCTTATAGACAACACTGCACGACAGTCGCTCTAGGCGAGGCCCCTCGAGCTCCGCCTCATGTGCCTTCTAATACCGTACGCCTTATAGACAACGCTGCACGACAGTCGCTCTAGACGAGCCCCCTCGAGCTCCGCCTCATGTGCCTTCTAATACCGTACGTACGCCTTATAGACAACGCTCCACGACTGTGATAGGACAGTCGCTCTAGGCGAGCCCCCACGAGCTCCGCCTCATGTGCCTTCTAATACCGTACGCGTTATAGACAACGCTGCACGACTGTGATAGGACAGTCGCTCGAGACGATCCCCCTCGAGCTCCGCCTCATGTGCCTTCTAATACCGTACGCCTTATAGACAACGCCGCACGACTGTGATAGGACAGTCGCTCTAGACGAGCCCCCTCGAGCTCCGCCTCATGTGCCTTCTAATACCGTACGCCTTATAGACAACGCTGCACGACAGTCGCTCTAGGCGAGCCCCCTCGAGCTCCGTCTCATGTGCCTTCTAATACCGTACGCCTTATAGACAACGCTGCACGACAGTCGTTCTAGGCGAGCCCCCTCGAGCTCCGCCTCATGTGCCTTCTAATACCGTACGCCTTATAGACAACGCTGCACGACAGTCGCTCTAGGCGAGCCTCCTCGAGCTCCGTCTCATGTGCCTTCTAATACCGTACGCCTTATAGACAACGCTGCACGACAGTCGCTCTAGACAAGCCTCCTCGAGCTCCGCCTCATGTGCCTTCTAATACCGTACGCCTTATAGACAACGCTGCACGACAGTCGCTCTAGGCGAGCCCCCTCGAGCTCCGCCTCATGTGCCTTCTAATACCGTACGCCTTATAGCCAACGTTGCACGACAGTCGCTCTAGGCGAACCCCCTCGAGCTCCGCCTCATGTGCCTTCTAATACCGTACGTACGCCTTATAGACAACACTGCACGACAGTCGCTCTAGGCGAGCCCCCTCGAGCTCCGCCTCATGTGCCTTCTAATACCGTACGCCTTATAGACAACACTGCACGACAGTCGCTCTAGACGAGCCCCCTCGAGCTCCGCCTCATGTGCCTTCTAATACCGTACGTACGCCTTATAGACAACGCTGCACGACTGTGATAGGACAGTCGCTCTAGACGATCCCCCTCGAGCTCCGCCTCATGTGCCTTCTAATACCGTACGCCTTATAGACAACGCAGCACGACTCTGATAGGACAGTCGCTCTAGACGAGCCCCCTCGAGCTCCGCCTCATGTGCCTTCTAATACCGTACGCCTTATAGACAACGCTGCACGACAGTCGCTCTAGGCGAGCCCCCTCGAGCTCCGTCTCATGTGCCTTCTAATACCGTACGCCTTATAGACAACGCTGCACGACAGTCGCTCTAGGCGAGCCCCCTCGAGCTCCGCCTCATGTGCCTTCTAATACCGTACGCCTTATAGACAACGCTGCACGACAGTCGCTCTAGGCGAGCCTCCTCGAGCTCCGTCTCATGTGCCTTCTAATACCGTACGCCTTATAGACAACGCTGCACGACAGTCGCTCTAGGCGAGCCCCCTCGAGCTCCGCCTCATGTGCCTTCTAATACCGTACGCCTTATAGACAACGCTGCACGACAGTCGCTCTAGGCGAGCCTCCTCGAGCTCCGTCTCATGTGCCTTCTAATACCGTACGCCTTATAGACAACGCTGCACGACAGTAGCTCTAGACGAGCCCCTCGAGCTCCGGCTCATGTGCCTTCTAATACCGTACGCCTTATAGACAACGCTGCACGACTGTCGCTCTAGGCGAGCCCCCTCGAGCTCCGCCTCATGTGCCTTTTATACCGTACGCCTTATAAACAACACTGCACGACAGTCGCTCTAGACGAGCCCCCTCGAGCTCCGCCTCATGTGCCTTCTAATACCGTACATACGCCTTATAGACAACGCTCCACGACTGTGATTGGACAGTCGCTCTAGGCGAGCCCTCTCGAGCTCCGCCTCATGTGCCTTCTAATACCGTAAGCCTTATAGACAACGCTGCACGACTGTGATAGGACAGTCGCTCTAGACGATCCCCCTCGAGCTCCGCCTCATGTGCCTTCTAATACCGTACGCCTTATAGACAACGCTGCAGGACTGTGATAGGACAGTCGCTCTAGACGAGCCCCCTCGAGCTCCGCCTCATGTGCCTTCTAATACCGTACGCCTTATAGACAACGCTGCACGAGAGTCGCTCTAGGCGAGCCCCCTCGAGCTCCGTCTCATGTGCCTTCTAATACCGTACGCCTTATAGACAACGCTGCACGACAGTCGCTCTAGGCGAGCCCCCTCGAGCTCCGACTCATGTGCCTTCTAATACCGTACGCCTTATAGACAACGCTGCACGACAGTCGCTCTAGGCGAGCCTCCTCGAGCTCTGTCTCATGTGCCTTCTAATACCGTACGCCTTATAGACAACGCTGCACGACAGTCGCTCTAGACAAGCCTCCTCGAGCTCCGCCTCATGTGCCTTCTAATACCGTACGCCTTATAGACAACGCTGCACGACAGTCGCTCTAGGCGAGCCCCCTCGAGCTCCGCCTCATGTGCCTTCTAATACCGTACGCCTTATAGACAACGCTGCACGACAGTCCTTCTAGACGAGCCCCCTCGAGCTCCGCCTCATGTGCCTTCTAATACCGTACGCCTTATAGACAACGCTGCACGACAGTCGCTCTAGGCGAGCCCCCTCGTGCTCCGTCTCATGTGCCTTCTAATACCGTACGCCTTATAGACAACGCTGCACGACAGTCGCTCTAGGCGAGCCCCCTCGAGCTCCGCCTCATGTGCCTTCTAATACCGTACGCCTTATAGACAACGCTGCACGACTGTGATAGGACAGTCGCTCTAGACGATCCCCCTCGAGCTCCGCCTCATGTGCCTTCTAATACCGTACGCCTTATAGACAACGCTGCACGACTGTGATAGGACAGTCGCCCTAGACGAGGCCCCTCGAGCTCCGCCTCATGTGCCTTCTAATACCGTACGCCTTATAGACAACGCTGCACGACAGTCGCTCTAGGCGAGCCCCCTCGAGATCCGCCTCATGTGCCTTCTAATACCGTACGCCTTATAGACAACGCTGCACGTCAGTCGCTCTAGGCGAGCCTCCTCGAGCTCCGCCTCATGTGCCTTCTAATACCGTACGCCTTATAGACAACGCTGCACGACAGTCGCTCTAGGCGAGCCTCCTCGAGCTCCGTCTCATGTGCCTTCTAATACCGTACGCCTTATAGACAACGCTGCACGACAGTCGCTCTAGGCGAGCCCCCTCGAGCTCCGCCTCATGTGCCTTCTAATACCGTACGCCTTATAGACAACGCTGCACGACAGTCGCTCTAGGCGAGCCCCCTCGAGCTCCGCCTCATGTGCCTTCTAATACCGTACGTACGCCTTATAGACCACGCTGCACGACAGTGGCTCTAGGCGAGCCCCCTCGAGCTCCGCCTCATGTGCCTTCTAATACCTTACGCCTTATAGACAACGCTGCACGACAGTCGCTCTAGGCGAGCCTCCTCGAGCTCCGTCTCATGTGCCTTCTAATACCGTACACCTTATAGACAACGCTGCACGACACTCGCTCTAGGCGAGCCCCCTCGAGCTCCGCCTCATGTGCCTTCGAATACCGTACGCCTTATAGACAACGTTGCACGACAGTCGCTCTAGGCGAACCCCCTCGAGCTCCGCCTCATGTGCCTTCTAATACCGTACGTACGCCTTATAGACAACACTGCACGACAGTCGCTCTAGGCGAGGCCCCTCGAGCTCCGCCTCATGTGCCTTCTAATACCGTACGCCTTATAGACAACGCTGCACGACAGTCGCTCTAGACGAGCCCCCTCGAGCTCCGCCTCATGTGCCTTCTAATACCGTACGTACGCCTTATAGACAACGCTCCACGACTGTGATAGGACAGTTGCTCTAGGCGAGCCCCCTCGAGCTCCGCCTCATGTGCCTTCTAATACCGTACGCGTTATAGACAACGCTGCACGACTGTGATAGGACAGTCGCTCTAGACGATCCCCCTCGAGCTCCGCCTCATGTGCCTTCTAATACCGTACGCCTTATAGACAACGCCGCACAACTGTGATAGGACAGTCGCTCTAGACGAGCCCCCTCGAGCTCCGCCTCATGTGCCTTCTAATACCGTACGCCTTATAGACAACGCTGCACGACAGTCGCTCTAGGCGAGCCCCCTCGAGCTCCGTCTCATGTGCCTTCTAATACCGTACGCCTTATAGACAACGCTGCACGACAGTCGTTCTAGGCGAGCCCCCTCGAGCTCCGCCTCATGTGCCTTCTAATACCGTACGCCTTATAGACAACGCTGCACGACAGTCGCTCTAGGCGAGCCTCCTCGAGCTCCGTCTCATGTGCCTTCTAATACCGTACGCCTTATAGACAACGCTGCACGACAGTCGCTCTAGACAAGCCTCCTCGAGCTCCGCCTCATGTGCCTTCTAATACCGTACGCCTTATAGACAACGCTGCACGACAGTCGCTCTAGGCGAGCCCCCTCGAGCTCCGCCTCATGTGCCTTCTAATACCGTACGCCTTATAGACAACGCTGCACGACAGTCGCTCTAGACGAGCCCCCTCGAGCTCCGCCTCATGTGCCTTCTAATACCGTACGCCTTATAGACAACGCTGCACGACAGTCGCTCTAGGCGAGCCCCCTGGAGCTCCGTCTCATGTGCCTTCTAATACCGTACGCCTTATGGACAACGCTGCACGACAGTCGCTCTAGGCGAGCCCCCTCGAGCTCCGCCTCATGTGCCTTCTAATACCGTACGCCTTATAGACAACGCTGCACGACAGTCGCTCTAGGCGAGCCTCCTCGAGCTCCGTCTCATGTGCCTTCTAATACCGTACGCCTTATAGACAACGCTGCACGACAGTCGCTCTAGGCGAGCCCCCTCGAGCTCCGCCTCATGTGCCTTCTAATACCGTACGCCTTATAGACCACGCTGCACGACAGTCGCTCTAGGCGAGCCCCCTCGAGCTCCGCCTCATGTGCCTTCTAATACCTTACGCCTTATAGACAACGCTGCACGACAGTCGCTCTAGGCGAGCCTCCTCGAGCTCCGTCTCATGTGCCTTCTAATACCGTACACCTTATAGACAACGCTGCACGACACTCGCTCTAGGCGAGCCCCCTCGAGCTCCGCCTCATGTGCCTTCTAATACCGTACGCCTTATAGACAACGTTGCACGACAGTCGCTCTAGGCGAACTCCCTCGAACTCCGCCTCATGTGCCTTCTAATACCGTACGTACGCCTTATAGACAACACTGCACGACAGTCGCTCTAGGCGAGCCCCCTCGAGCTCCGCCTCATGTGCCTTCTAATACCGTACGCCTTATAGACAACACTGCACGACAGTCGCTCTAGACGAGCCCCCTCGAGCTCCGCCTCATGTGCCTTCTAATACCGTACGTACGCCTTATAGACAACGCTGCACGACTGTGATAGGACAGTCGCTCTAGGCGAGCCCCCTCGAGCTCCGCCTCATGTGCCTTCTAATACCGTACGCCTTATAGACAACGCTGCACGACTGTGATAGGACAGTCGCTCTAGACGATCCCCCTCGAGCTCCGCCTCATGTGCCTTCTAATACCGTACGCCTTATAGACAACGCAGCACGACTCTGATAGGACAGTCGCACTAGACGAGCCCCCTCGAGCTCCGCCTCATGTGCCTTCTAATACCGTACGCCTTATAGACAACGCTGCACGACAGTCGCTCTAGGCGAGCCCCCTCGAGCTCCGTCTCATGTGCCTTCTAATACCGTACGCCTTATAGACAACGCTGCACGACAGTCGCTCTAGGCGAGCCCCCTCGAGCTCCGCCTCATGTGCCTTCTAATACCGTACGCCTTATAGACAACGCTGCACGACAGTCGCTCTAGGCGAGCCTCCTCGAGCTCCGTCTCATGTGCCTTCTAATACCGTACGCCTTATAGACAACGCTGCACGACAGTCGCTCTAGGCGAGCCCCCTCGAGCTCCGCCTCATGTGCCTTCTAATACCGTACGCCTTATAGACAACGCTGCACGACAGTCGCTCTAGGCGAGCCTCCTCGAGCTCCGTCTCATGTGCCTTCTAATACCGTACGCCTTATAGACAACGCTGCACGACAGTAGCTCTAGACGAGCCCCTCGAGCTCCGGCTCATGTGCCTTCTAATACCGTACGCCTTATAGACAACGCTGCACGACTGTCGCTCTAGGCGAGCCCCCTCGAGCTCCGCCTCATGTGCCTTCTAATACCGTACGCCTTATAGACAACGCTGCACGACAGTCGCTCTAGGCGAGCCCCCTCGAGATCCGCCTCATGTGCCTTCTAATACCGTACGCCTTAAAGACAACGCTGCACGACTGTCGCTCTAGGCGAGCCCCCTCGAGCTCCGCCTCATGTGCCTTCTAATACCGTACGCCTTATAGACAACGCTGCACGACAGTCGCTCTAGGCGAGCCCCCTCGAGATCCGCCTCATGTGCCTTCTAATACCGTACGCCTTATAGACAACGCTGCACGTCAGTCGCTCTAGGCGAGCCTCCTCGAGCTCCGCCTCATGTGCCTTCTAATACCGTACGCCTTATAGACAACGCTGCACGACAGTCGCTCTAGGCGAGCCTCCTCGAGCTCCGTCTCATGTGCCTTCTAATACCGTACGCCTTATAGACAACGCTGCACGACAGTCGCTCTAGGCGAGCCCCCTCGAGCTCCGCCTCATGTGCCTTCTAATACCGTACGCCTTATAGACAACGCTGCACGACAGTCGCTCTAGGCGAGCCCCCTCGAGCTCCGCCTCATGTGCCTTCTAATACCGTACGTACGCCTTATAGACCACGCTGCACGACAGTCGCTCTAGGCGAGCCCCCTCGAGCTCCGCCTCATGTGCCTTCAAATACCTTACGCCTTATAGACAACGCTGCACGACAGTCGCTCTAGGCGAGCCTCCTCGAGCTCCGTCTCATGTGCCTTCTAATACCGTACACCTTATAGACAACGCTGCACGACACTCGCTCTAGGCGAGCCCCCTCGAGCTCCGCCTCATGTGCCTTCGAATACCGTACGCCTTATAGACAACGTTGCACGACAGTCGCTCTAGGCGAACCCCCTCGAGCTCCGCCTCATGTGCCTTCTAATACCGTACGTACGCCTTATAGACAACACTGCACGACAGTCGCTCTAGGCGAGGCCCCTCGAGCTCCGCCTCATGTGCCTTCTAATACCATACGCCTTATAGACAACGCTGCACGACAGTCGCTCTAGACGAGCCCCCTCGAGCTCCGCCTCATGTGCCTTCTAATACCGTACGTACGCCTTATAGACAACGCTCCACGACTGTGATAGGACAGTTGCTCTAGGCGAGCCCCCTCGAGCTCCGCCTCATGTGCCTTCTAATACCGTACGCGTTATAGACAACGCTGCACGACTGTGATAGGACAGTCGCTCTAGACGATCCCCCTCGAGCTCCGCCTCATGTGCCTTCTAATACCGTACGCCTTATAGACAACGCCGCACAACTGTGATAGGACAGTCGCTCTAGACGAGCCCCCTCGAGCTCCGCCTCATGTGCCTTCTAATACCGTACGCCTTATAGACAACGCTGCACGACAGTCGCTCTAGGCGAGCCCCCTCGAGCTCCGTCTCATGTGACTTCTAATACCGTACGCCTTATAGACAACGCTGCACGACAGTCGTTCTAGGCGAGCCCCCTCGAGCTCCGCCTCATGTGCCTTCTAATACCGTACGCCTTATAGACAACGCTGCACGACAGTCGCTCTAGGCGAGCCTCCTCGAGCTCCGTCTCATGTGCCTTCTAATACCGTACGCCTTATAGACAACGCTGCACGACAGTCGCTCTAGACAAGCCTCCTCGAGCTCCGCCTCATGTGCCTTCTAATACCGTACGCCTTATAGACAACGCTGCACGACAGTCGCTCTAGGCGAGCCCCCTCGAGCTCCGCCTCATGTGCCTTCTAATACCGTACGCCTTATAGAGAACGCTGCACGACAGTCGCTCTAGACGAGCCCCCTCGAGCTCCGCCTCATGTGCCTTCTAATACCGTACGCCTTATAGACAACGCTGCACGACAGTCGCTCTAGGCGAGCCCCCTGGAGCTCCGTCTCATGTGCCTTCTAATACCGTACGCCTTATAGACAACGCTGCACGACAGTCGCTCTAGGCGAGCCCCCTCGAGCTCCGCCTCATGTGCCTTCTAATACCGTACGCCTTATAGACAACGCTGCACGACAGTCGCTCTAGGCGAGCCTCCTCGAGCTCCGTCTCATGTGCCTTCTAATACCGTACGCCTTATAGACAACGCTGCACGACAGTCGCTCTAGGCGAGCCCCCTCGAGCTCCGCCTCATGTGCCTTCTAATACCGTACGCCTTATAGACAACGCTGCACGACAGTCGCTCTAGGCGAGCCCCCTCGAGCTCCGCCTCATGTGCCTTCTAATACCGTACGTACGCCTTATAGACCACGCTGCACGACAGTCGCTCTAGGCGAGCCCCCTCGAGCTCCGCCTCATGTGCCTTCTAATACCTTACGCCTTATAGACAACGCTGCACGACAGTCGCTCTAGGCGAGCCTCCTCGAGCTCCGTCTCATGTGCCTTCTAATACCGTACACCTTATAGACAACGCTGCACGACACTCGCTCTAGGCGAGCCCCCTCGAGCTCCGCCTCATGTGCCTTCTAATACCGTACGCCTTATAGACAACGTTGCACGACAGTCGCTCTAGGCGAACTCCCTCGAACTCCGCCTCATGTGCCTTCTAATACCGTACGTACGCCTTATAGACAACACTGCACGACAGTCGCTCTAGGCGAGCCCCCTCGAGCTCCGCCTCATGTGCCTTCTAATACCGTACGCCTTATAGACAACACTGCACGACAGTCGCTCTAGACGAGCCCCCTCGAGCTCCGCCTCATGTGCCTTCTAATACCGTACGTACGCCTTATAGACAACGCTGCACGACTGTGATAGGACAGTCGCTCTAGGCGAGCCCCCTCGAGCTCCGCCTCATGTGCCTTCTAATACCGTACGCCTTATAGACAACGCTGCACGACTGTGATAGGACAGTCGCTCTAGACGATCCCCCTCGAGCTCCGCCTCATGTGCCTTCTAATACCGTACGCCTTATAGACAACGCAGCACGACTCTGATAGGACAGTCGCACTAGACGAGCCCCCTCGAGCTCCGCCTCATGTGCCTTCTAATACCGTACGCCTTATAGACAACGCTGCACGACAGTCGCTCTAGGCGAGCCCCCTCGAGCTCCGTCTCATGTGCCTTCTAATACCGTACGCCTTATAGACAACGCTGCACGACAGTCGCTCTAGGCGAGCCCCCTCGAGCTCCGCCTCATGTGCCTTCTAATACCGTACGCCTTATAGACAACGCTGCACGACAGTCGCTCTAGGCGAGCCTCCTCGAGCTCCGTCTCATGTGCCTTCTAATACCGTACGCCTTATAGACAACGCTGCACGACAGTCGCTCTAGGCGAGCCTCCTCGAGCTCCGTCTCATGTGCCTTCTAATACCGTACCCCTTATAGACAACGCTGCACGACAGTAGCTCTAGACGAGCCCCTCGAGCTCCGGCTCATTTGCCTTCTAATACCGTACGCCTTATAGACAACGCTGCACGACTGTCGCTCTAGGCGAGCCCCCTCGAGCTCCGCCTCATGTGCCTTCTAATACCGTACGCCTTATAAACAACACTGCACGACAGTCGCTCTACACGAGCCCCCTCGAGCTCCGCCTCATGTGCCTTCTAATACCGTACGTACGCCTTATAGACAACGCTCCACGACTGTGATTGGACAGTCGCTCTAGGCGAGCCCCCTCGAGCTCCGCCTCATGTGCCTTCTAATACCGTACGCCTTATAGACAACACTGCAGGACTGTGATAGGACAGTCGCTCTAGACGAGCCCCCTCGAGCTCCGCCTCATGTGCCTTCTAGTACCGTACGCCTTATAGACAACGCTGCACGACAGTCGCTCTAGGCGAGCCCCCTCGAGCTCCGTCTCATGTGCCTTCTAATACCGTACGCCTTATAGACAACGCTGCACGACAGTCGCTCTAGGCGAGCCCCCTCGAGCTCCGACTCATGTGCCTTCTAATACCGTACGCCTTATAGACAACGCTGCACGACAGTCGCTCTAGGCGAGCCTCCTCGAGCTCCGTCTCATGTGCCTTCTAATACCGTACGCCTTATAGACAACGCTGCACGACAGTCGCTCTAGACAAGCCTCCTCGAGCTCCGCCTCATGTGCCTTCTAATACCGTACGCCTTATAGACAACGCTGCACGACAGTCGCTCTAGGCGAGCCCCCTCGAGCTCCGCCTCATGTGCCTTCTAATACCGTACGCCTTATAGACAACGCTGCACGACAGTCGCTCTAGACGAGCCCCCTCGAGCTCCGCCTCATGTGCCTTCTAATACCGTACGCCTTATAGACAACGCTGCACGACAGTCGCTCTAGGCGAGCCCCCTCGAGCTCCGTCTCATGTGCCTTCTAATACCGTACGCCTTATAGACAACGCTGCACGACAGTCGCTCTAGGCGAGCCCCCTCGAGCTCCGCCTCATGTGCCTTCTAATACCGTACGCCTTATAGACAACGCTGCAAGACTGTGATAGGACAGTCGCTCTAGACGATCCCCCTCGAGCTCCGCCTCATGTGCCTTCTAATACCGTACGCCTTATAGACAACGCTGCACGACTGTGATAGGACAGTCGCCCTAGACGAGCCCCCTCGAGCTCCGCCTCATGTGCCTTCTAATACCGTACGCCTTATAGACAACGCTGCACGACAGTCGCTCTAGGCGAGCCCCCTTGAGCTCCGTCTCATGTGCCTTCTAATACCGTACGCCTTATAGACAACGCTGCACGACAGTCGCTCTAGGCGAGCCCCCTCGAGATCCGCCTCATGTGCCTTCTAATACCGTACGCCTTATAGACAACGCTGCACGTCAGTCGCTCTAGGCGAGCCTCCTCGAGCTCCGTCTCATGTGCCTTCTAATACCGTAGGCCTTATAGACAACGCTGCACGACAGTCGCTCTAGGCGAGCACCCTCGAGCTCCGCCTCATGTGCCTTCTAATACCGTACGCCTTATAGACAACGCTGCACGACAGTCGCTCTAGGCGAGCCCCCTCGAGCTCCGCCTCATGTGCCTTCTAATACCGTACGCCTTATAGACAACGCTGCACGACAGTCGCTCTAGGCGAGCCCCCTCGAGCTCCGTCTCATGTGCCTTCTAATACCGTACGCCTTATAGACAACGCTGCACGACAGTCGCTCTAGGCGAGCCCCCTCGAGCTCCGCCTCATGTGCCTTCTAATACCGTACGCCTTATAGACAACGCTGCACGACAGTCGCTCTAGGCGAGCCTCCTCGAGCTCCGTCTCATGTGCCTTCTAATACCGTACGCCTTATAGACAACGCTGCACGACAGTCGCTCTGGGCGAGCCCCCTCGAGCTCCGCCTCATGTGCCTTCTAATACCGTACGCCTTATAGACAACGCTGCACGACAGTCGCTCTAGGCGAGCCTCCTCGAGCTCCGCCTCATGTGCCTTCTAATACCGTACGCCTTATAGACAACGCTGCACGACAGTCGCTCTAGACGAGCCCCCTCGAGCTCCGCCTCATGTGCCTTCTAATACCGTACGAACGCCTTATAGACAACGCTGCACGACTGTGATAGGACAGTCGCTCTAGACGAGCCCCCTCGAGCTCCGCCTCATGTGCCTTCTAATACCGTACGCCTTACAGACAACGCTGCACGACAGTCGCTCTAGACGAGCCCCCTCGAGCTCCGCCTCATGTGCCTTCTAATACCGTACGTACGCCTTATAGACAACGCTCCACGACTGTGATAGGACAGTCGCTCTAGGCGAGCCCCCTCGAGCTCCACCTCATGTGCCTTCTAATACCGTACGCCTTATAGACAACGCTGCACGACTGTGATAGGACAGTCGCTCTAGACGATCCCCCTCGAGCTCCGCCTCATGTGCCTTCTAATCCCGTACGCCTTATAGACAACGCCGCACGACTGTGATAGGACAGTCGCTCTAGACGAGCCCCCTCGAGCTCCGCCGCATGTGCCTTCTAATACCGTACGCCTTATAGACAACGCTGCACGACAGTCGCTCTAGACAAGCCTCCTCGAGCTCCGCCTCATGTGCCTTCTAATACCGTACGCCTTATAGACAACGCTGCACGACAGTCGCTCTAGGCGAGCCCCCTCGAGCTCCGCCTCATGTGCCTTCTAATACCGTACGCCTTATAGACAACGCTGCACGACAGTCGCTCTAGGCCAGCCCCCTCGAGCTCCGTCTCATGTGCCTTCTAATACCGTACGCCTTATAGACAACGCTGCACGACAGTCGCTCTAGGCGAGCCCCCTCGAGCTCCGCCTCATGTGCCTTCTAATACCGTACGCCTTATAGACAACGCTGCACGACAGTCGCTCTAGGAGAGCCTCCTCGAGCTCCGTCACATGTGCCTTCTAATACCGTACGCCTTATAGACAACGCTGCACGACAGTCGCTCTAGGCGAGCCCCCTCGAGCTCCGCGTCATGTGCCTTCTAATACCGTACGCCTTATACACAACGCTGCACGACAGTCGCTCTAGGCGAGCCCCCTCGAGCTCCGCCTCATGTGCCTTCTAATACCGTACGTACGCCTTATAGACCACGCTGCACGACAGTCGCTCTAGGCGAGCTCCCTCGAGCTCCGCCTAATGTGCCTTCTAATACCTTACGCCTTATAGACAACGCTGCAGGACAGTCGCTCTAGGCGAGCCTCCTCGAGCTCCGTCTCATGTGCCTTCTAATACCGTACACCTTATAGACAACGCTGCAGGACACTCGCTCTAGGCGAGCCCCCTCGAGCTCCGCCTCATGTGCCTTCTAATACCGTACGCCTTATAGACAACGTTGCACGACAGTCGCTCTAGGCGAACCCCCTCGAGCTCCGCCTCATGTGCCTTCTAATACCGTACGTACGCCTTATAGACAACACTGCACGACAGTCGCTCTAGGCGAGCCCCCTCGAGCTCCGCCTCATGTGCCTTCTAATACCGTACGCCTTATAGACAACACTGCACGACAGTCGCTCTAGACGAGCCCCCTCGAGCTCCGCCTCATGTGCCTTCTAATACCGTACGTACGCCTTATAGACAACGCTGCACGACTGTGATAGGACAGTCGCTCTAGGCGAGCCCCCTCGAGCTCCGCCTCATGTGCCTTCTAATACCGTACGCCTTATAGACAACGCTGCACGACTGTGATAGGACAGTCGCTCTAGACGATCCCCCTCGAGCTCCGCCTCATGTGCCTTCTAATACCGTACGCCTTATAGACAACGCAGCACGACTCTGATAGGACAGTCGCTCTAGACGAGCCCCTTCGAGCTCCGCCTCATGTGCCTTCTAATACCGTACGCCTTATAGACAACGCTGCACGACAGTCGCTCTAGGCGAGCCCCCTCGAGCTCCGTCTCATGTGCCTTCTAATACCGTACGCCTTATAGACAACGCTGCACGACAGTCGCTCTAGGCGAGCCCCCTCGAGCTCCGCCTCATGTGCCTTCTAATACCGTACGCCTTATAGACAACGCTGCACGACAGTCGCTCTAGGCAAGCCTCCTCGAGCTCCGTCTCATGTGCCTTCTAATACCGTACGCCTTATAGACAACGCTGCACGACAGTCGCTCTAGGCGAGCCCCCTCGAGCTCCGCCTCATGTGCCTTCTAATACCGTACGCCTTATAGACAACGCTGCACGACAGTCGCTCTAGGCGAGCCTCCTCGAGCTCCGTCTCATGTGCCTTCTAATACCGTACGCCTTATAGACAACGCTGCACGACAGTCGCTCTAGGCGAGCCCCCTCGAGCTCCGCCTCATGTGCCTTCAAATACCGTACGCCTTATAGACAACGCTGCACGACAGTGGCTCTAGGCGAGCCTCCTCGAGCTCCGCCTCATGTGCCTTCTAATACCGTACGCCTTATAGACAACGCTGCACGACAGTCGCTCTAGACGAGCCCCCTCGAGCTCCGCCTCATGTGCCTTCTAATACCGTACGTACGCCTTATAGACAACGCTGCACGACTGTGATAGGACAGTCGCTCTAGACGAGCCCTGTCGAGCTCCGCCTCATGTACCTTCTAATACCGTACGCCTTATAGACAACGCTGCACGACAGTCGCTCTAGACGAGCCCCCTCGAGCTCCGGCTCATGTGCCTTCTAGTACCGTACGCCTTATAGACAACGCTGCACGACTGTCGCTCTAGGCGAGCCCCCTCGAGCTCCGCCTCATGTGCCTTCTAATACCGTACGCCTTATAGACAATACTGCACGACAGTCGCTCTAGGCGAGCCCCCTCGAGCTCCGCCTCATGTGCCTTCTAAAACCGTACGTACGCCTTATAGACAACGCTGCACGACTGTGATAGGACAGTCGCTCTAGACGAGCCCCCTCGAGCTCCGCCTCATGTGCCTTCTAATACCGTACGCCTTATAGACAACGCTGCACGACAGTCGCTCTAGACGAGCCCCCTCGAGCTCCGGCTCATGTGCCTTCTAATACCGTACGCCTTATAGACAACGCTGCACGACTGTCGCTCTAGGCGAGCCCCCTCGAGCTCCGCCTCATGTGCCTTCTAATACCGTACGCCTTATAAACAACACTGCACGACAGTCGCTCTAGACGAGCCCCCTCGAGCTCCGCCTCATATGCCTTCTAATACCGTACGTACGCCTTATAGACAACGCTCCACGACTGTGATTGGACAGTCGCTCTAGGCGAGCCCCCTCGAGCTCCGCCTCATGTGCCTTCTAATACCGTAAGCCTTATAGACAACGCTGCACGACTGTGATAGGACAGTCGCTCTAGACGATCCCCCTCGAGCTCCGCCTCATGTGCCTTCTGATACCGTACGCCTTATAGACAACGCTGCAGGACTGTGATAGGACAGTCGCTCTAGACGAGCCCCCTCGAGCTCCGCCTCATGTGCCTTCTAATACCGTACGCCTTATAGACAACGCTGCACGACAGTCGCTCTAGGCGAGCCCCCTCGAGCTCCGTCTCATGTGCCTTCTAATACCGCACGCCTTATAGACAACGCTGCACGACAGTCGCTCTAGGCGAGCCCCCTCGAGCTCCGCCTCATGTGCCTTCTAATACCGTACGCCTTATAGACAACGCTGCACGACAGTCGCTCTAGGCGAGCCTCCTCGAGCTCCGTCCCATGTGCCTTCTAATACCGTACGCCTTATAGACAACGCTGCACGACAGTCGCTCTAGACAAGCCTCCTCGAGCTCCGCCTCATGTGCCTTCTAATACCGTACGCCTTATAGACAACGCTGCACGACAGTCGCTCTAGACGAGCCACCTCGAGCTCCGCCTCATGTGCCTTCTAATACCGTACGCCTTATAGACAACGCTGCACGACAGTCGCTCTAGGCGAGCCCCCTCGAGCTCCGCCTCATGTGCCTTCTAATACCGTACGCCTTATAGACAACGCTGCACGACTGTGATAGGACAGTCGCTCTAGACGATCCCCCTCGAGCTCCGCCTCATGTGCCTTCTAATACCGTACGCCTTATAGACAACGCTGCACGACTGTGATAGGACAGTCGCTCTAGACGAGCCCCCTCGAGCTCCGCCTCATGTGCCTTCTAATACCGTACGCCTTATAGACAACGCTGCACGTCAGTCGCTCTAGGCGAGCCTCCTCGAGCTCCGTCTCATGTGCCTTCTAATACCGTAGGCCTTATAGACAACGCTGCACGACAGTCGCTCTAGGCGAGCCCCCTCGAGCTCCGCCTCATGTGCCTTCTAATACCGTACGCCTTATAGACAACGCTGCACGACAGTCGCTCTAGGCGAGCCCCCTCGAGCTCCGCCTCATGTGCCTTCTAATACCGTACGCCTTATAGACAACGCTGCACGACAGTCGCTCTAGGCGAGCCCCCTCGAGCTCCGCCTCATGTGCCTTCTAATACCGTACGCCTTATAGACAACGCTGCACGACAGTGGCTCTAGGCGGGCCTCCTCGAGCTCCGCCTCATGTGCCTTCTAATACCGTACGCCTTATAGACAACGCTGCACGACAGTCGCTCTAGACGAGCCCCCTCGAGCTCCGCCTCATGTGCCTTCTAATACCGTACGTACGCCTTATAGACAACGCTGCACGACTGTGATAGGACAGTCGCTCTAGACGAGCCCCCTCGAGCTCCGCCTCATGTACCTTCTAATACCGTACGCCTTATAGACAACGCTGCACGACAGTCGCTCTAGACAAGCCTCTTCGAGCTCCGCCTCATGTGCCTTCTAATACCGTACGCCTTATAGACAACGCTGCACGACAGTCGCTCTAGGCGAGCCCCCTCGAGCTCCGCCTCATGTGCCTTCTAATACCGTACGCCTTATAGACAACGCTGCACGACAGTCGCTCTAGACGAGCCCCCTCGAGCTCCGCCTCATGTGCCTTCTAATACCGTACGCCTTATAGACAACGCTGCACGACAGTCGCTCTAGGCGAGACCCCTCGAGCTCCGTCACATGTGCCTTCTAATACCGTACGCCTTATAGACAACGCTGCACGACAGTCGCTCTAGGCGAGCCCCCTCGAGCTCCGCCTCATGTGCCTTCTAATACCGTACGCCTTATAGACAACGCTGCACGACTGTGATAGGACAGTCGCTCCAGACGATCCCCCTCGAGCTCCGCCACATGTGCCTTCTAATACCGTACGCCTTATAGACAACGCTGCACGACTGTGATAGGACAGTCGCTCTAGACGAGCCCCCTCGAGCTCCGCCTCATGTGCCTTCTAATACCGTACGCCTTATAGACAACGCTGCACGACAGTCGCTCTAGGCGAGCCCCCTCGAGCTCCGTCTCATGTGCCTTCTAATACCGTACTCCTTATAGACAACGCTGCACGACAGTCGCTCTAGGCGAGCCCCCTCGAGATCCGCCTCATGTGCCTTCTAATACCGTACGCCTTATAGACAACGCTGCACGTCAGTCGCTCTAGGCGAGCCTCCTCGAGCTCCGTCTCATGTGCCTTCTAATACCGTAGGCCTTATAGACAACGCTGCACGACAGTCGCTCTAGGCGAGCCCCCTCGAGCTCCGCCTCATGTGCCTTCTAATACCGTACGCCTTATAGACAACGCTGCACGACAGTCGCTCTAGGCGAGCCCCCTCGAGCTCCGCCTCATGTGCCTTCTAATACCGTACGCCTTATAGACAACGCTGCACGACAGTCGCTCTAGGCGAGCCCCCTCGAGCTCCGTGTCATGTGCCTTCTAATACCGTACGCCTTATAGACAACGCTGCACGACAGTCGCTCTAGGCGAGCCCCCTCGAGCTCCGCCTCATGTGCCTTCTAATACCGTACGCCTTATAGACAACGCTGCACGACAGTCGCTCTAGGCGAGCCTCCTCGAGCTCCGTCTCATGTGCCTTCTAATACCGTACGCCTTATAGACAACGCTGCACGACAGTCGCTCTAGGCGAGCCCCCTCGAGCTCCGCCTCATGTGCCTTCTAATACCGTACGCCTTATAGACAACGCTGCACGACAGTCGCTCTAGGCGAGCCTCCTCGAGCTCCGCCTCATGTGCCTTCTAATACCGTACGCCTTATAGACAACGCTGAACGACAGTCGCTCTAGACGAGCCCCCACGAGCTCCGCCTCATGTGCCTTCTAATACCGTACGTACGCCTTATAGACAACGCTGCACGACTGTGATAGGACAGTCGCTCTAGACGAGCCCCCTCGAGCTCCGCCTCATGTACCTTCTAATACCGTACGCCTTATAGACAACGCTGCACGGCAGTCGCTCTAGACGAGCCCCCTCGAGCTCCGGCTCATGTGCCTTCTAATACCGTACGCCTTATAGACAACGCTGCACGACTGTCGCTCTAGGCGAGCCCCCTCGAGCTCCGCCTCATGTGCCTTCTAATACCGTACGCCTTATAAACAACACTGCACGACAGTCGCTCTAGACGAGCCCCCTCGAGCTCCGCCTCATGTGCCTTCTAATACCGTACGTACGCCTTATAGACAACGCTCCACGACTGTGATAGGACAGTCGCTCTAGGCGAGCCCCCTCGAGCTCCGCCTCATGCGCCTTCTAATACCGTACGCCTTATAGACAACGCTTCACGACTGTGATAGGACAGTCGCTCTAGGCGAGCCCCCTCGAGCTCTGCCTCATGTGCCTTCTAATACCGTACGCCTTATAGACAACGCTGCACGACTGTGATAGGACAGTCGCTCTAGACGATCCCCCTCGAGCTCCGCCTCATGTGCCTTCTAATACCGTACGCCTTATAGACAACGCAGCACGACTGTGATAGGACAGTCGCTCTAGACGAGCCCCCTCGAGCTCCGCCTCATGTGCCTTCTAATACCGTACGCCTTATAGACAACGCTGCACGACAGTCGCTCTAGGCGAGCCCCCTCGAGCTCCGTCTCATGTGCCTTCTAATACCGTACGCCTTATAGACAACGCTGCACGACAGTCGCTCTAGGCGAGCCTCCTCGAGCTCCGCCTCATGTGCCTTCTAATACCGTACGCCTTATAGACAACGCTGCACGACAGTCGCTCTAGACGAGCCCCCTCCAGCTCCGCCTCATGTGCCTTCTAATACCGTCCGTACGCCTTATAGACAACGCTGCACGACTGTGATAGGACAGTCGCTCTAGACGAGCCCCCTCGAGCTCCGCCTCATGTACCTTCTAATACCGTACGCCTTATAGACAACGCTGCACGACAGTCGCTCTAGACGAGCCCCCTCGAGCTCCGGCTCATGTGCCTTCTAATACCGTACGCCTTATAGACAACGCTTCACGACTGTCGCTCTAGGCGAGCCCCCTCGAGCTCCGCCTCATGTGCCTTCTAATACCGTACGCCTTATAGACAACACTGCACGACAGTCGCTCTAGACGAGCCCCCTCGAGCTCCGCCTCATGTGCCTTCTAATACCGTACGTACGTTTTATAGACAACGCTGCACGACTGTGATAGGAAAGTCGCTCTAGGCGAGCCCCCTCGAGCTCCGCCTCATGTGCCTTCTAATACCGTACGCCTTATAGACAACGCTGCACGACTGTGATGGGACAGTCGCTCTAGACGATCCCCCTCGAGCTCCGCCTCATGTGCCTTCTAATACCGTACGCCTTATAGACAACGCTGCACGACTGTGATAGGACAGTCGCTCTAGACGAGCCCCCTTGAGCTCCGCCTCATGTGCCTTCTAATACCGTACGCCTTATAGACAACGCTGCACGACAGTCGCTCTAGGCGAGCCCCCTCGAGCTCCGCCTCATGTGCCTTCTAATACCGTACGCCTTATAGACAACGATGCACTCAGTCGCTCTAGACGAGCCCCCTCGAGCTCCGCCTCATGTGCCTTCTAATACCGTACGCCTTATAGACAACGCTGCACGACAGTCGCTCTAGACGAGCCTCCTCGAGCTCCGCCTCATGTGCCTTCTAATACCGTACGCCTTATAGACAACG
Organism: Tenodera sinensis; assembly: GCA_030765045.1. Taxonomy (NCBI): domain Eukaryota; kingdom Metazoa; phylum Arthropoda; class Insecta; order Mantodea; family Mantidae; genus Tenodera; species Tenodera sinensis. The sequence goes on along the minus strand of CM060964.1, from coordinate 201,135,440 downwards.
CTGCACGACAGTCGCTCTAGGCGAGCCCCCTGGAGCTCCGTCTCATGTGCCTTCTAATACCGTACGTACGCCTTATAGACAACGCTGCACGACTGTGATAGGACAGTCGCTCTAGACGAGCCCCCTCGAGCTCCGCCTCATGTGCCTTCTAATACCGTACGCCTTATAGACAACGCTGCACGACAGTCGCTCTAGACGAGCCCCCTCGAGCTCCGGCTAATGTGCCTTCTAATACCGTACGCCTTATAGACAACGCTGCACGACTGTCGCTCTAGGCGAGCCCCCTCGAGCTCTGCCTCATGTGCCTTCTAATACCGTACGCCTTATAAACAACACTGCACGACAGTCGCTCTAGACGAGCCCCCTCTAGCTCCGCCTCATGTGCCTTCTAATACCGTACGTACGCCTTATAGACAACGCTCCACGACTGTGATTGGACAGTCGCTCTAGGCGAGCCCCCTCGAGCTCCGCCTCATGTGCCTTCTAATACCGTAAGCCTTATAGACAACGCTGCACGACTGTGATAGGACAGTCGCTCTAGACGATCCCCCTCGAGCTCCGCCTCATGTGCCTTCTAATACCGTACGCCTTATAGACAACGCTGCAGGACTGTGATAGGACAGTCGCTCTAGACGAGCCCCCTCGAGCTCCGCCTCATGTGCCTTCTAATACCGTACGCCTTATAGACAACGCTGCACGACAGTCGCTCTAGGCGAGCCCCCTCGAGCTCCGTCTCATGTGCCTTCTAATACCGTACGCTTTATAGACAACGCTGCACGACAGTCGCTCTAGGCGAGCCCCCTCGAGCTCCGCCTCATGTGCCTTCTAATACCGTACGCCTTATAGACAACGCTGCACGTCAGTCGCTCTAGGCGAGCCTCCTCGAGCTCCGTCTCATGTGCCTTCTAATACCGTACGCCTTATAGACAACGCTGCACGACAGTCGCTCTAAACAAGCCTCCTCGAGCTCCGCCTCATGTGCCTTCTAATACCGTACGCCTTATAGACAACGCTGCACGACAGTCAATCTAGGCGAGCCCCCTCGAGCTCCGCCTCATGTGCCTTCTAATACCGTAGGCCTTATGGACAACGCTGCACGACAGTCGCTCTAGACGAGCCCCCTCGAGCTCCGCCTCATGTGCCTTCTAATACCGTACGCCTTATAGACAACGCTGCACGACAGTCGCTCTAGGCGAGCCCCCTTGAGCTCCGTCTCATGTGCCTTCTAATACCGTACGCCTTATAGACAACGCTGCACGACAGTCGCTCTAGGCGAGCCCCCTCGAGCTCCGCCTCATGTGCCTTCTAATACCGTACGCCTTATAGACAACGCTGCACGACTGTGATAGGACAGTCGCTCTAGACGATCCCCCTCGAGCTCCGCCTCATGTGCCTTCTAATACCGTACGCCTTATAGACAGCGCTGCACGACTGTGATAGGACAGTCGCTCTAGACGAGCCCCCTCGAGCTCCGCCTCTTGTGCCTTCTAATACCGTACGCCTTATAGACAACGCTGCACGACAGTCGCTCTAGGCGAGCCCCCTCGAGCTCCGTCTCATGTGCCTTCTAATACCGTACTCCTTATAGACAACGCTGCACGACAGTCGCTCTAGACGAGCCCCCTCGATCTGCGCCTCATGTGCCTTCTAATACCGTACGTACGCCTTATAGACAACGCTGCACGACTGTGATAGGACAGTCGCTCTAGGCGAGCCCCCTCGAGCTCTGCCTCATGTGCCTTCTAATACCGTACGCCTTATAGACAACGCTGCACGACTGTGATAGGACAGTCGCTCTAGACGATCCCCCTCGAGCTCCGCATCATGTGCCTTCTAATACCGTACGCCTTATAGACAACGCAGCACGACTGTGATAGGACAGTCGCTCTAGACGAGCCTCTCGAGCTCCGCCTCATGTGCCTTCTAATACCGTACGCTTTATAGACAACGCTGCACGACAGTCGCTCTAGGCGAGCCCCCTCGAGCTCCGTCTCATGTGCCTTCTAATACCGTACGCCTTATAGACAACGCTGCACGACAGTCGCTCTAGGCGAGCCTCCTCGAGCTCCGCCTCATGTGCCTTCTAATACCGTACGCCTTATAGACAACGCTGCACGACAGTCGCTCTAGACGAGCCCCCTCGAGCTCCGCCTCATGTGCCTTCTAATACCGTACGTACGCCTTATAGACAACGCTGCACGACTGTGATAGGACAGTCGCTCTAGACGAGCCCCCTCGAGCTCCGCCTCATGTACCTTCTAATACCGTACGCCTTATAGACAACGCTGCACGACAGTCGCTCTAGACGAGCCCCCTCGAGCTCCGGCTCATGTGCCTTCTAATACCGTACGCCTTATAGACAACGCTGCACGACTGTCGCTCTAGGCGAGCCCCCTCGAGCTCCGCCTCATGTGCCTTCTAATACCGTACGCCTTATAGACAACACTGCACGACAGTCGCTCTAGACGAGCCCCCTCGAGCTCCGCCTCATGTGCCTTCTAATACCGTACGTACGTTTTATAGACAACGCTGCACGACTGTGATAGGACAGTCGCTCTAGGCGAGCCCCCTCGAGCTCCGCCTCATGTGCCTTCTAATACCGTACGCCTTATAGACAACGCTGCACGACTGTGATAGGACAGTCGCTCTAGACGATCCCCCTGGAGCTCCGCCTCATGTGCCTTCTAATACCGTACGCCTTATAGACAACGCTGCACGACTGTGATAGGACAGTCGCTCTAGACGAGCCCCCTTGAGCTCCGCCTCATGTGCCTTCTAATACCGTACGCCTTATAGACAACGCTGCACGACAGTCGCTCTAGGCGAGCCCCCTCGAGCTCCGCCTCATGTGCCTTCTAATACCGTACGCCTTATAGACAACGCTGCACTCAGTCGCTCTAGACGAGCCCCCTCGAGCTCCGCCTCATGCGCCTTCTAATACCGTACGCCTTATAGACAACGCTGCACGACAGTCGCTCTAGACGAGCCTCCTCGAGCTCCGCCTCATGTGCCTTCTAATACCGTACGCCTTATAGACAACGCTGCACGACAGTCGCTCTAGGCGAGCCCCCTCGAGCTCCGCCTCATGTGCCTTCTAATACCGTACATACGCCTTATAGACAACGCTGCACGACTGTGATAGGACAGTCGCTCTAGACGAGCCCCCTCGAGCTCCGACTCATGTGCCTTCTAATACCGTACGCCTTATAGACAACGCTGCACGACAGTCGCTCTAGACGAGCCCCCTCGAGCTCCGGCTCATGTGCCTTCTAATACCGTACGCCTTATAGACAACGCTGCACGACTGTCGCTCTAGGCGAGCCCCCTCGAGCTCCGCCTCATGTGCCTTCTAATACCGTACGCCTTATAAACAACACTGCACGACAGTCGTTCTAGACGAGCCCCCTCGAGCTCCGCCTCATGTGCCTTCTAATACCGTACGTACGCCTTATAGACAACGCTCCACGACTGTGATTGGACAGTCGCTCTAGGTGAGCCCCCTCGAGCTCCGCCTCATGTGCCTTCTAATACCGTAAGCCTTATAGACAACGCTGCACGACTGTGATAGGACAGTCGCTCTAGGCGAGCCCCCTCGAGCTCCGCCTCATGTGCCTTCTAATACCGTAAGCCTTATAGACAACGCTGCACGACTGTGATAGGACAGTCGCTCTAGACGATCCCCCTCGAGCTCCGCCTCATGTGCCTTCTAATACCGTACGCCTTATAGACAACGCTGCAGGACTGTGATAGGACAGTCGCTCTAGACGAGCCCCCTCGAGCTCCGCCTCATGTGCCTTCTAATACCGTACGCCTTATAGACAACGCTGCACGACAGTCGCTCTAGGCGAGCCCCCTCGAGCTCCGTCTCATGTGCCTTCTAATACCGTACGCTTTATAGACAACGCTGCACGACAGTCGCTCTAGGAGAGCCCCCTCGAGCTCCGCCTCATGTGCCTTCTAATACCGTACGCCTTATAGACAACGCTGCACGTCAGTCGCTCTAGGCGAGCCTCCTCGAGCTCCGTCTCATGTGCCTTCTAATACCGTACGCCTTATAGACAACGCTGCACGACAGTCGCTCTAGACAAGCCTCCTCGAGCTCCGCCTCATGTGCCTTCTAATACCGTACGCCTTATAGACAACGCTGCACGACAGTCAATCTAGGCGAGCCCCCTCGAGCTCCGCCTCATGTGCCTTCTAATACCGTAGGCCTTATGGACAACGCTGCACGACAGTCGCTCTAGACGAGCCCCCTCGAGCTCCGCCTCATGTGCCTTCTAATACCGTACGCCTTATAGACAACGCTGCACGACAGTCGCTCTAGGCGAGCCCCCTTGAGCTCCGTCTCATGTGCCTTCTAATACCGTACGCCTTATAGACAACGCTGCACGACAGTCGCTCTAGGCGAGCCCCCTCGAGCTCCGCCTCATGTGCCTTCTAATACCGTACGCCTTATAGACAACGCTGCACGACTGTGATAGGACAGTCGCTCTAGACGATCCCCCTCGACCTCCGCCTCATGTGCCTTCTAATACCGTACGCCTTATAGACAGCGCTGCACGACTGTGATAGGACAGTCGCTCTAGACGAGCCCCCTCGAGCTCCGCCTCATGTGCCTTCTAATACCGTACGCCTTATAGACAACGCTGCACGACAGTCGCTCTAGGCGAGCCCCCTCGAGCTCCGTCTCATGTGCCTTCTAATACCGTACTCCTTATAGACAACGCTGCACGACAGTCGCTCTAGACGAGCCCCCTCGATCTGCGCCTCATGTGCCTTCTAATACCGTACGTACGCCTTATAGACAACGCTGCACGACTGTGATAGGACAGTCGCTCTAGGCGAGCCCCCTCGAGCTCTGCCTCATGTGCCTTCTAATACCGTACGCCTTATAGACAACGCTGCACGACTGTGATAGGACAGTCGCTCTAGACGATCCCCCTCGAGCTCCGCATCATGTGCCTTCTAATACCGTACGCCTTATAGACAACGCAGCACGACTGTGATAGGACAGTCGCTCTAGACGAGCCCCCTCGAGCTCCGCCTCATGTGCCTTCTAATACCGTACGCCTTATAGACAACGCTGCACGACAGTCGCTCTAGGCGAGCCCCCTCGAGCTCCGTCTCATGTGCCTTCTGATACCGTACGCCTTATAGACAACGCTGCACGACAGTCGCTCTAGGCGAGCCTCCTCGAGCTCCGCCTCATGTGCCTTCTAATACCGTACGCCTTATAGACAACGCTGCACGACAGTCGCTCTAGACGAGCCCCCTCAAACTCCGCCTCATGTGCCTTCTAATACCGTACGTACGCCTTATAGACAACGCTGCACGACTGTGATAGGACAGTCGCTCTAGACGAGCCCCCTCGAGCTCCGCCTCATGTACCTTCTAATACCGTACGCCTTATAGAGAACGCTGCACGACAGTCGCTCTAGACGAGCCCCCTCGAGCTCCGGCTCATGTGCCTTCTAATACCGTACGCCTTATAGACAACGCTGCACGACTGTCGCTCTAGGCGAGCCCCCTCGAGCTCCGCCTCATGTGCATTCTAATACCGTACGCCTTATAGACAACACTGCACGACAGTCGCTCTAGACGAGCCCCCTCGAGCTCCGCCTCATGTGCCTTCTAATACCGTACGTACGTTTTATAGACAACGCTGCACGACTGTGATAGGACAGTCGCTCTAGGCGAGCCCCCTCGAGCTCCGCCTCATGTGCCTTCTAATACCGTACGCCTTATAGACAACGCTGCACGACTGTGATAGGACAGTCGCTCTAGACGATCCCCCTGGAGCTCCGCCTCATGTGCCTTCTAATACCGTACGCCTTATAGACAACGCTGCACGACTGTGATAGGACAGTCGCTCTAGACGAGCCCCCTTGAGCTCCGCCTCATGTGCCTTCTAATACCGTACGCCTTATAGACAACGCTGCACGACAGTCGCTCTAGGCGAGCCCCCTCGAGCTCCGCCTCATGTGCCTTCTAATACCGTACGCCTTATAGACAACGCTGCACTCAGTCGCTCTAGACGAGCCCCCTCGAGCTCCGCCTCATGCGCCTTCTAATACCGTACGCCTTATAGACAACGCTGCACGACAGTCGCTCTAGACGAGCCTCCTCGAGCTCCGCCTCATGTGCCTTCTAATACCGTACGCCTTATAGACAACGCTGCACGACAGTCGCTCTAGGCGAGCCCCCTCGAGCTCCGCCTCATGTGCCTTCTAATACCGTACGTACGCCTTATAGACAACGCTGCACGACTGTGATAGGACAGTCGCTCTAGACGAGCCCCCTCGAGCTCCGACTCATGTGCCTTCTAATACCGTACGCCTTATAGACAACGCTGCACGACAGTCGCTCTAGACGAGCCCCCTCGAGCTCCGGCTCATGTGCCTTCTAATACCGTACGCCTTATAGACAACGCTGCACGACTGTCGCTCTAGGCGAGCCCCCTCGAGCTCCGCCTCATGTGCCTTCTAATACCGTACGCCTTATAAACAACACTGCACGACAGTCGTTCTAGACGAGCCCCCTCGAGCTCCGCCTCATGTGCCTTCTAATACCGTACGTACGCCTTATAGACAACGCTCCACGACTGTGATTGGACAGTCGCTCTAGGTGAGCCCCCTCGAGCTCCGCCTCATGTGCCTTCTAATACCGTAAGCCTTATAGACAACGCTGCACGACTGTGATAGGACAGTCGCTCTAGACGATCCCCCTCGAGCTCCGCCTCATGTGCCTTCTAATACCGTACGCCTTATAGACAACGCTGCAGGACTGTGATAGGACAGTCGCTCTAGACGAGCCCCCTCGAGCTCCGCCTCATGTGCCTTCTAATACCGTACGCCTGATAGACAACGCTGCACGACAGTCGCTCTAGGCGAGCCCCCTCGAGCTCCGTCTCATGTGCCTTCTAATACCGTACGCCTTATAGACAACGCTGCACGACAGTCGCTCAAGGCGAGCCCCCTCGAGCTCCGCCTCATGTGCCTTCTAATACCGTACGCCTTATAGACAACGCTGCACGACAGTTACTCTAGGCGAGCCTCCTCGAGCTCCGTCTCATGTGCCTTCTAATACCGTACGCCTTATAGACAACGCTGCACGACAGTCGCTCTAGACAAGCCTCCTCGAGCTCCGCCTCATGTGCCTTCTAATACCGTACGCCTTATAGAAAACGCTGCACGACAGTCGCTCTAGGCGAGCCCCCTCGAGCTCCGCCTCATGTGCCTTCTAATACCGTACGCCTTATAGACAACGCTGCACGACAGTCGCTCTAGACGAGCCCCCTCGAGCTCCGCCTCATGTGCCTTCTAATACCGTACGCCTTATAGACAGCGCTGCACGACAGTCGCTCTAGGCGAGCCCCCTCGAGCTCCGTCTCATGTGCCTTCTAATACCGTACGCCTTATAGACAACGCTGCACGACAGTCCCTCTAGGCGAGCCCCCTCGAGCTCCGCCTCATGTGCCTTCTAATACCGTACGCCTTATAGACAACGCTGCACGACAGTCGCTCTAGGCGAGCCTCCTCGAGCTCCGTCTCATGTGCCTTCTAATACCGTACGCCTTATAGACAACGCTGCACGACAGTCGCTCCAGGCGAGCCCCCTCGAGCTCCGCCTCATGTGCCTTCTAATACCGTACGCCTTATAGACAACGCTGCACGACAGTCGCTCTAGGCGAGCCTCCTCGAGCTCCGCCTCATGTGCCTTCTAATACCGTACGCCTTATAGACAACGCTGCACGACAGTCGCTCTAGACGAGCCCCCTCGAGCTCCGCCTCATGTGCCTTCTAATACCGTACGTACGCCTTATAGACAACGCTGCACGACTGTGATAGGACAGTCGCTCTAGACGAGCCCCCTCGAGCTCCGCCTCATGTGCCTTCTAATACCGTACGCCTTATAGACAACGCTGCACGACAGTCGCTCTAGACGAGCCCCCTCGAGCTCCGGCTCATGTGCCTTCTAATACCGTACGCCTTATAGACAACGCTGCACGACTGTCGCTCTAGGCGAGCCCCCTCGAGCTCCGCCTCATGTGCCTTCTAATACCGTACGCCTTATAAACAACACTGCACGACAGTCGCTCTAGACGAGCCCCCTCGAGCTCCGCCTCATGTGCCTTCTAATACCGTACGTACGCCTTATAGACAACGCTCCACGACTGTGATAGGACAGTCGCTCTAGGCGAGCCCCCTCGAGCTCCGCCTCATGTGCCTTCTAATACCGTACGCCTTATAGACAACGCTGCACGACTGTGATAGGACAGTCGCTCTAGACGATCTCCCTCGAGCTCCGCCTCATGTGCCTTCTAATACCGTACGCCTTATAGACAACGCCGCACGACTGTGATAGGACAGTCGCTCTAGACGAGCCCCCTCGAGCTCCGCCTCATGTGCCTTCTAATACCGTACGCCTTATAGACAACGCTGAACGACAGTCGCTCTAGGCGAGCCCCCTCGAGCTCCGTCTCATGTGCCTTCTAATACCGTACGCCTTATAGACAACGCTGCACGACAGTCGTTCTAGGCGAGCCCCCTCGAGCACCGCCTCATGTGCCTTCTAATACCGTACGCCTTATAGACAACGCTGCACGACAGTCGCTCTAGGCGAGCCTCCTCGAGCTCCGTCTCATGTGCCTTCTAATACCGTACGCCTTATAGACAACGCTGCACGACAGTCGCTCTAGACAAGCCTCCTCGAGCTCCGCCTCATGTGCCTTCTAATACCGTACGCCTTATAGACAACGCTGCACGACAGTCGCTCTAGGCGAGCCCCCTCGAGCTCCGCCTCATGTGCCTTCTAATACCGTACGCCTTATAGACAACGCTGCACGACAGTCGCTCTAGACGAGCCCCCATGAGCTCCGCCTCATGTGCCTTCTAATACCGTACGCCTTATAGACAACGCTGCACGACAGTCGCTCTAGGCGAGCCCCCTCGAGCTCCGTCTCATGTGCCTTCTAATACCGTACGCCTTATAGACAACGCTGCACGACAGTCGCTCTAGGCGAGCCCCCTCGAGCTCCGCCTCATGTGCCTTCTAATACCGTGCGCCTTATAGACAACGCTGCACGACAGTCGCTCTAGGCGAGCCTCCTCGAGCTCCGTCTCATGTGCCTTCTAATACCGTACGCCTTATAGACAACGCTGCACGACAGTCGCTCTAGGCGAGCCCTCTCGAGCTCCGCCTCATGTGCCTTCTAATACCGTACACCTTATAGACAACGCTGCACGACACTCGCTCTAGGCGAGCCCCCTCGAGCTCCGCCTCATGTGCCTTCTAATACCGTACGCCTTATAGACAACGCTGCACGACAGTCGCTCTAGGCGAACCCCCTCGAGCTCCGCCTCATGTGCCTTCTAATACCGTTCGTACGCCTTATAGACAACACTGCACGACAGTCGCTCTAGGCGAGCCCCCTCGAGCTCCGCCTCATGTGCCTTCTAATACCGTACGCCTTATAGACAACACTGCACGACAGTCGCTCTAGACGAGCCCCCTCGAGCTCCGCCTCATGTGCCTTCTAATACCGTACGTACGCCTTATAGACAACGCTGCACGACTGTGATAGGACAGTCGCTCTAGGCGAGCCCCCTCGAGCTCTGCCTCATGTGCCTTCTAATACCGTACGCCTTATAGACAACGCTGCACGACTGTGATAGGACAGTCGCTCTAGACGATCCCCCTCGAGCTCCGCCTCATGTGCCTTCTAATACCGTACGCCTTATAGACAACGCAGCACGACTGTGATAGGACAGTCGCTCTAGACGAGCCCCCTCGAGCTCCGCCTCATATGCCTTCTAATACCGTACGCCTTATAGACAACGCTGCACGACAGTCGCTCTAGGCGAGCCCCCTCGAGCTCCGTCTCATGTGCCTTCTAATACCGTACGCCTTATAGACAACGCTGCACGACAGTCGCTCTAGGCGAGCCCCCTCGAGCTCCGCCTCATGTGCCTTCTAATACCGTACGCCTTATAGACAACGCTGCACGACAGTCGCTCTAGGCGAGCCTCCTCGAGCTCCGTCTCATGTGCCTTCTAATACCGTACGCCTTATAGACAACGCTGCACGACAGTCGCTCTAGGCGAGCCTCCTCGAGCTCCGCCTCATGTGCCTTCTAATACCGTACGCCTTATAGACAACGCTGCACGACAGTCGCTCTAGACGAGCCCCCTCGAGCTCCGCCTCATGTGCCTTCTAATACCGTACGTACGCCTTATAGACAACGCTGCACGACTGTGATAGGACAGTCGCTCTAGACGAGCCCCCTCGAGCTCCGCCCTATGTACCTTCTAATACCGTACGCCTAATAGACAACGCTGCACGACAGTCGCTCTAGACGAGCCCCCTCGAGCTCCGGCTCATGTGCCTTCTAATACCGTACGCCTTATAGACAACGCTGCACGACTGTCGCTCTAGGCGAGCCCCCTCGAGCTCCGCCTCATGTGCCTTCTAATACCGTACGCCTTATAGACAACACTGCACGACAGTCGCTCTAGACGAGCCCCCTCGAGCTCCGCCTCATGTGCCTTCTAATACCGTACGTACGTTTTATAGACAACGCTGCACGACTGTGATAGGACAGTCGCTCTAGGCGAGCCCCCTCGAGCTCCGCTTCATGTGCCTTGTAATACCGTACGCCTTATAGACAACGCTGCACGACTGTGATAGGACAGTCGCTCTAGACGATCCCCCTCGAGCTCCGCCTCATGTGCCTTCTAATACCGTACGCCTTATAGACAACGCTGCACGACTGTGATAGGACAGTCGCTCTAGACGAGCCCCCTTGAGCTCCGCCTCATGTGCCTTCTAATACCGTACGCCTTATAGACAACGCTGCACGACAGTCGCTCTAGGCGAGCCCCCTCGAGCTCCGCCTCATGTGCCTTCTAATACCGTACGCCTTATAGACAACGCGGCACTCAGTCGCTCTAGACGAGCCCCCTCGAGCTCCGCCTCATGTGCCTTCTAATACCGTACGCCTTATAGACAACGCTGCACGACAGTCGCTCTAGACGAGCCTCCTCGAACTCCGCCTCATGTGCCTTCTAATACCGTACGCCTTATAGACAACGCTGCACGACAGTCGCTCTAGGCGAGCCCCCTCGAGCTCCGCCTCATGTGCCTTCTAATACCGTACGCCTTATAGACAACGCTGCATGACAGTCGCTCTAGGCGAGCCCCCTCGAGCTCCGCCTCATGTGCCTTCTAATACCGTACGCCTTATAGACAACGCTGCACGACAGTCGCTTTAGACGAGCCCCCTCGAGCTCCGCCTCATGTGCCTTCTAATACCGTACGTACGCCTTATAGACAACACTGCACGACAGTCGCTCTAGGCGAGCCCCCTCGAGCTCCGCCACATGTGCCTTCTAATACCGTACGCCTTATAGACAACACTGCACGACAGTCGCTCTAGACGAGCCCCCTCGAGCTCCGCCTCATGTGCCTTCTAATACCGTACGTACGCCTTATAGACAACGCTGCACGACTGTGATAGGACAGTCGCTCTAGACGAGCCCCCTCGAGCTCCGCCTCATGTGCCTTCTAATACCGTACGCCTTATAGACAACGCTGCACGACAGTCGCTCTAGGCGAGCCCCCTCGAGCTCCGCCTCATGTGCCTTCTAATACCGTACGCCTTATAGACAACGCTGCACTCAGTCGCTCTAGACGAGCCCCCTCGAGCTCCGCCTCATGTGCCTTCTAATACCGTACGCCTTATAGACAACGCTGCACGACAGTCGCTCTAGACGAGCCTCCTCGAGCTCCTCCTCATGTGCCTTCTAATACCGTACGCCTTATAGACAACGCTGCACGACAGTCGCTCTAGGCGAGCCCCCTCGAGCTCCGCCTCATGTGCCTTCTAATACCCTACGCCTTATAGACAACGCTGCATGACAGTCGCTCTAGGCGAGCCCCCTCGAGCTCCGCCTCATGTGCCTTCTAATACCGTACGTACGCCTTATAGACAACACTGCACGACAGTCGCTCTAGGCGAGCCCCCTCGAGCTCCGCCTCATGTGCCTTCTAATACCGTACGCCTTATAGACAACACTGCACGACAGTCGCTCTAGACGAGCCCCCTCGAGCTCCGCCTCATGTGCCTTCTAATACCGTACGTACGCCTTATAGACAACGCTGCACGACTGTGATAGGACAGTCGCTCTAGGCGAGCCCCCTCGAGCTCTGCCTCATGTGCCTTCTAATACCGTACGCCTTATAGACAACGCTGCACGACTGTGATAGGACAGTCGCTCTAGACGATCCCCCTCGAGCTCCGCCTCATGTGCCTTCTAATACCGTACGCCTTATACACAACGCAGCACGACTGTGATAGGACAGTCGCTCTAGACGAGCCCCCTCGAGCTCCGCCTCATGTGCCTTCTAATACCGTACGCCTTATAGACAACGCTGCACGACAGTCGCTCTAGGCGAGCCCCCTCGAGCTCCGTCTCATGTGCCTTCTAATACCGTACGCCTTATAGACAACGCTGCACGACAGTCGCTCTAGGCGAGCCCCCTCGAGCTCCGCCTCATGTGCCTTCTAATACCGTACGCCTTATAGACAACGCTGCACGACAGTCGCTCTAGGCGAACCTCCTCGAGCTCCGTCTCATGTGCCTTCTAATACCGTACGCCTTATAGACAACGCTGCACGACAGTCGCTCTAGGCGAGCCTCCTCGAGCTCCGCCTCATGTGCCTTCTAATACCGTACGCCTTATAGACAACGCTGCACGACAGTCGCTCTAGACGAGCCCCCTCGAGCTCCGCCTCATGTGCCTTCTAATACCGTACGTACGCCTTATAGACAACGCTGCACGACTGTGATAGGACAGTCGCTCTAGACGAGCCCCCTCGAGCTCCGCCTCATGTACCTTCTAATACCGTACGCCTTATAGACAACGCTGCACGACAGTCGCTCTAGACGAGCCCCCTCGAGCTCCGGCTCATGTGCCTTCTAATACCGTACGCCTTATAGACAACGCTGCACGACTGTCGCTCTAGGCGAGCCCCCTCAAGCTACGCCTCATGTGCCTTCTAATACCGTACGCCTTATAGACAACACTGCACGACAGTCGCTCTAGACGAGCCCCCTCGAGCTCCGCCTCATGTGCCTTCTAATACCGTACGTACGTTTTATAGACAACGCTGCACGACTGTGATAGGACAGTCGCTCTAGGCGAGCCCCCTCGAGCTCCGCCTCATGTGCCTTGTAATACCGTACGCCTTATAGACAACGCTGCACGACTGTGATAGGACAGTCGCTCTAGACGATCCCCCTCGAGCTCCGCCTCATGTGCCTTCTAATACCGTACGCCTTATAGACAACGCTGCACGACTGTGATAGGACAGTCGCTCTAGACGAGCCCCCTTGAGCTCCGCCTCATGTGCCTTCTAATACCGTACGCCTTATAGACAACGCTGCACGACAGTCGCTCTAGGCGAGCCCCCTCGAGCTCCGCCTCATGTGCCTTCTAATACCGTACGCCTTATAGACAACGCTGCACTCAGTCGCTCTAGACGAGCCCCGTCGAGCTCCGCCTCATGTGCCTTCTAATACCGTACGCCTTATAGACAACGCTGCACGACAGTCGCTCTAGACGAGCCTCCTCGAGCTCCGCCTCATGTGCCTTCTAATACCGTACGCCTTATAGACAACGCTGCACGACAGTCGCTCTAGGCGAGCCCCCTCGAGTTCCGCCTCATGTGGCTTCTAATACCGTACGCCTTATAGACAACGCTGCATGACAGTCGCTCTAGGCGAGCCCCCTCGAGCTCCGCCTCATGTGCCTTCTAATACCGTACGCCTTATAGACAACGCTGCACGACAGTCGCTCTAGACGAGCCCCCTCGAGCTCCGCCTCATGTGGCTTCTAATACCGTACGTACGCCTTATAGACAACACTGCACGACAGTCGCTCTAGGCGAGCCCCCTCGAGCTCCGCCTCATGTGCCTTCTAATACCGTACGCACGCCTTATAGACAACGCTGCACGACTGTGATAGGACAGTCGCTCTAGACGAGCCCCCTCGAGCTCCGCCTCATGTGCCTTCTAATACCGTACGCCTTATAGACAACGCTGCACGACAGTCGCTCTAGGCGAGCCCCCTCGAGCTCCGCCTCATGTGCCTTCTAATACCGTACGCCTTATAGACAACGCTGCACTCAGTCGCTCTAGACGAGCCCCCTCGAGCTCCGCCTCATGTGCCTTCTAATACCGTACGCCTTATAGACAACGCTGCACGACAGTCGCTCTAGACGAGCCTCCTCGAGCTCCGCCTCATGTGCCTTCTAATACCGTACGCCTTATAGACAACGCTGCACGACAGTCGCTCTAGGCGAGCCCCCTCGAGCTCCGCCTCATGTGCCTTCTAATACCGTACGCCTTATACACAACGCTGCATGACAGTCGCTCTAGGCGAGCCCCCTCGAGCTCCGCCTCATGTGCCTTCTAATACCGTACGCCTTATAAACAACGCTGCACGACAGTCGCTCTAGGCGAGCCCCCTCGAGCTCCGCCTCATGTGCCTTCTAATACCGTACGTACGCCTTATAGACAACACTGCACGACAGTCCCTCTAGGCGAGCCCCCTCGAGCTCCGCCTCATGTGCCTTCTAATACCGTACGCCTTATAGACAACACTGCACGACAGTCGCTCTAGACGAGCCCCCTCGAGCTCCGCCTCTTGTGCCTTCTAATACCGTACGTGCGCCTTATAGACAACGCTGCACGACTGTGATAGGACAGTCGCTCTAGGCGAGCCCCCTTGAGCTCCGCCTCATGTGCCTTCTAATACCGTACGCCTTATAGACAACGCTGCACGACTGTGATAGGACAGTCGCTCTAGACGATCCCCCTCGAGCTCCGCTTCATTTGCCTTCTAATACCGTACGCCTTATAGACAACGCTGCACGACTGTGATAGGACAGTCGCTCTAGACGAGCCCCCTCGAGCTCCGCCTCATGTGCCTTCTAATACCGTACGCCTTATAGACAACGCTGCACGACAGTCGCTCTAGGCGAGCCCCCTCGAGCTCCGTCTCATGTGCCTTCTAATACCGTACGCCTTATAGACAACGCTGCACGACAGTCGCTCTAGGCGAGCCCCCTCGAGCTCCGCCTCATGTGCCTTCTAATACCGTACGCCTTATAGACAACGCTGCACGACAGTCGCTCTAGGCGAGCCTCCTCGAGCTCCGCCTCATGTGCCTTCTAATACCGTACGCCTTATAGATAACGCTGCACGACAGTCGCTCTAGACGAGCCCCCTCGAGCTCCGCCTCATGTGCCTTCTAATACCGTACGTACGCCTTATAGACAACGCTGCACGACTGTGATAGGACAGTCGTTCTAGACGAGCCCCCTCGAGCTCCGCCTCATGTGCCTTCTAATACCGTACGCCTTATAGACAACGCTGCACGACAGTCGCTCTAGACGAGCCCCCTCGAGCTCCGGCTCATGTGCCTTCTAATACCGTACGCCTTATAGACAACGCTGCACGACTGTCGCTCTAGGCGAGCCCCCTCGAGCTCCGCCTCATGTGCCTTCTAATACCGTACGCCTTATAGACAACACTGCACGACAGTCGCTCTAGACGAGCCCCCTCGAGCTCCGCCTCATGTGCCTTCTAATACCGTACGTACGCCTTATAGACAACGCTGCACTACTGTGATAGGACAGTCGCTCTAGGCGAGCCCCCTCGAGCTCCGCCTCATGTGCCTTCTAATACCGTACGCCTTACAGACAACGCTGCACGACTGTGATAGGACAGTCGCTCTAGACGATCCCCCTCGAGCTCCGCCTCATGTGCCTTCTAATACCGTACGCCTTATAGACAACGCTGCACGACTGTGATAGGACAGTCGCTCTAGACGAGCCCCCTCGAGCTCCGCCTCATGTGCCTTCTAATACCGTACGCCTTATAGACAACGCTGCACGACAGTCGCTCTAGGCGAGCCCCCTCGAGCTCCGCCTCATGTGCCTTCTAATACCGTACGCCTTATAGACAACGCTGCACGACAGTCGCTCTAGACGAGCCCCCTCGAGCTCCGCCTCATGTGCCTTCTAATACCGTACGCCTTATAGACAACGCTGCACGACAGTCGCTCTAGACGAGCCTCCTCGAGCTCCGCCTCATGTGCCTTCTAATACCGTACGCCTTATAGACAACGCTGCACGACAGTCGCTCTAGGCGAGCCCCCTCGAGCTCCGCCTCATGTGCCTTTTAATACCGTACGCCTTATAAACAACGCTGCATGACAGTCGCTCTAGGCGAGCCCCCTCGAGCTCCGCCTCATGTGCCTTCTAATACCGTACGCCTTATAGACAACGCTGCACGACAGTCGCTCTAGGCGAGCCCCCTCGAGCTCCGCCTCATGTGCCTTCTAATACCGTACGCCTTATAGACAACGCTGCACGACAGTCGCTCTAGGCGAGCCCCCTCGAGCTCCGCCTCATGTCCCTTCTAATACCGTACGCCTTATAGACAACGCTGCATGACAGTCGCTCTAGGCGAGCCCCCTCGAGCTCCGCCTCATGTGCCTTCTAATACCGTACGCCTTATAGACAACGCTGCATGACAGTCGCTCTAGGCGAGCCCCCTCGAGCTCCGCCTCATGTGCCTTCTAATACCGTACGCCTTATAGACAACGCATCACGACAGTCGCTCTAGGCGAGCCCCCTCGAGCTCCGCCTCATGTGCCTTCTAATACCGTACGCCTTATAGACAACGCTGCATGACAGTCGCTCTAGGCGAGCCCCCTCGAGCTCCGCCTCATGTGCCTTCTAATACCGAACGCCTTATAGACAACGCTGCATGACAGTCGCTCTAGGCGAGCCCCCTCGAGCTCCGCCTCATGTGCCTTCTAATACCGTACGCCTTATATTAGGCAATACCGTTTGATTAGCAGCAAATGGTGTTTTCTCATTTGTTACAATATGCTCTGTAAGAGAATATTGAAGAGGAGACATTAAACGGGGGCCTCGTATTCCAGTCTGGGCGGGTTTTCTCCGGGTGCTCCGGTTTCCCCCGCCATCTCATTCCACCGGTGCTCCATCTTCATTCCATGTATCATCAGTATCACGGCCTGCGGTGCCGTAGTAGTAAAAGCGGGCGTTAAACACTACAACAACAAAGTATTCCAGTCTATAAGGTACCTGATAAGACCTCGCGTGCTGTTGGAATCGATAGGAACACTATAGCTAAAAGTGGGAAAGAAAGGTACGATAAAGAGGAAAATCAGGCGCCAGGGTCTAAATTAGAAACTCTTGGAAAGAAAAGAAAAGGATGCATACGTGTCACCAACTTAGATCCTTTCCAGCAGGATGCTATACGCAGACCCATTTATTCCTATTATAGGAGAAGGGAGCATCCTACTATCTTCAAATTACACCTCTCTTTAAAGGAAGCCGAACTATTTGAAGGTAGCAAGTCTTGTCTGCATAGAACAGTGAAGAAGTTAGGTTTCAGATATAAAAAAGTAAACGGCAGAAAATTGCTGATGGAGAACCCGACATTTGTGCTTGGCACTGTGGGTTCCTTCGGGAAACTCTTAAACACGACTTTCAAAACATTGTTTGGCTTGATGACACGTGGGTTAATGCCAATCATTCTGTCAGCAAAGGCTGGGCAGACAATACGGAGGGATTGTTGTTGTAGCGTTTAACGCCCGCTTTTACTACTACGGCACCGCAGGCGGTGACACTGATGATACATGAAGATGGAGCACCGGTGGAATGAGATGGCGGGGGAAACCGGAGCACCCGGAGAAAACCCGCCCTGACGCCGCTTCGTCCACCACGAATACCACATGCGGGTCCCTGGGATCGAACCCGGGCCGCCTAGGTGGTAGGCGAGCGCGCTAACCGCTCGGCCACGGCGCCGCCAATACGGAGGGAGGAACAACGAATGTACCATCAGGTAAAGGAGGCAGAATAATATTTCTCCAAGCTGGAGCTATGTCAGGTTTTGCTCCCAATTGTTGCCCTCTTGTTAAATCTAAAAAGACGGTCAATCATCACAGGGAGATGAACCACAACACTTTCCTTAAATTGTTCAAAGAACAGCGTCTGCCAAATTTACCTAGACCGTCAGTAATAGTTTTGGACAATGCGAAATACCACTCCGTAGTTTCTGATAGAGTACCAACAATGGGAACAAGAAAACATGAAATTATTCAGTGACTTGTACGCCGTAATGTGCCAGCTTGTTCTAATTGAACAAATAGAACTACTGGAACTTGTGAAAGCGAATAAACCGCGGCTTCCAAGCTATGAATTCGATGGCATTGCTGCAGAACGTGGTCATAAAATGGATAGGCTTCCCCCTTATCATTGCCATTTTAAATCAATTGAGTTAATTTGGGCCAAAGTAAATGGCTACGTTGGGTGAAACAACAAAGATTTCACAGTGTCATCGATAATGAAGCTGACAGAAGAGGCATTAACAGTAGTAAAAACTGAAAACTGGGAAAAGGCAGTTATCCATACAACGGGCGTAATAAGTGGTGCAGCGTGCAAAACTGGAGTTTTGGAAGAGGTAGAACAGCTCGTCATTTCGGTCGGGAATTCCAGCAGCTCTTCGAATGATGATCTTTTATTTTCGATTTCGTTGTTGTTGTTGTTGTTTAACGACGCTGTCAATTGCCAGGATCACATCAGCTTTACAGATGCGCCGGAATTTCGTCCAACTGTTCTTTTACATGCCAGTAAATCTACTGACATGGAGCTGTCGTTTTTAAGCACACTTAAAAACCATCGGTCTGGGCCGGAATTGAACCCACGACCTTGGGATCAGTAGACCAGCGTCTAACCCACTGAGCCACCCAGACCGACAATGATGATGATAATGATGATGAGGATGGCGACGACGGTGGAGGTGGCAACATTCTCTATCAAGCGAGTAGCAGCAGCAGCAGCAGCAGCAAAACAACTGTGATGCAAGCGATCCGGATATTAGTGGCATTTTCCCATTAGAATAAGCAGCAATATTTTACAAGTATGTTTCTCTTGTTAACGCCAAGTTTTAGACTGATATATAATTGCATGTTCTATTCTTTGAATGTAGATTCAATATTTTACTGTTGTCTTCGCATACGAATATAAATAATACGCACTCAACATTCCAGGCGCAATCCAATCTTCTTCGTACACGTAATCATACTGCGCCCTCTACGTGGTCGCGATAAGCGGCAATGTCGCTTCTCTCTCACCGCGAACTGCTAATCCCTCTCTAGAGCACCGACAAATGTTAACCACATGGTGGCAAGGTATAAATGAAGGGGAGAGGATGGATGCATCTTGGCGATTATCATAGCAACGAAAAGAAGGACCAATTAGAGCTAAGACGTTTTCATAGCAACGGCACACGCAAGGACCCTGTTGCCAATATGTAATACATGATTAGCATGTGGCTGAAAGAGGAACCCAGCAGTAACATAAACTTCTTGTGCTATATCCTGCTATCGCTGCATATAAACAAGTAATGCCTTCCTTAGCCCGAGCTTGCAACGCTTACATCAGTTAGAGATTGCCTGTGTGCTGAGCACATTTGTATCATTCTATTTATGTGGTTATCTGCCTTGTGCTTACGTTTATCTGAGTCCGTTTGGTGCGTGTATCGCGAACTTTTGCAATTGTGCTGACACTTTTGACGAGTATTTAACAATGACGAAAAATAGGGACAAAGATAGTGCTGCCAAATAAAAACTTGAGTCTACTCGCGAACCGAATAAAACTGTTTTTGGTAAATGTATACCAACTTAAGGATAAACGCGGGAAATAGAATGATCTGTAAGAGAATATTTCGAAGAGAAGAAATTGAACGGGGCCCTCTTATTTCAGTCTCTAATGTACTTGATATGACCTTGTGTGCTGTAGGAATCGGTAAGAAGAAGAGCAATAGGGGTTCAGTGGCATTTTCCCATTAGAATAAGCATCAACATCTCACAGGTACGTCTCTTTTGTTAACGCAAATCTTTAGTGATATACACTTGCATGTTCTATCCTTTGAATGAAGATTCAGTATTTTACTGTTGTCTTCGCATACGAATATAAATAATATGCGCTCAACACTCCAGGCGCAATCTTTGTCGTGCACATATCATACCGTGCTCTCCACGTGGTCGCAATAAGTGGCAACGTCGCCTCTTCCTCACCTTGAATTGTCAATCCCTTCCTTGGTTGTCACCGATTATACAGTATTATTATTAAACATACTGGTGATACGAAACATAAAATTACGACAATAATTAGTAATGAGCATATGAATAAAATTAAACTCACGTTAAAAAACAAAAATGGACTCATGTGTACGCCAACACTCAAGTAAATGACAAGATTGATGAATTCCTCAAAATTGTGCTATTAACATTTGAAGCTATTTTCCGCAAGAAAACAATAAATTCATCATAGGTAACAAAGATCAAACCTTGGATTACTTCAGGTATAAGCAAGTACAGTGCAATCTGTTCTTACTATATCATACAAGAATTGACCCAAACATTAAAGCAAGAACATGTTATAAAATACTTAAAAGAGTAATTAATAAAGCAAAACGAAGGCATTACTCACTAGCTATTGATGAATCCAATAATACAATTAGAACGGTGTACAAAAAATTATTCTGCTGTTTAATGACGCTGTTAATTTATAGGACCACAGTTCTGTGGGATCACATCAGTGTCGTCGGTGCGCCGGAATTTCATCCCACAGGAGTTCTTTTACATGCCAGTAAATCTTCTGACATGGATCTGGCGTTTTTAAGCGCACTTAAAAATCATTGGTCTGGGTCGGGTTTGAACCCGCGACTATGGGATAAATAGACCAGCGTCTAACCAACTGAGCCACCCAGATCGACTACTGACATAGAGCTGTCGTTTTTAAGCACACTTGAAAAACCATCGGCCCGGGCCAGGTTTGAACCCGCAACCTTTGGATCAGTAGGCCAGTGTCTAGTGTGGAATATAATAAAAAGAAATAGGGAACAGTAACCAAACAATAACATTGCTTGCATAACTAATGGAAACGAAGAAATTAGTAATTACTGCGCCATAGCTAATGCCTGTAACACACATTTCTTTAATGAACAAAAACGCAAAACAAAGAGATCCGATCCACTCAAATGTGCTCAAAAATCTAAAAAGGGCATATCCTCTAATAAATTGTAAACTTGAAATGGACTACGCACCTTCCAGAGAGATAGAAATATTGTTAGCTCGCTAAGAAGCAAAATCTCATATGGTTGGGATGAAATGAGTACCAAATTGCTAAATCATTACCTACCAGAGTTCAGTAAGCCTATTAGTCATATATGCAATCATTCTCTTTTGTCAAGGGTATTTCTTGAAAAAATTAAACTAGCAATTGTATAGCATTTATTTTAAAAAAATTTTAAAAATGAAGTTAAAAGTCTGACCTAATTATAGGCCCATCTTGCTCTTGATATACTTTTCTAAAGTAATGGAACAAGTTGTGGATAATGTATACCATTGAGCAAAATACTTCAAATACGTTTTTAAACAGTTGATAGTAAAAGTTGGACTTTTAGCAGTTCACGACTGTGTTAAAAGTATAAAATTCTACCCTCAGCGCTCAAAAGCTTTTAACACGCCGATAATGCCAACTTTGTTTTCTTGTGGAATATGACCATCGCCTCATTCCAGTAGACCGTGAATCTGAGTTACGCAATGCATGATTAAAATGGCGGGTCATTTGAATTTGAATATGAGTAAGTTTAGAAAAAATAGTAATATTAATTACACTTCGTTACGTTATTTTCCTCGTTTTATTGTTACCACTGCTTCCCTTATGTAGAATGTTATGGTTCTGTAAAAGTCAGGTTGCCAACACTGATGCTACGCAAGGCAAATGAACATCGCAAGCTATCATGACCATGAGAAAGGTAAAACAATAGCATTTATAATCTATAATATATCTATAAATATTCAGGACTGTCTAAAAAATAGTCTATGATGCACGGGTTAAAAGAATTTTATTTTGTTCGTGGGTTTCCTCAACTCGGCCAGCACAAAATAAAATCTTCCTCTTAACCCTTGTATCAAAAATAACTATTTCCCCATATTTAACACTATATTGCACTGCTTTATTGCACAAGTATTAAGAATACACCCTTAGGAATAGTAACTGATACACATAATATGTAATTTATTTATGTAAATGTATGTAAACTGCAGTGGCGTAGCGTGAAATAAAAAAATGGGAACGCTACAGCTATTTATGTCTCATTAATGATAAAGGCGGCAGTCATATTAAAACGATTTCCCATTATCTTTCCGAATTATGAGATGTTGATCACTAAATCAATATTATTGTTTTAGCGATGAGTGCAGATTGAAGTGAAATTACCTTATTTTGCGAAAAAGCTTAAAATTCCAGCGAATTTGAATATAAAAATTAATTCTCATTTTCTTTTAAATTCATTCCTGTGAATTGTTAAATCACCAAAAAGAATGAAGTAAAACTCTCAATTACAAAAATATTGAAGTATAATGGCTGATTATTAAAACAGTTCAACATACTTGGAAGTTGACCATTAAGTCATTAGTTAAGTGATGGTCTGGGCAGATTAGCATTCTTTTTTTAGTTTTTTTTTTTTTTTTTTTTAAATTTTTTTTGGACTGGCCCCGCCTCCGCCAGCCCAGGTGACGATCATCCGAAAGGGATATACATCGCCTCCCCTACCATGCACTACGTTTACTCTACGAGGATGGAAGGGAAAGTCGGGTGCTGTTATGTCAGGTACCGCCGAAGCAAACCTGATGTTAGTGGGTAACTCTAAAAAGGCACCTGCATACAAGAGAATATGCAGGCAGAGTGGGGTTAGGTACAGGTCTTGGCACGAGGCCCAGGCCTGGAACCTAAGTGCTAGTAGAGGGTTATCATGCTGAAGGCAGGAATTGGAGAAGGGTGTCGTGCTAAGAAAAATTGAGGTGTACGTACCTGAGTCGTGGCTGCAGCCGGAGAGGGAGCTGCTTGGAACTGGCACAGCATGCGCTGCCTGTCCTGGAACATATATACAATAGATGTTGATTAGTGTTATGTACAGGATGAATAGATATATTTTATTTATTAATTTTTTTTAATTTAAATTGAATGGGGAAGGGGAGAAGAAGAGGAGTTGCAGAGTTGGGTCTTTGTCATATTCGTGGTCCTACTGCGTGGCTGAGTGTCGGTATAAGTGGGGTTGCCCTGTGACCCCTGTCCGCTCCGGCAGGGGAGATCATCCATCCGGGGACTTGAGGGCTGTCAGGGTGGAACTAGTGCACTGAGGTGTCGGGCAATGTCTGTCGCTGTAATTGCGGCGTGTTTGTTTACCGATATAGTTCTGTCGAAGAGCGATAAAGGCCTCTTATGCTTATTAGCATCTGTGGTGTACTGTCCCAGTAGCCGAATTAGTGGATTATGGTTGGTTTTGGCGGCTTCGTACATATTGCAGGCTAGCTGCTTAATAAATTCCTCCACTGTGTGCATTTTT
Organism: Tenodera sinensis; assembly: GCA_030765045.1. Classification (NCBI taxonomy): domain Eukaryota; kingdom Metazoa; phylum Arthropoda; class Insecta; order Mantodea; family Mantidae; genus Tenodera; species Tenodera sinensis. The sequence continues at coordinate 201,111,927 of CM060964.1, read as the reverse complement.
AATTCTCTATGTATCACGTCCAGTGGTGCCGTTCGTGGGACCTTAGTTACGATTCGCAGGACTTTGTTTTGCAGTGTTTGCAGTTGTTGTATGTGGGACTTGGCACAGTGTCCCCACGCTGGTGCTGCATACGTAAACACTGGGCGGATAAGTGTTTTGTGCAGGATGAGACCTAGTTGTTTGCTGAGCTTGGAGTTCCTATTGAGGAGAGGGTAGAGCCTGCCCAGTTGGGCGTTGGCCTTCTGGCGTATTAATTTGACATGTTCAGCAAATGTTAACTTGGAGTCTAGGGTGACTCCCAGATATTTGGCCTGTTTACTCCAGTTTATTGTTTCTCCGTATAGCTTTAGTGGTGCGTTGCGATTTGCGTGTTTAAGTCTTTTGGAAAAAAGGACTGCCTGCGTTTTCCCTGTGTTTACCTTGATTCGCCATGTGTTAAGCCAGGGTTCAAGTTCGTTTAGTGCAGCTTGTAGTCTGGTTGTTACCAATTCTGGTTTCCAGGATTGCGCTGCTATAGCCGTATCATCGGCGTAGATTGAGAGGGTGGTATTGTTGGTTTTGGGGATATCATTAATGTATAGATTAAACGATGTGGGCCCAATTAAACTCCCTTGGGGTACTCCTGCCCTTAGTGGTCTGGTATCAGAGGTAGCATCTTGTATCGTTACAGAGAAAGTCCGATTTGTTAGGTAGTGCGCTAGTAGTTTAATCATGCTGTCATTGAAGTTTAGTTCCTTTAGCTTAAATATGAGTCCCGGGTGATGCACTGTATCGAAGGCTCGTTGTATATCCAAGAATATTATGCCTGTTGACCTATTTTGGTTGAATCCGTGGGTAATGTATTCTATATTTCGTGTTATCTGAAGCGTACTAGAGTGGCGCGCTCGAAAGCCGAATTGCTCGGGGATTATTATGTCATGTCGCTTAATGTGTGCGGTGATTCTTTTCAGTATTACTTTCTCTGCTACCTTGCTGATAGTCTTAAGTAGGCTAATGGGCCTATAGTTGGCGGGGCTTGTTTTATCTTTCCCGGGCTTTGGAAACATTAATACATCGGCTGTTTTCCAAGGGGTTGGATAATAGCCTTGCTCTAGGCAGTAGTTACAGATGTTGCTGAGGTGCTCTAGAGCTGCCACTGTTAGATGTTTAAGGACCAAATTTGGTATTTTGTCAGATCCTGGGGCTTTGGCGTCCTGAAGGTGCTTAATTATCCACAAGAGTTCCCCTTTATTGGTTCTTTTATTTTTATTGTGAACTGGTTGCATTAACACATTGCGCATATTGTTTTCAAGTTGCGCATTATGTGTTGGGTCAACTGGGGTCTGATTTGGCGCACAGGCTTTTGCTAAGGTTTCTGCCAGTACGTTCGCTTTATCAATGTCTTCTTCCGCGTGTTTGTTGTCGGCTTTCTTAAGGGGTGGTATGTTCAGTGGCTCTTTAACTAATCGTTTTGTTAGTTGCCATACGGCAGCACCGCCCGGTCGGAGTTGCGCGAGGGTGTGTTCCCACTGGTGTTGAGCTATTTGTGAGAGTCTCATTTTGACCTGACTGTTTAGTGTGGCTGTGTTGACTTTATGGACCAGGTTTCTTGTGCGTTGCCATTTGCGCCTTTCATGGTCCCTATCCCTCATTAGGGCTAGTAAGTCCGACGGGTAGATAATTTCGTGTTTGGATGGGAGTTTCAGTGGGACAGCAGCTGCTATGGCCACCTGTATCGCTTCCTCTAGGTTAAGTGCAGCCTGGTCTGCTTATTCGTTTGTTTGGGGTGGGACGGCGGGGGGGAGTGCGGCATCTAAATGGTGGCAAAACATTTCCCAGTAGGCGTGGTAAAAGTTACGTATGGGTTGCTGGGGCTTGAGCTTTGTTGTTCCATGAATATTAATTTGAACAGCTAAGTGGTCTGAGACTAGAGCATCTATTGTATTTATTTCGTATCGGAATTGGTATTTTTCATAGTAGCTATATCTAGAGTGTGTGGTGTATGCTTGCGGTTGTTTAGGATGTATGTGGGCGTGTCGGGATATGCGATGAAGTAGTCGCTATTTATGTTGTTCATATGTTGGTATAGAGTGTTCCCCGCTGTGTTGCTAGTGACATTTCCCCATGACTGATGTATTGCGTTGCAGTCACCGGCCGCTAATACAGTGTCGCCTAGATTGGTGATGATGTCGATATCTCTGTGGTCTAGTTGGTTGGACGGGACGTAAATACTTACTACTGTTAATGTTTGGTTGGACAAGTTGAGTTGTATGGCGGTCGCTTCCATGGTATGAAGCTGGGGGACGTGTTTTTGGGAGTGTTGAACGTCCCTCTGAATTGCAATGGCCGTGCCTCCGCCATTCCGTCCCTCTGGTCGGTGTGTTCTGTAAATTTTGTATCCAGGTACGGAGAATCTTGCTTTGGGTGCGAGAAAGGTTTCATTTAGCAGTGCGATGGTAATGTTGTTGGTATATAGGTAATGTTTTAATTCTTGTGCCCTGGCCCGTACACCTCTTGTGTTCCAGTACAGAATTCTGTATTTATGTGGGGTGTTAGTGTGGTGGTGTATGTTTGTGTTCGCCATCTTTGTTTTTCTTTTGTTTGGATGTGCTGGGAGTTGTGCACTGGTGTTTGTTTTTATGCGTCCCTGGGTTGCCGCATCTGGGTCGCCAGCCTACCCATCGTGGCTATGAACTTTCCCGCGTTAGCCGCGGTATCTCCTGGAGCCTCCACGTTGAAGAAAAGAGCTGCGTAGGCATCCAGTAGGCGTTCATAGCCCCGCATGGTGTCCCCGTCGCCTAAACGGAACATGTAGAACAAAGTGTCACTACAAAAGTTCAGGCAAGGTTTGCCATCCTTCCCACCGCGGAAATGCTCCGAGTAGGACCGTTTAGCAACTGCTGCTTTGGGTCCTGGAGCCTCTGCGGGGGTGGAGCGTGATGTGCTCGGCTGCTCCATGATGGGCATTGCAAGGGCCGGTCTCTGTGTCTGTGAGATTGTAGGGGGTTGCTGGGCTGCTGCAAACCGGTGCCTTTGTGGCAGCGGGGCGTACGAGTGCGTGCTTTCAAAGGTTTTATTTAACCTTGGGTCCCTGGGGGCTGAGTTGTGGTGCTGTCTTTGATGGTGCGTTACCTGAGCGTATGTTCCGTGCTCAGCGCTGGCATTCTGCCATACGCTTGGCCGTGGAACGTAGGGGCGCGGGTTTTGGGGATGTACCAGTTTTTTATAAGCTGCGCATCCCCTCCACCTGGCTCCATGATCTAAAGAGTTGCAGAGGGCACACTTACGTGTCTCGCTGGTGCACACTCGCACATGATGCGGCCCAGCACAACGAGCACAGACTTGTGGTGCCTCACAATTCTTCGTCAAATGACGAAACCTGAGGCACCTACCACACTGCAAAGGGCCATTAGGGGAGCCAAGATGGCGCCGGTCGGTATGTTAACGCGATCCAGTAAACATCAATTATCGAAATTAAATGGAAAGGGAGATAGTAGTGAAGAAACCTACAGCGTAGATGAAACATATATCAGAAGCAAAAGTGTAGAAAATGAAGGTAACTCGGAGAAGGACGTAAATCATGAATCCAGAGTGAATGGAGATAGGGCTGATCATCAACACACTACAGGACGCCAAGAGCGGGAACCAGAGATTATTGCGTCGCTACATGTAGTGATAAATTTACTAAATAGAGAACTTCAGTTAGCAAAACAAGAAATCGCTACATTAAAATCAGAAAATGAGGACCTCAAAAACAATCTAAAGACTGAAGCTGAAAAACCTGCGTATACTACGGTAACCAAGAAAGGGAGAGCCGAATGCAAGCCAAGACAAGATGCAAATTTTGCGAGCTTCAATAGATATCAAGTTCTTGACATGGAAGAAGAAATAGTGGAAAGTGCTGTGAATATTGAAAAGAGATACAATCCAAAGCCAGCTGGAAAGCGTAAGCGTGTGTTAATAGTAGGGGACTCAATGTTAAAATTTGCGGGTGAAGAGTGCAAGGAAGAGGGTTTTGAAGTACGATGTTTTCCAGGCATAAAAATGGACGAACTACAAGGTAAGGTAAATGACTTTCAATTGAAGGAAGCAAAGCCTGATGTAATGCTAATACATGCGGGCACCGATAACATTGGCAGGGGTACTAGTGCTAAAGAAATTATGGGGGAAACTATGGATATGATAAATAAAGTTAAATCCCAAACACCTGAAACTAAAATAATTATAAGTGGAGTACTATGTAGGAGAAATGTGAGCATGGGTAGAATAGTTAGAATAAATAGAGAGTTAAACTGGTTATGCGAGAAAAAAAAATGTTTGTTTGTAGATGGTAATTTTTGGTTAAGTGACAATGATATTGGTAGAGATGGTGTACACTTAAATAGAAAGGGGTCACAAAAATTTGGAAATTTAATGTGTGATGTTATCTATTCTCTCTTAAAGGGAAACTAGAGAACAAAGTGGTGGATGGTAAAAAATATAAAAACAGGGAAAATGGTAACTTTTACCTAATGCATCAAAATGCTCAGTATGCATCCAACAAAATAAGGGAACTTGAAATTATGTTAAGTGAATGTAAACCTAATATTTTGGTGTTGACTGAACATGGGTTTAATAAAAATCAGATTAAATACTCTAAGTTAGTAAACTATGAGCTAGCAGCAAGCTATAGTAGGCAATCTCATAAGGGTGGTGGGGTAGCAATCTACATAAAAAGTGGAATAAATTTCACAGTACTTGACTGGGTTGAGGATTTCCAATCAGAAATGGTGTTTGAGGTAGCAGGAATAAAAATACAAATAAAAGATGAATCATATCTGATTATTGGACTATATAGGCCGCCAAGTACTAAGCCTAATGAGTTCATAAAGAGCCTGGATAATTTTCTAAACAGAACCTGTATAAATAAGAAAAACATAATAATTATGGGTGACTTAAACATAAATTCTTGTGAAAATACAGGGGACTATAAAAGTCTAAATGATATATTAAGAAGCTATAACCTACATGATGCCGTTAGACAGCCAACAAGAATCACACCTACTTCATCCACTGCTATAGATTATGTAATTAGCAATCTAGCGCAGGACAGTTATAAAGTGAAAGTAGAGGAGTTTTGTATTTCGGATCATTGTGCTCAAATATTGTCAATATCAGGAAGAAATATAATCCCGGAAAAAAATATATATAACAAAACGACAAACTAATGAAAATAACCTAATGAGGCTTCAGGAAAGCCTAAGCCAAGAAGATTGGAGGTTAGTATATAGTGAGCTAAACAGTAACAGAAAATGGGACAATTTTTATAAAATATTAAATACGCATCTAAACATAGCATGTCCGACACAAAAGAGTAAAATAACTAAACGGGGTGAACAGAAGATTAAACTTCCTTTGGAATTAAAAGAACTGAGAGAGAAAATGAAAGATTCTTACATTTTTTACAAATCTACAAATCTCGTAGCCTATAAAAACAGATACATAAACTTAAAAAAACAGTACTCAAGGGCATTGACTAACCTAAAAAAGCAACAATACGGAGAGAAAATAGTAAACTCAAATAATAAAGTTAAGACGATATGGGAGATTGTAAATGAAAGCAGTATAAGTAAAAACAAGATTGACAATATAACGTTAAAAGAGAATGATCAAGTGATTGATAATCCACAGAAAATATGTCAACTCTTTAATAAATATTTTCTAAATGTAATAAAAGATGAACCTAAGGTTGATGGTGCACCATCTGTTAATATTGGGATGGTTCCAACCATTTTCTTGGAAGAAACAACAGAAGAAGAAGTGAAAAAGATTATAAATAAATTAAAAAATAAATCATCTTGTGGGTGGGATGAAATCTCAACTAAAACACTAAAATATTGTAGGGATACATTAGCTGGTATCCTAACCCATTTAATAAATGCATCGTTAAATGATGAACAATTTCCTGAAACCTTAAAACTTAGTATAGTTAGACCAATATTCAAGAAGGGAGATAAATATCAAATTGGAAACTACAGGCCTATAACACTGACCTCAGTATTTGCTAAAGTATTTGAGAGTATATTAAGTAGTAGATTAATAGAATTCCTTAATAAATTTAACTTGTTTTACCCATCGCAACATGGTTTTAGGAAGAAATTCTCCACAACTACTGCTATAGCCGAGCTGTATCATGTAATATTACAAGAACTTGAAAACACTGGCAAAACAGCTGGAATATTCCTTGACTTATCTAAGGCGTTTGATAGTGTGGCGCATGTATTGCTACTAGAGAAGTTAGAGAAATACGGCATTCGAGGTAAATGCATTGCAATTATAAAATCCTTTCTAGAAAATCGGGCACAATGCACTGAAATCCGCTATCAAGAGGGATGTACACTAAAATCAGTTAAATCATGTTATGAACAAGTGAAAGTAGGCATCCCTCAAGGATCAGTACTCGGGCCTCTCTTATTTATACTATATGTAAATGACCTTCCAAAATCTACAAATTACAAAATAATAACATACGCAGATGATACCTCAGTTGTATTTGCCAATAAAGACACAAATAATTTAAACACAGTAATAAATGTTGAAACAAATAATATTTGTAATTACCTAAAATGCAACAAGCTGAAAGTAAATCCTCAAAAAAACCAATATAATCATGTTCAAACACCGAAATAATAGGTCCAATAATGTTCTCAGTGTAATGATAAACAATGAAAGCATTCAACAAATAGAAAGCACCAAATTTTTGGGAATAATCTTGGACGAAAATATGACATTCAAAATGCACATAGATTATATCTGCAATAAAATTAGTTCCTATTTATATATACTAAGAAATCTATCAAAATATCTAAATCCAGACTACTTAAAATCAGTTTATTATGGTCTAATTCATCCACATTTGCAATATGGAATCGAGGTCTGGGGTAACTCAAGCATCACAAATGTAAATAGAGTATTGAAATTACAGAAGAGATGTATAAGATGTATATTCAATCTACAGAATAGAGAATCGTGTAAAGATAGTTTTGTAAAAGCCAGAATACAAACTGTAGTGTCACTGTATGTCTATAAGGTAATAATGTTTGTAGCAAATAAGAATCCTCTACAAATAAAAGACAGTCATAAGTATGGTACTAGAATACAACACAATTATTACAGAGGAAATGTAAATAAAAAAGCCACAGAGAAGGATCCCTTAATAATGGGTAAAATCTTGTACAATAAACTACCAAATGAATTAAAAGTGCTAAGTGGTAATGTATTTCAAAAAGAGCTTAAAACATACTTAATTAAAAAATGCTTGTATAGAATAGATGAACTGTAAATAATTTGTAAATGAAATACTAGATTGTATAAAACTGCTTGTATATAGATTGTAAATCTTGCTTGTTTATCTCTGACGAGGCTTGAAACTTGTAACAAAGTCTATAAGCTAATAAAGATTATTATTATTATTATTATTATTATTATTATTATTATTATTATTATTATTATTATTATTATTATTATTATTATTATTATTATTATTGTTATTGTTATTGTTATTGTTATTGTTATTGTTATTGTTATTGTTATTGTTATTGTTATTGTTATTGTTATTGTTATTGTTATTGTTATTGTTATTGTTATTGTTATTGTTATTGTTATTGTTATTGTTATTGTTATTGTTATTGTTATTACTATTATTATTATTATTATTATTATTATTATTATTATTATTATTATTATTATTATTATTATTATTATTATTTTTATTATTATTATTATTATTATTATTATTATTATTTTTATTATTATTATTATTATTATTATTATTATTATTATTATTATTATTATTATTATTATTATTATTATTATTATTATTATTATTATTATTATTATTATTATTATTATTATTATTATTATTATTATTATTATTATTATTATTATTATTATTATTATTATTATTATTATTATTATTATTATTATTATTATTATTATTATTATTATTATTATTATTATTATTATTATTATTATTATTATTATTATTATTATTATTATTATTATTATTATTATTATTATTATTATTATTATTATTATTATTATTATTATTATTATTATTATTATTATTATTATTATTATTATTATTATTATTATTATTATTATTATTATTATTATTATTATTATTATTATTATTATTATTATTATTATTATTATTATTATTATTATTATTATTATTATTATTATTATTATTATTATTATTATTATTATTATTATTATTATACATAGTCCTCCACCCTGACCTTGCAGTGGGCGAGTTCCGTAATGCGCTTTAGTGCCGTGGAGGAAATTTCGTTCGGCATTTCGATTAGAAATATCGGTATGGGGGCACGGATACGTCTTGAGTAGAGCTGTGTCACCTTGGTCACATCTAACCTCAGTGACTCCAGCTCTTGCTGCACCTCAAAGGGTGTCATGTTGCTATATAAGCCCTTGATTACGACTTTGTACCGGCGCTCCTCTGGCAGTTCTGTCAAGTTAAATGGCACTTTCTTGTTCCTGCAGTGGCGGACAAAGTTGTTGTAATCGTTTAGGGTTTTGAACTTGAACCCATGATACCCGTTTCTAAACTGGGATAGGTACTACTTGGGGCGGTAAATTTTATCAAATTCGGTCGTGAGGGCAGCCAAACTTATTGAGCAGTAGTCTGCAACAAATACTTTAGGCAGATTTTGCCTATCTTGGCTGAGGTAGTCTGTTGCATTGTTCAATGTTTGGCTCTCAGGCTGAGGCGGTGCTGTAGCAAGAGGGGGGCCCTGGCCGCCTTCCGACGCCTGGCTATCATGGCTCAGGTTAAGGTCAGCAGCCAGGTCAACAATCTCAGGTTGTTCCATCTCAGCCTGAGTTGGTGGTTCTTGGGGTGGCTCAGGTTCTGGCAATTCTGCCTTTCTCTTTTTGTGATTTCTTTTAGGGGCTTTATGATCAGGGGGTTCAGTGGGGGGAGGGGGGGTGAGTGACTCCCATTTCTCGTCGTCGGCATTGTTTTGTTAGCCTTCAACTGATCACGTTAAAGATGTAGACTATTTGCTCTTTGGTATTTACGTGGTCTGGTTGTTGGCGCCTGTTATGGCTCTTAAGTCTAAGAAGAGTGGGGCCTAGCTTATTGACTAATAGAAAGATGAAAGAAGTGAGAGTAGAAAGACTCAGACAGTTGGCACCGACAGGCACGAACAGCAGAGGACCGGAGCACTGAGTGCCGCCTTGATACCGCTACCTTTAAAGGTTGCATTGAATGTGGCCTTGCTGTCCTACCAAGCTGCTGGTAAGTTGCCGGACTGTGGAGCCGGGCTTCGCTGGAGTGACCGCTGGCTTCGCGGTGCTGCGAAGGTCTCGCCGAAACTGGTTTCTCTCGCTGGAGCTCTCGCAGGTAGTTCGTCTCTCGCGGTTTGATCCTTTTTTACCTGACCATAGTGAGCGTGAAGACATGGACCAAGGTTGGGAAGTAGGAAAGGGTACGGAATTCTCGGAAGACTAAACGCTTTGCACTTAGGCTTTTCATTGTTTCCTTTGAATATGACTTCCTAAGAGTGCTATAGTGCCAATAAGAAATAAAATTAAAGTCACAATACTGTTTTGTGGTTATGGTAGTTTCCATGGCACACAACACCATTCATTCTAAACTGTAATACGTTAAAATGTATGTTAAATATATTTAATAAAATTATGCAACTATCGAAAACATATTCTATAACATATATAAGGAAGGGAAGTAATTACATTAATTTAAACCAGTGATAGAACTCTGTATTTGGAACACATTTTGTCTCTGACTATTTCCTACGAAGATATTTTAATTTTCTCGAAAACAACCTGTCAACACTTCAGATAGTGTGGGTGTCACTTTCCCTAGCTCAGTACATAAACAAACACAGTAACGGTGCTTCTTGAAAATACAAATACCCTGCCGTGACCATCTATATTAGTGGCGGCACCGTGGCCGAGCGGTAAGCGCGCTCGCCTACCACTTAGGTGGCCCGGCTTCGATCCCAGGAACCCGCGCGTGGTATTTGTGGTGGACGAAGCGGCGTCAGGGCGGGTTTTCTCCGGGTGCTCCGGTTTCCCCCGCCATCTCATTCCACCAGCGCTCCATCTTCATTCCATGTGTAATCAGTGTCACCGCCAGCGGGCGTTAAACACTACAACAACAACAACAACAACTACTACTGCGCCAGTGTAGGCCACTTACAAGCGTTAGCTCCCAAAACATGAAAGCGAAAGCGAAAGTGCCACACGTGTTCACATCCACACACCAGGTCAATTCCCTGACCAACCTCAGCGCAACGTTCTGGACTTCCTGCCGGTGTGAAAAAGCTGGTTGGAGTATTCCTTCACATCCTTTAAGTGATTAATTATTTTGAAACCCTGTGTGATGAAGGATAATTACTACCAAAGCTATGTCAGAAATAAGTTGCTCTACGCAACTTACAAGTAACAAACTGTTATCTTCGTACATTCCGGTGGAATTACGTATCCAAGTTGGATCAAAAACAATTTATTTCTTCGAAATTGACTGATCAAAGAACAAAATGCCATTAGACCTGTTTGTTTGTAATGCTTCTGTGAAGCACATATTAGAAGCAATGTAATCACTTCCCTTCCATCCTGTGTATACACACACACACACACACACACACACACACACACACACACACACACACACACACACACATATATATATATATATATATATATATATATATATATATATATCGAAAGACGTGTGCTTCGATGCACACAAAACACTCGCCCAATACGATCTTGGGAGGTCGACGCGAATCTCAATGTTATGCCGGAAAGGTGGATTTGTAACTGAAATGATGCATTCGTTCAAGTAATAATATAGATTCAGTTCTCCATAGTTAAGAACACAGAAAAATGAAACTGAAATCACGTATTTCAGGTTTGAAACAATGCTGACATAAAGGCATAAAGGTTTTTCTAATACTGAATATTAGTACCACTACTACTGCTACTACTACTACTGCTACTACTCCTATTACTACAACTACTACTACTACTACTACTACTACTACTACTACTACTACTACTACTACTACTACTACTACTACTACTACTACTACTACTACTACTACTACTACTTCTACTACTACTACTACTACTACTTCTACTACTACTACTACTACTACTACTTCTACTACCACTACTACTACTACTACTACTACTACTACTACTACTACTACTACTACTACTACTACTACTACTACTACCACTACCACTATCACCACCACTACCAACTCCCCCACCACCACCACCACTATCACTACCACTACCACTACCACCACCACTACTACCACTACCAACATCACCACCACCACCTCTACTACTACTACTATTACTACTCCTCCTGCTGCTGCTGCTACTACTACTACTAATACTACTACTACTTCTACCACCACTACCACAACCACCATTACCATAACTACCACCACTATCACTACCACCACTATCACTAACACCACCACTACTACCACCACTACCACCAACACTACCACCATTACCACTACCACCACCACTACCACCACCACCACTAATACCAACACCACCACAACCACCACTACTACCGCCACTACTACCACTACCCCCACTACTACCACCACCACTACCATCACTACTAACATTACCACCACTACTACCACTACCACCACTACCACCACTACCACTACCATCACCACTACCACCATTATCACCACTACTACCATTATCACCACTACTACCACCACCACCACTACTACCATTACCACTACTACCACTACCACCACTACTAACATTACCACCACTACTACCACTACCACCACCACTACCATCACCACTACCACCATTACCACTACCACCACCACTACCACCACTACTACTACTATTACCACTACAACCACCACTACCACCACTACCTGGAGGGGAGATGCCGCAGCTTTTAGACCACTATGTCTCCTGAATACAATGAGTAAGCTATACGAAAGGCTAATAAGGATAAGACTCGACAAGGAGATTAACTAGGGGAGGGTTTATCCTGTGATCAATATGGCTTCAGGAAAGGAAAGTCCACTATCCAAGCAATGGAATCAATAATGCAAATAAAAAATAAGACCGAAGATAAATGGGTCTGCGTATTCACACTAGATGTGAGAAACGCATATAATACTGCAACTTGGAGTAAAATAATCACAGAATTGCAGCGAAGGAAAATATCACTATATTTTATTAATATAATAAGACAATATTTTGATAAAAGATATATTCAGTTAGATCAGAAGGACAAAATGCAAGTAACGGCGGGAGTACCACAGGCCTCAGTATTGGGACTGACATTATGGAATATTTTATATAATGGAGTACTGCGGCTCAAATTGACGACGGGACCCTATACTATAGGCTTTGCTGATGATCTGGCGCTCGTTGTAACTGCAATTGATGAAGAAGAGTTGATGTTTAGACCAAACGAGTCCTTGAGACGCATACAGACATGGATGAAGACCAATAGACTAGATTTGGCAGGACAAAAAACTGAAGTTGTGATTCTAAAAGGTCCCAGGAAGCGCAAGGAAGTGTTCTTCACTATTGGAGGTGCCGCGATTACACCCAGTAAAGAGGTACGTTATTTGGGTGTAATGTTAGGTGATGGTGGAAATTTTGGAGAACATATTAGGACAATTACCAAAAAGGCCGATCAGAAAGCATCAGCATTGTGTAGGCTGATACCAAATATTGGAGGTCCGAGTACCATGAAAGGCAGTTGCTATGCAGTGCAATATATTCAGTGCTGTTATATGCTGCACCTCTGTGGTGTCCTGTGCTTCAAAAAGGGATTTATAACGACCAAAGAGAGGAAGCAAGAAACAACTATAGAAAGTGTCGCTATGAACTGAAAAGGGAAATACAAATAGCTAAAAGCAATAAGTGGAAGCTTCTATGTGCAGAAGTAGAAAATGATATATGGGGTAAAGCCTATAAAATAGTAACTAATAAACTAGGACGGAGGTCACAAATAACTCTTGTTGATAAAGAACAAATACTCATAGCGGCTGAACTGTTCCCTAAACACGAAAGAGTAATATGGGAAAAAAGAATTATCCGGGATATGGAACATATACCAGTATGTACAAGAGATGATATCATAACTGCTGGACGTAGCATAAAAGCTAAAAAAGCAGCAGGACCCGGCGGAATACCGCCAGAGGTGATAAAGGCTATAGCCATGCAAAAACCTGAGATACTGGTAGATACAGTAAATAAGCTCCTTAAATCAGGAGAATTCCCGAAAAACTGGAAAATAGGCAAATTGGTTTTGATAGAGAAGCCTAGCAAAAATGAAGGGAAAAAGTCTTATAGACCTATATGTCTATTAAATGTTATTGGAAAGCAATTTGAACGAATAATAAATATAAGATTAATAGAAGAAATTGAGCAAGGAGAAGGACTATCGTCTAAACAGTATGGTTTTAGACGGGGAAGGTCTACAATAGATGAAATTCAAGCAACAAGAAGAGGCAGCAACAAGAGCAGATAAATACGTGGTTCTAATAACATTAGACGTTAAAAATGCCTTTAATTCTGCACCATGGAAAGGGATTGTTCAAGAATTAGAGAGACAAAAGGTAACACCATATCTGATTAACTTAATCTGTAGTTATCTGGATGACAGATAAATACAGGTAGGAGAGGAGGGTAAAATGAATATGATATGTGGTGTACCACAAGGATCGGTGTTGGGGTCCACATTGTGGAACATATACTACGATGGAGTGTTAAAAATGGAAATGGGGGAACAAGTAACAATAGTGGGCTATGCAGATGACCTTGCCCTAGTAATTTGTGGTGAATACAGAGACATTCTGGAAGACCGGATAGAATGGTCTATAAAGAGAGTTCAGTCCTGGATGGCAGGGAAAGGGCTTAAACTGGCGCCAGAAAAAACCGAGGTCGTAATTATAGTAGGCCGAAGAACCATAAGAGAGGTCACAGTTAAAATCGACGATATACGCATAACTTCAAAGAGAAATATAATATACCTTGGTATACAGATGGGCCACAACCTAAGCATGTCGGCGCATATACAAAGTATTGTAGAGAATGCAGAAAAGATCGTGGGAGCTCTAAGCCGATTGATGCCAAATGTGGGAGGGCCTAAGGCTGACAAAAGACGCATTCTGGGCAGTGTAGCGAATTCCATTATCCTATACGGAGCGGAGATCTGGGGGGATTGGATAGACAAGGTCACATATAGGAAACTTATAGAAAAGCCACATAGGAAGGTTTCAATCAGAATAGCCAGTGGATACAGGACTATCTCAACCAAAGCAATACAGGTCATTGCGGGAATGATCCCGATACACTTACTGGTGGAAGAAAGAAGACACATGGATGGAGCACAATGGAACAGAAATTACAGGACAGTGAAGGAAAATATTTTAAAGAAATGGCAGTCTGAATGGAATGCAGAGGTCAAAACGGGCCAATGGACAAAAAGGCTGATACCTGACATAAAGAAATGGACAGATAGAAAACACGGGCAGACAGAATACTTTTTAACACAATTTTTATCCGGACACGGATGTTTTAGAAGCTACCTGTACCCTTTTGGTCTGGCTTCAACCGACATATGTCTACGGTGTGGGGAATATGATACGCCAGAACACAATATATTCAGTTGTCCAAACTGGAATGAAAGGAGAACGCGCCTTCAAGATAAAATAGGGAAAATAACAGTGGATAACATAGTTTGTCTTATGTTACATAGCAATAGCAACTGGAAGGATATTACTACATTTGTAAAAGAAGTTTTAAAGGAGAAACATAGTTACGACAGTAAAATAACGATCAACTTAAACAGAGAAAATTAAAAATTGATAAATTGAAACAGGTAAAAAGGAACATCAGAGTGTCACAGTCTCCTGAAGTAATGCCACCAGCAGTTCCAGGAGACGAAGTCCTATGTGACTGGAAGTAGGGGTTTTACTACTACTACCACTACCTCTACTACTACCACTACCACTACTACTACCACTACCACTACTACAACACTACCACTACGACTACTACTACCACTACCACTACTACTACCACTACCACTACTACTATCACTTCCACTACCACTACCACTACTACCACTACCACTACCACTACCACTACCACTACTACCACTACCACTACCACTACCACTACTACCACTACCACTACCACTACCACACTACCACTACTACCACTACCACTACTCCTACCACCACCACTTTATGCAAATATTGTACACAAGTGGACACTGTGGAACACACCATCTTCCACTGTAAACAATGGGATTTACAGAGAAATGACGCCCAACGGAAATTAGGTTTCCAGTTAATAGCTGATAATCTGGAAGAAAAGATTATGGAAAAGAGAGAAACATGGGCCATTGTAAAATCACTATGTGAATCAATATTGAAGATCAAAGAAGCCGAAGATAGACAATTACAGATAGTTTAGAACGATTAGACAACTGCCATTTCTGAAGTAATGCCACAAGCAGTCCCAGAATGGCATGTGACGGGGCCGGGTTTTTTAGTTGGTTGGAGTCCAACTCGCTAAGGTAGCGTCCATGAGGGATTTTTCCCTGCCGAAACGAAAAAAAAAAAAAAAAACACTACCACTACTACTACCAATCCTACTACTACTACTACTACTACTACTACTACTACTACTACTACTACTACTACTACTAAAACTACTACTATAACTTCTACTACTACTACTACTACTATTACTACTACTACTACTACTACTACTACTACCACTACCACTACCACTACCACTACCCCACTACCACTACAACTACCAATACCACTACCACTACCACTACCACTACTACCACTACCACTATCACTACCACCACTACCACTACTACTACCACTACCGCTACCACTACCACTACTACCACTACAACTACCACTACCACTACCACTACTACCACTACCACTACTACTACCATTACTACTACCACTACCACTATTACTGCCACTGCCACTACTACTACCACTGCCACTACTACTACCACTACCACTACTACTACCACTGCCATTAGTACTACCACTACCACTACTACCACTACCACTACTACTGCCACTACCACTACTACTTCCACTACTACTACTACCACTACCACTAATACTACCACTACCACTACTACTACCACTGCCACTACTCCTACCACTGCCACTACTGCTACCACTCCTACTACTACCACTACTACTACTACTACTACTCCTACTACTACTAAAACTACTACTACTATAACTTCTACTACTACTACTACTACCACTACTACTACTACTACTACTACTACTACTACTACTACTGCTGCTACTACTGCTACTACTACTTACTTAACTAGGCTTCTTTGTAGTTATCTCCACAACCGGATAATTCTGGTGGGTGACACCAAGAAACTGGATATGACGTGCGGTGTGCCTCAAGGTTCGGTTTTGGGACCCACTCTGTGGAACATTTATTATGATGATGTCCTCCGAGTGCAGTTGCCATCGGGAGTTACCTCTCTTGCTTACGCCGATGATTTAGCCCTTCTTGTATCCGGAGAATTTCGCGAAGAGGTGGAGGATAAGATAGAATGGGTTACACACCAAATTGAAATGTGGATGTTGCGAAAGGGCCTACAGTTGGCTTCACAGAAGACCGAACTTGTCATTCTGGAAGGGAGACGTTCCTTACGAGAAGTGACTGTCAATATTAGCGGAATGTCACTGAGGTCTCAAAGACAACTGCGCTATCTTGGTCTTCAGTTTGGCCATAACATGAACATGGGTGCACACCTTAAATATGTGGTTGGTAGAGCAGAAAAGACGATAGCTGCTCTGAGTCGCTTAATGCCCAATGTCGGTGGTCCCAAACCAGGTACCAGAAAACTCCTTGGAAGCATGGTAAATTCCATCCTCCTTTATGGTGCGCCTGCTCGGAAGGACTATATATGTAATAAAGCAATATACAGGACTTGGTTAGAGAGGGTACAACGGAAGGTTGCACTACGTA